>BTPG01000001.1:303400447-303465447 GCA_036245525.1 Semisulcospira habei | reverse complement strand
CCTGGGTCATCTGCTGTCAATGTCACAATGACATCACTGCTCACAGCTCCTCAGGTCGTCAACGAACGCTTTTCCATTGACTCAGGACAAACATATACGTACTCTGTCAACGAATCTTTCGAGCTCCCGATTGGCAGTGTCGTAGCGGATTTTGGACTTGGAATTTCGACGTCATCACCCGTCGTCATAAATGTGGAAGATTCTTCAGTATCCAACACTGACTCTTATGCACTCCTGCCCATTCCTTTGTTAGGGACTACATATTTTGCCGTTGGGTATAATCAGACATCAACCGTTGCAGCAAGCTTTATTCTCGTTGTTGCTGCATCTCGACAAACTCAAGTTACCATCTCCATGAGCAAACTGCGGAACAATGAAACTGTCACGTTGAATGGTGTCACCTACGGTCAAAATGACGTCATAGATGTGACGCTGAACGCGCTACAGGTGCTGCAAATCCAGGCAGATTCGGACCTGACAGGAACGAAAGTTGTTTCCTCCAAACCCGCAGCCGTATTCAGCGGAGTGAATCGCACCAACATCCCAGCCCCAGTGGGAACCGACAAATGTTTTTCGCACGCGAGTGACCAGCTCCCTCCGCTCCCCCACTGGGGCAGGAAGTTTGTCCTCGTGTCGTCACCGAACCAGACCGCTGGCGACATTTATCTTTTCGTTTCCGGTTGGGCCGGAACTGTCGTCACTTTGAAGACAGATCCTCAACAAACCTTCTACCTAGCTCACCCAGGAGACTTCTTCGAGTATAACTTAGCTAATGAAACGTTCGTTTACGCTGAGTCTACCAAACCGGTCATGGTAGCTCAGATTACAAAATCGTTTGTAGGCAGCTTGCCTGGTGGAGACCCGTCTCTAGGAATACATGCCCCGCTTGAACAAGCAGAGAGCAAATACACGCTTGTCTCAGACGCCAATGGACTGTACACGCAATACATTGCCGTTATTGTAAACAGGTGAGATTGCTCATCCTCGTCGTCGTCATCGTAATTGTCATTTTTATCAATATCACACAACCATCATAATCACAATCATCACCATTACCATCCGCACCAGCACCATCACCAACGTCATCAACAGCATCATCACCATCATCGTCCTCTTCTTCTTTCGTGTTGATCTGAGAATCCCGTTGCGTTTGCCTCTCCAAACATAAATGGTGCAGAAATTTGTCTTCAGGTTTTACCTGTAATGGCAACTTTAAACGTTTGTTTCTTTTTGTCTGACAGCACGGATAAGGATGGAATTAATCTGAATGGCGTGTCCCTGTCCACATACCAAACGGTGTGGTCGCCAGTGCCCGGAACCAACTTCGCTGTGGGAATCGTCGAGCTCAGTAACCTCCCGACGCAGATGATGACGCTAAGTCACGTGTCTGGTCGCGTGTTCGGTGCGCATTCGTACACGAGGACGTACTGCGAAGCACGTTCAATGCCTTTGACGTACGGCAGCCCACTGGAAATGTTTAACGTAAGTGTACGCAGATTGTCATTATGGCACTTCAAGGTTGATGAGAATTCTTGACATCAGAAAAACAGCAAGGTCACTAACTGTATTTCACCCATTTAACACCACAACCACATTTCCTATATTTTGGAAGTGTCACCTAACAATTATGTACCAGTTTCAGGGTATGGATGGACCATAATAATTCAAGGGTAGTGCCACATTAGCTTGGCGCCAGAAGGCGCCAAATTAATCTGGCGCTACCCTTGAAGTATCTTGGTTCATTTGTCTCCTGATGTAGGGCGTTGGGGTTAAATGGGTTAACGACAGCAGGACATGCTCCAAACGTATGTCCTGTGTCTACATTCTGATGCGATTTTTACGACCACTCACAGCACTGGCTAAAGAAGACTTGTAATAAGTCGATGCTCTACTACTGTGGTGTTGGGTGTTTTGTTTTTTTAATAATATGCAAGCCATGTATGTGTAGACAAACTGACAGGTTTTAATACTCTTCGTTATTTTTAGACGGCATCTGCGATCTATGAATGCTGTAAAATGACCAGAACACGTCATTCATAGTTTGTCAGTGCTAGGGACAGTTTCATGAGTGAGTTTAATCCTGCGCAAGCTTTTAACCCATTCAGCCCTCACGCACTACAGCAGGAGATTGATCGACCATGACAATTCAAGGGTAGTGCCAGATTAGCTTGGCGCCTGTCAACGCCAAGCTAATCTGGCACTGACCTTCAATTATCATGGTCGATCCATCTCCTGCAACAGGTGCATAGTCGTTAGATGACGCCTCCACAATTTGGGAAATACGTGCTCCGGGCAGAATGAGTTAAGCAAAGTGACCCCGCTTATAGCGGAGCACCTTTCTTTGTAGCTTGAGCAGGACCATCAGTCATGAAACTGAGCCTTGGTCAATATAATTTCGGACCCTACCACAAAGACAGATCAGCATGCATATAAACTTAAACTATTACTATACATTATGTTACTTTTTTTGCCCGTCCAACGTAATATCAGATGGTACATATCCGCGATGTGCTGCACAAACCTCGCATCGTGCATAATATATTGTTATATCGCATACGAGATTTGTGCAGAACACCGACGTTATAGGATTGAAAATGGTCCAGCTCGCCAAGTTTGGTATAAACTATTCGGTTGTGTTAAACGTTTTGCAGGTCCTTTCTCGGCTTGCAGAGACTCAGAGCGGTGAGTGATCGGTGCTGTTTGACCCTTTGACTGCTGTACTGACGACATCGCTCGCCGGAGAAAAGACGCGTAGTTGTTACGCGTCCTTTTCCGCCGAACGGTATTGTCAGTAGCAAGTCAGTGGGTTAATTTTATCTATTTAACCCATTCAGCCCTGACGCACTACAGCAGGAGATGGGTCGACCATGATAATTCAAGGGTAGTGCCAGATTAGCTTGGCGCCTGTCGGCGCCAAGCTAATCTGGCACTGCCCTTGAATTATCATGGTCGATCCATCTCCTGCAACTGGTGCATAGTCATTAGATTTCACCTCCTAAATTTGGGAATTACGGCCGTCGGGCTGAATCAGTTTATGTTGTTTGTTAATTTTTATTTTTAATTTTTAACGAGATTTTTGGAGGTTTTAGTATGGAGATTGCAGTATCACAGCATGTCCGTGGTGCAGCCCTCGGTTTGCCTGCCGAGTGCATTCTAGTGATTAACAATGATTGAGTGATTCATTGATCAGTGAGAAGTAGTTGTGTTTTCGTGATACAGTTTATTAGTATACGATAAGAATATATAGTCTACTTCGCTTATAAGAAGTGTGAATATGGCAAAAGTCGGATATAACAACACTTTCTTTTAAAGGTCACTTTTAACAAACTTCGGATATAACAACAGGGGAAAAAATCCTCGGCGATTTATGTCCGAAGTTTGCTGTATTGTGTATATATGTATTAGAAAGCCCTCCCTCATAGATCAGCAGACATACTGATTACCTGTATCATGTATGCTCGCATTTTTTAAAAAAATGTTTATTTTTTAATTTTTATTTATTCTTTTTTCTTACACACACACACACACACACACACATGTTCGGCGAGCTTGCTACTGGACACCGTGACAGAGGGGCACCAAAGAAGAGATACAAAGACTGTCTCAAGAAGTCACTTAGTGCCTGCCAAATCGACCACCACCAGTGGTCTTCGCTTGCTGCGGACCGTGACACCTGGCGCTCCACCATTTACAAGGCAGCTGTCTCCTTTGAGGACTCTCACAGAGCTAGCCTTAAGGACAAGCGGCTCAGGAGAAAAAACAGAGATGCCGCAGCTCAGAACCCTGGCCATACCTTCCCCTGCAGCCACTGCGGTCGAACCTGCCTGTCTCGGATTGGCTTCCGCAGCCACGAACAAGCCTGCAGACGTCGTGGGCAACTCCTATAAAATCTTCGTTCGCGAAGTCAAGCCAAGATATATATGTGTGTGTGTGTGTGTGTGTGTGTGTGTGTGTGTGTGTGTGTGTGTGTGTGTGTGTGTGTGTGTGTGTGTGTGTGTGTGTGTGTGTGTGTGTGTGTTATTTAATTGTTCCCTTTTTCTGTGTATTCGTTTCCTTGTGTCGAAGAAAGTAAATAAAAATCGTTTCCAACAAATGACTCTCAGTAACGAACGAGAGCGAAATCACGGCAGATAATCAGTAATAAGCTATAGAACACTTGGAACATCTCCCGAAGGGCTCATGAGGATCTATGCCTCTTAGATATGTTTCGAGTGTTGTCTATGTATATGGTACAAGCGGGTTATCGGCCGTGACTTCGCACTAGTTCGAGTTGAAGGTCGTTCGGCATAAACGAAAACCTCTCTGATGATTTTACTGACGAGCAAAAGAAATGCGATATTTTTGGACTCATCGGAAAGACTAGAGTGTTTCCGATGAGTCCGAACTGTCGCATTTCTTGTGCTCGTCAGTATATATTCACAGTCAGATTGTGGCCGTCTGGGTATGTTTTTCAGGAGTACGATCAGACGTTTTCAACATTCAGTACTACCACACGCGCCTGACCGCTGAAAAGGTCAACGTGTTCACAGCTAGAGGTCAGCTGGCATGCGCACAGGACTGTATGAATGACGCCACCTGTTGGGGGTACAACTTTAACCCATCCCTGATCACGGGAGCAAATTGTGAACTGCTGTTAGGAGGTGATGGTTCGGGTGTAAGGATTAATGCAGGCGGGTGGATACACCTTGGAAGGAACGACAAGTAGAGATGAGACTAAAACAGTTAATAGCCGCAGGCAAAGGTCGAAATACACGATTGTCATCACAATGTTTTTTATCGTTTGGAGTACCGTATAGAACTCTTCCGTTCAGTTTGTTAAAGCAAAACGCAGGGGTTGAAAAAGGCGTTTTTCACGCTGTGTATCAAATTTATGTTTCATTTGTTATAGCCTAGGGGGACTGGGTCGACGAAATAAAATATAAAAAAAAACATGTGAATCGAAGTGTAGAATCTAGATTGATGGGTTGGTTGCTTGCTTGCTCGAATTTGCTATTTAACGTTTAGGCCGCAAGAGGGATAATGGACGGCCACATTGATTTACCACTCTACAGACATGCTATAGAACACATCTGCTGTTATTTGACAAAAGCCTTTATTTTCATCCCTACGCCACACGACCATTCCCTTTAGCGCAAACTGTACCACATGACCGAGCTACAAAAACCCTTGTAGCGACTAATGGCGGACTTTTTGTAGCCCTCTTCCTGACGCGTCTTGGGTGCCATTTTTATTCTATAAAGACCACCAAAACGTTCTAAAGTGCAAAGTTACTTAGTGTTGTTCGAAACAGCATGCACACTACTGAAGTTGTTTGTAGCACACATCTGCAGCAATAGTGTGTAACGGACCACTAATCGAAAGCACATGAGCATCCTATGTACTATTTTATTGAAGAATTTAACTTTTTTTTAGGCAAACGCACGTCTTCCATTGACAATTTGCAAGCAATGCTGCTGGTCATGCAGACGGCAGCGTCATTAAAGATCTTAAAGTACTTCATAAGTCTATTATGTATACATGTCTATTCTTTTGACTTCAGTCATGTACGGCATGATCCAGGCCGGACGATTTCAGCTTGATTTCTTTTACGAGCAATGAAAACAAATACATTATTGATAGCAGGGGCTTGCTGCACGGACCCTTGTAGGCTTTCGGGAGTTCAAAGGAACCATTGTACCCCTCAGGCCTTCGGGGTACAATGGTTCCTTTGACCTACCTCAGGCCTACAAGGGTCCGTGTAGCAAACCCCTGCTACCAATAACTTATAATATGTCCATTTGTTACCCCCAAAAGTGAGATTTTTACGACTTTCATTGTTTGAAATGAAAATCTTTCTTTTAGTAAAAAGTAATAGAATGGCTATAAAATTACCAAATAACAGCATAAACGCTTCTTTTCCCCTATTTGGAAACGCGTGTTGCATGAGCGTGCTTGTTGGGTTCTGTTTGATGCGCTGCGTTAAGTCGATTACTATTTGGGATAAAACGCCAGTATAAGTCACTGTATTAACCCCTTAACTGTCGAGAAAACGTGAACACGACCTCACTGCAAGAGGCATAGATCCCCATGAGCCCCCGTAGTTGCGGGGGCTCATGGGGATCTATGCCTCTTGCTGAAACCACTTCGAATCCCTGTTTCTGCAACGGTATTGCGGTGGCTCATGGGGAGCTATGCCTCTTGCTGAAACCACTTCGAATCCTTGTTTCTGCGACGGTATTGCGGGGGCTCATGGAGATCTATGCCTCTTGCTGAAACCACTTCGAATCCCTGTTTCTGCGACGGTTTTGGGGTGCAAATAACAAAGGTCGAAGAAAGACAATCTGCGTCAAGTTGCAGTGAATGCGCTGACGATAATTGTGAAGGCGTGTTTCTCTGTCAAAACCTGTCTACCTGTATAAGAAGATATTCATACTGTGCTTCTAGACACACGTCGTGAAAAACGTGTATCTCCACCCAAGCCTGTGGTTAAAACAGTGACACGTGAGCGTTGCTGACTTCCAGAAGTCTGTCTGAGGCAGCGCAGAATGGCAATAATGGTTGAAGAGTGAATGGCTGACTGGCATTTACGGACTACACCTCAAGTACGCTTCTATTAAACGAGATGCTTGGCTTACCCCTAGGTAAACCCACTCGGGGAGTACGCTGCAAATGCTCTCCTATTCAGATGAAATGGATACCCACTCGGTGAATACGCCACAGGTGCACTTCTATTCAAATGAGATGCTAATCATCTCATTTAAATAGAAGTGTACTTGTGGCGTACTCCCCGAATGGGTCTATCTGGGCGGGAGGACTCCCGCAAACGGTACATAAGGTTATTGCGGAGATACATTTCATGATGAAGTTGGGGTTTGAGTGACATATAGACTCTTGTGTGATATTCAGTAGACTTTACTCTAGTGTATGCCCGAATGAGGAAAATAAGCGCAACGACTCAATTTGACCTATACACTTCTACCGGCATTGCCAGCCTCTAAACATCGATGTCATGAAACCTCCGCAAATTTAAGGAGTGTTTCTATATCATTTGCGACGCGAAAGCTGAATTGAGACGTGCCGCGTATCCGGATACAACACGTCTTGAATGTGTTAACGATTCATACCCTACAATGATGTGAGGAATTATTGGCACTGAGGTCAGTAAAGCGAGATTGTCCCACACTATACAAGCATACGGTGTCCATTAATTCACTTTATTCAGGGATCACAAAAAGGGAAACGTTGCACGTGTTTCGAGGCAAACATGCATTAAAAGCCCGGACAAACATGTTTGTCAGGGTTTTTAATTCAGGTTTCGTCGAATCACGTGCACTATTAATCACCAACTTCTGATTTCCGGAAATTGTCTTTTCTTGATGTTTTCCTATCGTGTGTTTTCTAAGTTGTACTCTTGTATTTTGATGTGTTGATGTTATGTTGTTGTTACTGTTGTTGTTGCTGTTGCCGTTGTTGTTCCTGTTGCTGTTGTTTCTGATTCTGTTTCCTTAGTTGCTTTTGTTATTCAGTTGTTGCTGGTACTTTTAATCTTGTTGTTGTTTCTGTTCATTTCGTTGTCCTCCTTGTTTTCTGTTAACGCATTCACCCGACGGCCGTATTTCACAAATTTTGGAGGTGTCATCTAATAACTATGCACCAGTCGCAGGAGATGGATCGACCATGATAATTCAAGGACAGGCGCCAAGCTAATCTTACACTACTCTTGAATTATCATGCTCGACCCATCTCCTGCTGTAGTGCGTCAGGGCTGAATGGGTTAAGTATTATTACATTTTCAGTTTCAAATAAATAAATTTTCTGGCTCTGCCCTTCAGCACACACACACACACACACACACACGCACACACACACACACACACACACACACACACACACACACACACACACACACACACACTGTTGAAGCACATATTAAACACTCATTAATGTTATCTTTGATTGACAATTATGTAGAAACCAAAACAAAGAAAAAACAAACAAACAATCAAAAAAAATTAAAATTCACATTTTACAACCTCACATAGCTCTACAATCTGATTAACTTCTTCACATTTAAAGTGATATAAGACCATGCAGTTTAAAAAAAAAAAAAAAAACAGCCAGTCTCCCAGTGTTATTAACCCCTTCACTGCCGAGGAAAAAAGTGAACATGATCCAACTGCAAGAGACATGGATCCTCATGAGCCCCCGCAGTTAACGTGCGTCCACTGGCGGAAAAGCACGTCACTGAGAGTGTCTAGAAATCAAATCCGTTCATCAAACTTTCTTGGCAGCGTATTTCCAGCCGGTAGCAGGCACCATTCCTTGACCTGCGCCAGACATTAATTCACAGTTAACGCCAGAGGACAGGAAAGGGCTAAAGTTGTAGCCCCAGCAGGTCACGTGATTGACACATGCCAGTGCGCATGTGCTTTGACTTCTGGTGAAGATTAGGTCGACTGTTTCAGCAGCCTTGCGTACGCCAGTTCTCGAGTATCCGAAAAAGGCTGATCTCTGTGCCTCTGAAGGAAAAAAAAACAAAAAAAAAAACCACTGAGATGCATCAATGAATATTAAGAAAGAGAAGATTGCTGTTTTTTCTTTTTAATTGCTGGCAGCCGTCAATAATAATACGAAGATTTTTGTTATTATTATTATATTATTATTATTATTATTATTATTATTATTATTATTATTATTATTATTATTATTAATGTTAGCATGATTAATAGTAGTTAGCAGTCGTATACGTATAAAAGTGGTGGTGGTGGTAGTGGTAGTAGTAGCAGTAGTTAGTAGTAACAGGGGTAGTAGTATAGTAGCAGCAGCAGTAGTAGTAGTAGTAGTTGTAGTAGTTAGTAGTAGTAGTAGTAGTAGTAATAGTAGTAGTAGTAGTAGTAGTGTTATGTTGTTGCTGCTGTTGATGTTGTATTGTGAAGGTATTGACTGTAACAGTCACAGGATTGTGCCCCATATTATAATATCGGCAGCCTTGCTGTATGAAAAGGAATTACACGGTTAGCAAAAATGTCCTTGTAACTGGGCTCAGCATGGTAGTTGGCTCCCGTACACTGTGCGCGGGTCAAATAAGGCCGACGTTTGCCCGGGAGCCTTTCGTTCACTGGCCAGAAAACGTCAACACGATCCAACTGCAAGAGACATCTTCTTGGCTTGACTTCGCGAACGAAGATTTTATAGGAGTTGCCCACGACGTCTGCAGGCTTGTTCGTGGCTGCGGAGGCCAATCCGAGACAGGCAGGTTCGACCGCAGTGGCTGCAGGGGAAGGTATGGCCAGGGTTCTGAGCTGCGGCATCTCTGTTTTTTCTCCTGAGCCGCTTGTCCTTAAGGCTAGCTCTGTGAGAGTCCTCAAAGGAGACAGCTGCCTTGTAAATGGTGGAGCGCCAGGTGTCACGGTCCGCAGCAAGCGAAGACCACTGGTGGTGGTCGATTTGGCAGGCACTAAGTGACTTCTTGAGACAGTCTTTGTATCTCTTCTTTGGTGCTCCTCTGTCACGGTGTCCAGTAGCAAGCTCGCCGAACAGTGTGATCTTTGGTAGCCTCGATGCTCACAGTTTCAGCCTGTTCAAGGACCTCGACGTTGGTGACATAGTCACTCCAGTGAATGCCCAGGATGGTACGCAGGCAGCGCTGGTGGAAGCGTTCGAGGAGTCGTAGTTGGCTGCGGTAGAGGGCCCAGGACTCGGAACCATACAGCAGGGTGGTGAGGACCACAGCTCTGTACACGCTGATTTTGGTGCCTGTTTTCAGCTGTTGATTGTGCCACACCCGCTTGAAAAGTCGCCCGAAAGCGCTGTTCGCTTTTGCCAGCCTGCTGTCAAGCTCCTTGTCCAGCTTGGCGTCCGACGTGATAATGCAGCCAAGGTAGGTAAACTGGTGCACTGACTTTAGTTCAGACTCGCCAATGGTGATGTGAGGAGGGCGATACACTGTCTTGGGTGCCGGCTGATGGAGGACCTCTGTCTTTTTTTCAGACTGACCTCGAGTCCAAAGAGCTGGGCAGCATCTGCGAAGCAAGACGTGATGCGCTGCAGGGCTCTCTCTGTGTGTGCAACGAGGGCAGCATCATCAGCAAAGAGCAGCTCACGAATCAGTTGGTCTAGGGTTTTCGTGTGGGCCTGCAGTCGTCTGAGGTTGAACAGGCTGCCATCGAGACGATACCTGATGTACACTGCATCGTCATCATCGAGGTCCACTGTGGCCTGCTTCAACATCATGCTAAAAAAGATGGTGAAGAGGGTCGGTGCCAGCACGCAGCCCTGCTTTACGCCGTTGAGAATAGGGAATGGTTCTGAGAGGTCATTGTTGAGTCTGACCTGGCTTGCTGGTCCTCGTGTAGCTGGACAATCATGTTGAAGAACTTTGGGGGACAGCCAAGTCGCTCCAGGATCTGCCACATGCCTTGCCTGCTCACAGTGTCGAACGCTTTTGTTAGGTCGACAAATGTTACGTACAGCCCTTTGTTCTGCTCGCGGCACTTCTCCTGTAGCTGTCTCAGCACAAAGACCATATCGGTGGTGCTCCTGTTTGCTCTGAAGCCACACTGGCCCTCTGGGAGTTGGTCGTCAGCGATGGCAGGTACCAGCCGATTCAGGAGCAGCCTTGCAAGGATTTTCCCAGCAATGGACAGCAGGGTAATTCCCCGATAGTTGGAACAGTCAGACTTCTCGCCTTTGTTCTTGTACAGGGTGATAACGACTGCATCACGGAGATCTTTTGGTAGTGTTCCTTCCTCCCAGCAGCAGAGAAAGAGGTCATGGAGCTTGTTGTGCAGTGCTGTGCCTCTATGTTTCCAGATCTCTGGCGGTATTCCATCAATGCCTGCTGCTTTGCCACTCTTGAGCTGGTGGATGGCTGTGAGGGTCTCTTCAGCAGTGGGCGGTTCGTCCAATTCAACCTTTACTGGGAGGTGTGGGATTTGTAGGACGACTGCTTCTTGAACAGTGCGCTCAGCGCTGAAGAGGCTCTGAAAGTATTCCGACCAGCGGTTCAAGATGGAGATATTATCTGTGAGGAGTGCCTGGCCATTCGCGCTTCGCATGGGACTTTGTACCAGGTGCCTGGGGCCATACACTGCTTTCAGTGCTTCGTAGAAGCCCCTGTAGTCACCATTGTCAGCGCAAAGCTGGGTCCTCTGTGCAAGTCTGGTCCACCACTCATTCTGGAGATCTATGAGCTTGCGCTGGAGACTGCTGCAGACGAGGCGGAAGGCAGACTTCTTCACAGGGCAGGAAGGCTGGGTTAGGTGGGCCTGATGGGCGGCTCTTTTTTTTTTTTTTTTTTTTTTTGCTAGGTGTTCCTGGATCTCTACATCGTTTTCGTCAAACCAGTCTTTGTTCTTCTTTCTGGCGAAACCCAAGACTTCTGCAGAGGATTTTGCAATAGCAGTTTTCAGTTGTTCCCAAAGTGTTTCAGAGGAGGAGTCTACTGGGTCCGCTGTGTCTTTGAGCCTGCGCTGTAAATCTGTCTGAAAGGCAGCTTTCACATCGTCACGCTGAAGGCTGGCAACATCAAGCTTGTTCTTGGGGGGCCCCCATTTCTTGGGTTTTGGCTTGAAGTGGAGCCTGCGTTTGCAGCGGACAAGGCGGTGGTCAGTGTGGCACTCCGCACTGGGCATCACTCTGGTGAGGAGGACGTCACTGCGGTCCCTCTGACGCACTAGGACATAGTCGATAAGGTGCCAGTGTTTGGAGCGAGGATGCATCCAGGTGGTCTTTCGACTGTCCTTTTGCTGAAAAGTAGTGTTGGTGATGACCAGTTGCTGCTCTGCACAGAACTCCAACAGTAGGCGGCCATTGTCATTGCAGTTCCCCACGCCATGCTTGCCGAGGACTCCTTTTCAGGCTTCAGAGTCCTGGCCCACTCTGGCGTTGAAGTCGCCAAGGATGATGACTTTGTCGTCTGCAGGGGTACTCTGTAGGAGGCTGCGCAGGTCAGTGTAAAACTTGTCCTTTTCAGCAGGCTCTGCCAGGAGGGTTGGGGAGTACACACTGAGAAGGGAGACGTGTTGCTGGTGTCTCAGTGGGAGGCGCATGGACATGATGCGGTCTGAGTGGCCCGTTGGTAGGTTTTCCAGCTTAGTCGCAATGGATGTCTTGACCATGAAACCCACGCCTGAGAGCCGCCTTTCGGATGCAGGCCTGCCTGACCAGTAGAGGGTGTACCCAGCACCAAGTTCTTGGAGGCTGCCTTCGTCCGGAAGGAGTACTTCGCTGAGCGCGGCGATGTCGATGTTTAACCTCCGCAATTCATGGGCAATGAGGGCGGAGCGACGTTCAGGGCGTCCGCTGTCTGCTTTGTCGAGCATGGTTCGGACGTTCCAGCATGCTACGTTGAGTCCGGTCGTGGTCGTCATGAGAGTGGATCCGTTATTCTTTCTTGTTTTCTGACCGCAGGAGAAGATGCCCGTTGACCGCGGCTAGCCAACTGGGGTTGCGAGGGGACGAGCTTTGGTTAGGCCACCTTTTATAGGCCCCTCTCCGTGTGGAGCAAGCAGTGCTGTCCCTAGAGAAGGCTGCTTGGTCGTTCAGGGTGTGCCGAGTGATGTTGTCATCCCCAGGTCAACATCAGGCGACCAATATCCTGAACCGCCTGTATGCAGGTTTGAGACTGCGGCTTCCAGTGACATCTTTCACCTGCCGTTTCGCCCCTCGCCCGTCGCTACAGGACTTGGAATGGTCAGTGTCATAGTCCGTGGACGTTTCCTAAAGCCTGCGCGGTGGAGCTTTTTGGTGGAGTGCAGTGTGCGCAGTACTGGCCCCACCCTTTAAACCCTTGGTTCATCTGCCATGGCCTAGCAAGCTGGGACGATGGCATCGAGGTCCTCGGGTCGTAGGTTTTATATCAGACTGTCCTTGTCCTAGTCTCTGGCTCAAAAGCCTTCCCCGGAGACACGGGGGCTTTGATGTCAGGGGTTTCCTCCCTTAGCCTTTCCGCAGCCAAGCGGTCAGGCCTGCAAGGCAGCAGGCGACTCGTGGAGGGCGGGGTCGTCTATGTCCCGTGCAGATGTGAACATCTGCCCACTGCCCTATAAACTATTTTCAAATAACAACCTGTGTTGGTGTGGCTGTGGTGTATGTCACTATGTGTGATAAAAGCTTGGAGAGATACATAATACTGTAGTATAAATATACAGCAGCTGGCAATATTTTGTACGATCCCAAAACGTGTGGAAAATGCGCTGAAACAATGGCGTCAAAACAAGACACTGCCAAACCGTATCGTGAAACCCTGGAAGTAAATGATACCTACTTCAAGATATTGTAAAACTGCTCCAAAACGGCATAAAGATGTGTTAAACTAAGATGTGAAAACAGTTTTGTTGCAAAATATGTCCCGACAAAGACAATTTGATGGAAAATACACGTGGTGTCGGACACCAGGGTCACTCTGTAAGATCTTCGCCAGTCGAATCGATCTGTTTACTGAGGCAGCATTTTGGTTAGAGATTACCAGTTCTTTAAAAATAGTGAGCTCAAATACCGTTACACAAGATCAGCACCAAGGAGGCTTGGTGAAAACTCGAATCTCCGTGAAATTTGCTTCTTTAAAAATGATCAAAATATTCAGTAAGAAATGTTGTCCGACATTTTCGCCAATTTTACGAAAATTGAAAAGAAAATCGGATCCAGATTTGTACATGCCTCGTTGAAGATCACGTGACACCGCCATATTTGATTTATTGATCGAAAAAATGCGTGTTGTCTACACGTGGAGCTTGCTGAAGTATGCCCACAGTAAGAAAATTGAATGATGTCTGACACCTGTCTGATGTTCGACACCAGTTTGTCGCATGTTGAAGGCTTAAACTATGATTTTTCCTTTGGTGAATGCATTTACCTGGCGAGAACGAAAGCAAATGATTGAGTATCAAATAGCACATGAACATTTAGTACTAAGGGATGAATGGTTCCATTTACATTTTGTAAAACAAAAGTCTCTGCAGGAAATACATTGTACTGAATGTGTGTTTCTGTGGAACAATTGAAGGTCGACAGAATCATTTTTTTGGTAACACTTGCAAAGCATACAGTATATGATTGAGGTGGTCACACATTGAGGACGGACACAGTACAAAACAAAGTTATGAATAGGAACCAGTGTAATGGTGAATTGAATTCTACTTGACATGACAAATAAATCTACTGAATCAAAAGATAGGTACTGCAGTGGTTTTTAAGAAATTGGCAAAAGAACGCGAAAGTATGTCAGGTGTCGGACATCAAACCGTACAGAAAAACCTTGCTGTTTTCCTAAAAATTCCCTCACAATAAAACCTTTTTTTTGTGCATATTAGAAAGGGGAGATCTCCTTATAGATAATATGTCTTAATTCAGTGAAATTGTGTTGTACATTAAATGAAAAGAAAAGGGGAGACTGCCAGTGCTGTGGGGAGACATTTATTCATACAATATATAAGAAAGGGTTAAAAGTGCAGGACCACGGTTAAAATGTCATTCTCATATGAGGGGGGACCGAGCTCGCAAGCATGTTATCCATAGGTGGCGAGGCACGTATAGGCCCATTCCTGGCCGGGAGATGCGGGTGGGAGCTCTCGGTGTAAGACGGGACGGAAGGCGGGAGAAAGTGCGGGGATCACGGCGGCAGCTGGCCCGCATGTGTGTATGAACATTGTTAATCAGTGATATCATTTTGATTGAAGGCCCGGTGTCTGACACCAATCAAAGTTTAAGCTTTTTCTCCTCTTGTCAATATGTTGCCAAAGTCAAATGACAAGACACACAAAAGTACATGCACACACTAAAAAAAAACACCAGTGATAACATTTCAAATTAACTGTATTAACAAAAGAATAATGGCAGCAAAGAGTTTTCAGTGTCGGACATCAGCCTTACACATACTAATCAGACTCAGCATTTTGTGGCAGGATGTCTTGTGCCACATTCTGAAACTTACAAATGAAAAATACATTTTTCTTTGATAAACTAAATCAGAAGTCCCCCCCCCCCGCCCCCCAACCTTATATGACAAATAAATCTTTGTGTCAGACACCAGCATTACTGAAAATCAACATTCGGTAAGAAACGATTTTTGTTGCCCTACATTCATCCAGTACTACATAGCTTCTCTCGGCCTAAAGCGGACAATAAACACTCAAGCAAGAGACATAGATCCTCATGAACCCCCGCGACTGCGGGGGCTCATGAGGATCTATGACTCTTGCTGAGACCAATTGGTATCCATGTTTCTTGGACGGTTTTGGATGAACGAAGATTTCACAACACAAATGTACGCACAGTGGCAGGGAAGGGGTGATACTCACCAATGTAGCTCTGGTCACCACAGACAGTACCAGACCCACTGACGTTCTGCGCGCACACTGATGCCACTGTCCAAGCCTAAAACAGATGAATAAAGAAAATGAAAAGACGTCGTTTGGAAATCAGACGTAGGTCAAATCTGCAGGTGTTTTGATGCAAACAGTGGATTAAAAGCCCGGACAAACATGCGATATCGCACGTTTGTCCGGGCTTTTAGTCCACTGTTTATTGCCGAAAGGCGCGGTTCACGAGTACTGCAAAATCCACGATTTGTGAAACTCACTGGGTCAATATTCATGGCGCTCCCGTAGGTCAGCGGCATGGCCCGAGTCTCACACTTCCACCTCGTGTATATATGCGCACCAAACGCGTAACTGGACACGTGACTGAGCGTCATCATTTTCAGTGGGATGTTCATCAGCATGATGAATCCAACCACATGACTGGAACCGGTCACTGCAGACCACGTAACGTTGTAGTCGGACAAGAAGGCTCCATTCAGCTGTATGCCGTCCTTCTGGTCACTGTAAAGAAAATCAAATACAATTGTTTTCATTCGCACCTGACGTAAAGGAAGGGGGTTCGAACGTCTAAAAAGTCAACTCTCACTCACGTCAGAATTTTTAACCCTGTGGCTGTTGGTTGCAGTTTTTGTCTCCATGATTCCTGCAGGAATTAACGAGACAAAAACCGCTACCGACAGCCAAGGGGTTAAGGACGTCACCAGACAGAAATGTCGTTATGGGGTAAATACGTTAGATGAGCTTGTTGATTTATGTGTTGACCTTTTTTCAACTTTAACTCATTTAAGACTGGCTGTATGTTACGTGTTGAGTCGTGGTTGTAGTATGATATCACACCAGACGCACGCACCTAAGGTTCTTTTTAAAGAAACTTCATTCAGCTGCAACCCGTCACACGTGGCTTAAGGTTGTAGACAATACTGGAGTAACAGTTCCAACAATATTTTATTTCAGCGATGCGAACTCCACACAATGCATTCCCAAATGCACCAACACTGACACAATGTCTCTTCTGCAAATGTCAACACTGGCGACACAATGCGTTTCTCTTACAACGTACACCACCGTTACGCTGCGTCTCTCACAATGTACAATACGGGCCACGTACCTATGATAAACTTTGTGTCCCTACAACTGACAATGCATGACAATGTACACACGTGCTTCCTAGCACTATCTTTTATAGTCAAACAACTTTCCAGAAAAATCCACCGAATTCACACAACGCAACCAATCAGAACAGAACACGTAACTGAAACTCATAAATATTAAATAAAAAGAACTTTCTAGAATAAACTAAAATAGTCTACAAAAATTCGACTGCTAATTTCAGCCCCAAATCACAGTGTGTAATGAAGTCACACAAGAGTAGGGCAGACCGTTCACGACCTTTCATAAAACACACTGACTGGCTGCTAAATTCACGCGCACAGAAAACACTTTTGACTAAAAATAAAAATAGAGCGGCTCTAAACTTTGGTGTCACTTTGATGTCACACATACGAGGTCAATAGACAGCGCGACCTTGCTCGAACGTTCTGGTTTATTCTCAGCGAGTCTATGCATAACAAAAATCGACAGCTATTCTCCGTGCGACTTTGCTAGAAAGCTTCCGGACTAAACTTAGCGTATCATAACAAAGCCAATTCGGCTATGTGCGCGAACGATAAAGAATCTTACTGAAAAGGTACGTGATTCGCAACCATGATAGCTCAAATAAATATCGGATCGTTTCCTACGATTAACACATGCATGCTCTCACAGAACAACACAACCACAATCGTAACACTGTATTCTTCAGTATTCTCTAAATAATATTGATGGAGACAAATATGCTTTAACCCTGTATACCTTCATGTAAATAAAACGTACTCGTATTCAGCGACCAAAATCCAACACCGTCCAAGAAACATGAATACAGCTTGGTCTCAGCAAAATGTATAGATCATCAAGAGCCCCGACAGCCGCGGGGGCTTTTGAGGATCTATGTCTCTTGCAGTTGGATCGTGTTCACATTTTCCTCGGAAGTGAAGGGGTTAACAAATCGCGGCGAGATGCATTCGGATACGGGGCTTTCTGCCGCTTTTCCGGATGCGATTTGCATGAATGACTTAAAACTCCGAATCCGCTTGCACAATAGGGGTTACTAACCTGTTAACAGTGACGGAGACATATTGCACAAGATTGGACGAGGAGTCTGACACAAAGGTGTATTTGCTTTCAGCTTGCTCAAGTGGTGCCAAGATACTCAGTGAAGCATCTCCACCAGCAGACCGGAGGCCCGCCAAACTCTTAGTTATCTGAGCTGTCATGATGGCTTTGTCAGACTCGATGTATACGAAAGTTCCATTACCAAGATCGAACTCATAGTAGTCTCCTGGATTTGCAAGTTGGATCGTCTGCGCAGGATCAGTGTGCATGGTGACTTTAGTTCCTGGGTAACCGGAAACGAAGCGATAGAGGTCGCCAGCGATCTGCTTTGGTGAGGATATGAGGACGAACTGCCTCCCCCAGTTTGCGAGAGGAGGCAGTTGGTCACTCATGTGCGACATGCAAGTAGAAGTTCCAATTGGCCCTGTGACGCTTGTGCGATTCACTCCGCTAAACACAGCCACGCGCTTAAATGCATCAATTCTCGTTCCTGTCAGGTCAGATAAAGCCTGGATCTGTAAGGTTTGTAGTGCATCCAGCGTCACGTTTATGACGTCATAGCGATCATACATGACGCCATCCAGCGTGACTATTTCTCCGTCGCGAAGTTTGCTCATTTCGACAGACACCTCAGTGCTAATGTTCGGGGCTACAATCAAAATGAAGTTTCCTGCCGAGTTGCCTTCAATAGAAATAGCCTGACTGAACCCGGCAGCAATGTAGTGCCTTCGAAGAGAGGAAGTCGGAATCAAGGCGAAGCTGTCTGTGTTGGATCCTGACGCATCTAACACATTGATGACGACAGGCGATGATGACGTAATTTCTATCCCTAAATCAGCTATCAACGTACCCACTGGAAATTCAAATGAAGCATGCACATTAAATGATTTCACTTGACCTGATCCCACAGTTAAAGTCGTATTGATGACGAAAGGCGCTGTAGGAAGTGACCTGATTGTCACAGTTGCATTATCAGGACCTGGTGACATGATTCGAATCTTCGACTCGGTTGCTTGCCCATAAAAAGACTGGGGTAAGGCGATGACAAAGGACGAGCCATCCATTGCACCTGGAAAAAAGTATTCAATTCTCTGTCTTCTTCTTATTATTATTATTATTATTATTATTATTATTATTATTATTATTATTATTATTATTATTATTATTACCTTGGCTGTCGGTACTACTTTTTTGCGGTGTATCACCGCGACCCAAAGCACTACCGACACCCAAAGGGTTAACAGTTGTGATTGTTAATTGTTGTTGCTGTTGGTCTCTTTTTGTCTGCCGTATTAAAAATACGGTAGACTTTGACATGGGACTGGTCGAAGCGCATTCCGGAGCATGCACATGACGTTTTTGGCGTGCGGGGCAGAAATGTTTGCAAAGAAGTAACAAGATAAAAATGGCGTTACGTCTAGCTACGCAAACCTTGCTAGAGAACGTCTTTTGGGCGCCAAAGCGCGCGCGCGCGAGCACGTGTGTGTGTGTGTGTGTGTGTGTGTGTGTGTGTGTGTGTGTGTGTGTGTGTGTGTGCGTGCGTGTGCGTGTGTGTGTGTGTGTGTGTGTGTGTGTGTGTGAGAGAGAGAGAGAGAGAGAGAGAGAGAGTGTGTGTGTGTGTGTGTGTGTGTGTGTGTGTGTGTGTGTGTGTGTGTGTGTGTGTGTGTGTGTGTGTGTGTGTGTGTGTGTGTGTGTGTGTGTGTGTGTGAGACAGCGACTAGAGCCCGCGTTTGAGGACGGACAAGTTTGAAATTTTAGGATATAGTCCCTAAAATAATTATCTCGAGATCTTTTCTTCGATTTCGTTATTAACTCATTCAGCCCGACAGCCTTATTTCCCAAATTTTGGATGCGTCATCTAATTATTATGCACCAGTTGCAGAAGATGGATCGACCATGATAATTTAAGGGCAGTGCCAGATTAGCTTGGCGTCAGGGCTGAATGGGTCAAGATGATCACTGGCGAGAAAATAACCGTTTCACAAAAACCGGTTGATCCACACTGGAGTCCGTAATTGTTCGTATTCTTCTTTAGAGAGATATTGAATGAGTTCGTTAGCCAGCATTGTACCTCTGGAACGTTTTGAGTGAGAATTATATATATATATATATCTATATATATCTATATATATATATATATATATATATATATATATATATATATATATATATATATATATATATATATATATATATATATATATATATATATATATATATAAAGTTAATCTTAAAACAATCTTTTTTACGGGGGAAACGAAATCGAAAAAAATCATTTTTCTCATTAATAATAGCATGATTTTTTGTATAAGCCAACAGTTATAAGCCAACAGTTTGTCACGGCTGTCGGGTACGATTAGGTCAATTGTGACCTTATGCCCTAGGTGTGAAAATCAGACCATTTTCTGCACCACTTATTCAGTCATTTGTAAAACAGCTAACATAACTTCAATTTGTTTTGACGAAAAAAAACTATCTTCTCAACAATTAATACCCGCATGATTTTTCATTACAGTGTTTGCATAGGCCTGCTGTTTGTCCATGTCCTGGGGTAGGATTAGTTCAAAATTGTGACCTGTAAGCCCTAGGCGTGAAAATCTGCAAAAGAATTGCAAAGTTGATCCTCTGATACGTCAAATGTTAATACTGCGATGATTGACGTATAACATCGAGTCGTCACTTTGAACACGGCGTCGTGGGACTAATGATGCAATGACGTGAAGCTTGAAATGACGTCATTTCGTTGCTCGTGCTATTATTATTCTTCAGAATAGCTATGCTACGTCAGACCACAGAGCTTACGAATGGCGGGAATCGCCGTGTGTCCGTCTTTATTTCTGTGTACCAGTGTATATGGATCAGAGGGTGGGTTAGAGTATAAGGAGATGGATTCCTGTCTCTATATGAGCCCACAGTGCGTACTAATGGGGGGAGGCGCTGTGTGTACGTCTTTATTTGTGTGCGCCGACGTGTGTTGATCAGAGGTTGGCTTAGAGAGGAGAGAAATGGATCAGCATAATACGCCTAAAAATATGAACAACTCTGAATGTTTCTAAAAGATAATAGCGTCTGAGCTCCAAACAATACGGTAGACTTTGGGATAAAATCCTCATCTTGTTTCTTTGTATGCATGTTTATTTTGCCCTTTGAGGCTTTTCGCGTTTGTTTTTGTATAATTTGGGTTCGCCTGTTTCCCCGAACCCTCAAACTTATGTACCCCCAAGGGAGTGACGAGTCCGAGTAAATTCTTAAAGTTTAAGATGCCAACTGTAAACTGTGTTCATATACTGGTTAGCAACCTTGTGAACGCAGTTGCTCACAGTACCGGTGGCTGCGTGCACAAAGGGATAAGTCAGACATTGATCTATCGTGCCACTGTGAGTAAACAGTGACTAATGTTTTGTGCAGTACTCTTTTCAAAACTGGCAGATTCAAAGGGATGTTCTTGCAACAGCTCACAGCTCATAATTGAAAGAGGTAAAAAGGTTAGTAAGAAACATAATCTAAAATGAGACCGATGAAAAATACAACCACTTTACACCACTCTGCACTGCCTTTCGTCCATCAAATACCGAACCACCTACAGTATTGATACTGAGCCATCCATTTTAACCCATTTAACCCCGTCGCCCCACAGCAGGAGATTGGTCGGTCATGATAATTCAAGGGTAGTGCCAGATTAGCTTGGCGCCATAATCTGGCACTGCCTTTGCATTATCATGGTCAAGAACTAGTACAAGTCGTTGGGTAACTCCTCCACAATTGGGAAATGTGGCTCTGGGGTTAAATCGGTTAATGCAAATGAGTACACATGGTATGCGAATGAAGTAACAACGTTTAATTAGGCCGTAAGTTATGATTATATAATACATTCACGTGAACGGTTCCGTTTATTATATTTCTACACTTATTATAAATTGTCCACTTTTGGCCACTTATGCGCCGCACCGTTAATGACTACACACCGGCTGCAGAACATGACCACACCATAGCCCTTTGAAGGGTAGTGTCAAAATGAACTGGAGTCTTCCGAGGTGTAGAGCTAATCTGGCACACCCTTTCTACAACCATTGCCATTCCATCCGTTGCTTTGGTGTTTTAAAGAGGAAATGTGTGACGTCAAGACAAACATGTGTCGTATATGAATGTTAAAATGTTACCTTTCTTTAAAATTTAAAATGATAGTGCCCATATGCATACGTAAGAATATATGCGCTGAGTTTCACGAGTGAATTTTGTTTTGCGAAAGCCACTAAGCAAGGTGCTCCGCTTTCGCGGAGCACCCTGCTTAGTGGCTTTCGCAGGACAAAGCTCACTCATGCAGCTGAGCCCGGAGGTTTACATTCTGCATCTCACCTTGTGCTTCTACAGAAAACGACGAATGCAACACACTGCAAAGGAGCGAAAAAAACTGGAGCCTTGTCATTTTTAACAATGTCATAGTAGCTAGCACACACAACAAGAAAACCTGTTTCATGCGCTGTGAAAAGTGCTTGCAAAGCAAACGTCTAACAGCTCCAGGGCAGTAAGAAGTCAACTACAGCAGCCACGTTATTATACGCAATGGCGATCAATCTAGATCACTGAATAATGATATCACGTGACAAAGAAAAAGAGCGCTGATTGGCTGTTCGTGACACGTCGATGAGCTAATTAAACCACGTGAAGTGCCACAACGCTGCTAGTTGTCTGTCTTTTGGGAGAGAATAGAAATTATGAGTCATTTTGTGAAAGTCTTTATGTGACAAAAACTTATGTTTAATATTTGCTGAGAATTGTCGTTTGCTGTTCAATAATGTCCAACCGTATTCCGCATAACTTTGGATGTTTGTCTCCGTGTTATCAATAATTCAAGGATATTTCTTTCATGACATATTTTTTTTAACGAAATTTACAAACGGGAATTAGACAGAAATATCGAGTTTAAATAGACTCAGCAGATATTTGATAATATTTTGTTAGCTGAACATTTTTCTGAATTTCTTTCTTTTCATCCGCGGCTCCTTCACTGCCAACCGCCGAAAGGTAGTGACACCACTACACATCATTGGCGAAGACTTTTGGATATGAACGCGATATGGTGAAAAACTGAAGCACCAACCATCTGCCATCTCAGAAGCATGTATGGACAGGCCATATCTGCACCGTCAACACCGCCCCCCCCCCCCCCTCCACTCACACACACACACACACACACACCACCCCACCGCCCGTCACCCTACGTCTCCGACCCCCTCCACCGCCCAACCCCTCCCAAACACCCTCCACCGCCCAGGCCCAATCAGTTCTTAACTCATTTAGCCCCCACACACCACAGCAAGACATGGATCGAGCATGATAGTTCAAGGGTGGTGCCAGAATAGCTTGGCGCCCATAGGCGCCAAGCTATTCTGGCACCACCCTTGAACTATCATGCTCGATCTGTCTCTAGAATTGTAATACAGTCCTTCAGAGGGCAACTTCAAAATTTGGAGATATTTCGGTCCTGGGGTAGGATGTGTTAAGCCACGCATAATGTTTACCCCTTTGGCGTGCAGGAGTCACCTCGACAATATTCGCCACCGACAGCCATATAGCGAAAATTTAACCCATTACATCCTTAGGCTGATTTGTTGGGTTTTTTCCTTCAACTTTAGTATAGTCCTATGAAGGCCACCCTGTAGAATAGGAGAAAGATCAACCATTTTAGTTCAAGGTTGGTGCCAGAATAGCTTGGCGCCTCTGAGCGCCGAGCTATTCTGGCACTACCCGTGAACTACCATAGTCAAATTCATTTTATGGAAAGGTGTATCAGGATGGAAAGGGTTAAACAGCGCTCCACTGTAAGAGGTATTGATACACATGAAACCCAAAGTCGGGCACAGAATTCGACTGAACAAAACTAATTTCTGTTATTGTAAAATGCGAAAATATTATTTTATTGACCTGGGTGTTATTGCATTACCTTGTATTCTAACACAGAATTTAACATCTTTAATGAACGCATTTTTAATTTCTCCATATTTGCGGTGTTCCGCAGAGACAGCTAGCTCAAACCGATTGCCATACTCAGTTCAAATATGTACAAGGGCAGTGTGTATATTATTTTGTTAATAGCGACTGGACTCGACCATGAACTCAAAAACAAAATAAAACGACGTTTTCATAATCCAAAAGTAAACAAGTACAAAGGCCTTAAAACGGTTATTGCAGCCGACTATCATCGACTCGGAAACTAGTGGCATGTTTTAAAAAAAATGTACAACCAACAATTAAAATGTATAGTTTGAACGCCATTTGCCCATGCATATTTGACTACAAGGAAAGCTAACAACTGATCTCACACGCGCACACACATACGCGTGCGCACGCGATCGCGCGCGCGCGCGCGTGCGTGCGTGCGTGCGTGTGTGTGTGTGTGTGTGCGTGCGTGCGTGCGTGTGTGTGTGTGTGTGTGTGTGTGTGTGTGTGTGTGTGTGTGTGTGTGTGTGTGTGTGTGTGTGTGTGTGTGTGTGTGTGTGTGTTTGCCGTGTGTGCGCGCGCGCAGAGGAATACTTAATGCCCGATGATACCTTCAGTCTGAGTATGCATCTAGATGCTCTATGACAGTAAGTCTTTTTTTCTCAAAAGCGAGATTTCATTGTAATACGATAAAACTCGAGCATTTCACGTATGAAGGACTTAATGCGTCTGCCCAGAGCAGGTGAACCAGGGGAATAATTTAACGCTGGACTAGCAAACACACAAACAGTTAGACCTCTGAACCTTTTCCTAATATTAACCCATTTAGCCCCGAGGCACTACAGCAGGAGATGCTTATTCAAGGGTATTGCAAAATTAGCTTGGCGCTGTCATGTGTCAAGCTGATCTGGCATTACCCTTAAAATCATCACGCTCAATCCATCTCTGCAACTGGTACATAGTCGTTAGGTGTCACGTCAAAAATGCGGCCTTGATTGATCAATAATAATAATAATAATAATAATATAATAATAATAAAAATACTGATGATGACAATAAGAACAATAATCATAATTATAATAATTATCAATTATTATTAGCAGTCGTAGTATTATTAGTCGCAATAGTGGAAATAATAGTAGCATAAGTATTATTAGTATTATTATAATTATCATCATCATCACTTTTAGTGTCATCATCAAAATCGTAATAATAATAAAGCAAGCAACAACACAAGTCAATTAGACCAAAGAGTATGAAGTTAGCGAAGCCTTCGTACATTAATTAGGCTAATTCATAATGAGAGATATGTATAGAAAATTGATATTTTAGGAGCAAAGCAGTTGAGGTCCCTTACACGGTCGCACGCAGCACTTCAGAAATATGCAAGATCCTAAATCTGCGTCACTTGACTCTGGGAGTGAAAACCGTAATACAGCATCTTCAAGTGCTCTTATTTAGAGAAACCTCAAACTTCAGTTACAACCATCTACATTATTGCAGTCGCCTGATGTGCATTAAAAATGTGTAGCCAGCGGACGCAGATGTAAAGTTTGTATTAATTCAACGCCGAACAGCCCCAGCCGTCCCAGGAAGATGGATTCAAAGTGGTGTCAGCAAGAGACATAGATCCTCATGAGCCCCGGAACTGCGGGGATTATGAGGATCTATGTCTCTTGCATCTGGATCGTGTTGGCTTTTCCTCGGCAGTCAAGTCACAGGTCTGTGGCCCTTAAATGTCACATCCGCGAGATGACAGCATCAGTTGCAAACCCCGCCTACGTATTTCGCAGAATAATATTGAAGTGCACTGTAGTTGCGTAAGAGTGTAACTTAAGCCGGTATCCGTAATAGGTGTTTGTATCTCACAGTGTTCGGCATGAGCGGTTAGAACAAAATACATCGTGTATACATATAGTCCATAAGCTAGCAAGACCTACCATGCACCCCCCCCCCCTTCCCTTCCCACCCCCCCCCCCACCCCCCAACCAGTACTCAATAAGATGCGTTTCAAAGTGTTCCTTAGTATGTCTTGAGATGTTTAAGCCACGTTCCCCGAAAATCCTTAGAAACACACCAGAGATATAGCCGATGGCGCAAGGGTAACCCATTCACGCTTTTCGCA
The DNA here is from genome assembly GCA_036245525.1 of Semisulcospira habei. NCBI lineage: Eukaryota > Metazoa > Mollusca > Gastropoda > Semisulcospiridae > Semisulcospira > Semisulcospira habei. The sequence goes on along the minus strand of BTPG01000001.1, from coordinate 303,439,932 downwards.
GATGCTAAAATGAGGTTGAGAAACATTTTCCTCTAAATAAATCAGAATTCGTTCCAGAGCCCAAATCAGGCAATAATATGTTACGGCACACCTTCTGCATCCTCTTTAAAAAAAACAGAATGAAAACATATTAAATCTCTGGCTCACAGTGAAGGTATTTGTTCACCCAGCAAACGGCCATTTCCTCGAAATCGCAAAAAAAGACAAAAATAATGTGTCAGATGCCTTCAGACATTTTCGCTATAGCACTGGCAGTCCTTTTTCAGGATTACATCATTACAACAGGATGTCACAATTATTATAAACTTGACTAGGTGATGCTGTGATTACTGTGAGTGCCACAGTGATTGATTTTGTATCCCTACCCCCAAGTTGTAAAAATACACAAAATTAATTAGAAAAAATTACTAAAGTTATTCCATTTCATTTTGACCTATCTGTACCTATTAAGTTTCAATAATGTGAGCATAAAGTGCAAGATAATAAGGAAAGTCGGCATTCTTTACGGTACATTCGTGGTGAATGATAGCTTTTTCCCATTTAAAATTGCTGAATTGGGAAACGTACGTTGTTTCCGGTGCCCTCAGAAATTTTGTATGCAACCGATAGGTCTTTGTTAGGTTCTATTGGTTAGGATAGAGTACCACAGTTACTCCCAACCTGATTTTGTGATGCTGTGATGCATTTAGGGGCAACAGTGGCTGAATCTGCTGTCTGGTATACCCCCATTTTGCCAGTATGCAAAGTAACACAAAATAATCATAAAAATTGCTTACGTCCTACTCCTCTGTTTAAATATTTTTTGTTGCCAGTTTTTTTTTAAAGTATGCATATTGAGCATAAAAAGTTATGATCATTTCATTAATTTCAATGTCAATTTAATTGTAACTATTTTTAACTGGCTGGTCTTTTAGGTGATATTTTACCTACCGTCTGGCGGGTCTAGTAAGGTCTCCCCTTTTCCTTTCATTTATTTTCGTCTAGAAGTGTGTAAATATGAATATGCGTAATAAAGTTTCATGGTTCCTAACAGCCAAAACAATTTATCAAAATACCTAGTTTCCACATGTCCACCACGAGATCTCCACTTCCACCTTCTTCAACGTTCAATTTTTTGATGGCCGTCTTTAAATCTTATATTGTTCTGGCTGCCAATAAGTGAGCTGTCAAGAGCAAGGCAGCGTGTTTTAAGAGTTTGGTTACAGGGGCATGTCTTCTGATCAGAACTGCCAACAGACCGCTTCTCTATATGGACATGTTTGGAGAATGTGCTAAGGAGACTGATTTTCTATGCCAAACTCGCATAGGGCTGTTTCCGCATGACTCAGTATAACGAGGTGAGTTCAGCAGGGTCCTTACGGTCTGTGAACATTTGTGAAAGTTGTTAAAAATGACAAGGCTTTTTCAGGGCAATGGAAAGTCTGTCAATTTCAGCCTTTTTCCTTAAAGTCTGTCAAAGTTTGTAAAAAATGACAACGTGCTGGCAAACTTTTGTCTACTTCTTTCTTTCTTTCTTTCTTTCTTTTTTTTTTTTTTTCTCTCCCCCAATTTGTGACTATTCCATTGCGAACGATCATGCTGACGCTTGTTGCAAGTGATCTATATTTAGCTCTGATCATAAAGGGACTGCATGGCCTTTCTGCCGAACATTCTGATTGGTTGATTATGCTTCTACCGAGCTCTGCCATTCGCTAAGCGTTCTTTTATTTTGGAATCTTTTCATGCATTAGGCACGAAAGCTTCAAATAATTGCTGATACAGAGTGATCTAATTGAAGTGTGTAAACCTTCAGGCTTCAGTTTGGGTTTGTGAAACGTTTATGAAAAGTTTGTGAACTTCGTTCCTGTTTTTCTGTACGGACCCAATCCAGAGTAATCAGTGCGTAGATGAAAGATGGTGGCCTGGCTCTCCCTGTTCAGCTTGTTGATGTCATCTGCCCACGGGCTGCAGCCGCCATTCTGCTGTTGCCAATCACTTTGTTGTTGCAGTGTCTTGTTTTCTTTACGAGAGGTTGTGATCTTGAGGTAGTCTGGCGCCTGCTTTGGCCAGGCCTCTCCATTTCCAGCTAGTCCAGAATGCACTGGAATCCACTGCAGCACTATTTTGTGGACAGGGCAGCCAGTCTATCTTGAAGCTTCCTGGTGTGATCAGTGGATCAAGCTGCTGCCATTCCCTTGCTAGTCCTCTGCTGCTGTGTTGAGCACCTGCAGATCTGTACGATAGTTGGAGCTGCTGCCGCCAGCTGGTAAGGAGTGGGAGGTAGTAGTGCGGTCTGCACAACAGATGTACACGCCACTTCCTTCATTCCGCACGGCGTCTTGTGCGGTACCACAGCTGCTGTGAGGGTAGCGCTTGTGCATAATCTCCAGCAAGATGGCTTTGTGCAGTGCCGTTACCTTTGGCAAAGAGTCCTGGAACATTGTTTATGTTGTCTTGAAGGCTCTTTCGAGATGTTCAGGCATCTGAAGGGAGCTGTTCACACATCTTTGGGCTTGGCTCCAGGACGTCAGTTTTAGCTCTTTGCAGGACCTTCAGTCGGCGGTTCAGACGTGGTCGTTTCTGACGATTCTTGGTCTGCTCCTGTAGTCTCCCATGCTGTTGGTGTTTAGTAAGTCTCTTCGTCATGTGTTCTGTTCTGCGCTCCAGTGGCTCCAATGTCCTCTATTTCCTAAATTGGGGTGCTCCAGATGGCTCTAAGAATGTCACTGCGTCGTGAGAATGACCCATGTTCTGCATCTTGTCAAGCCTGGATTTTTTGGTTTGCTGGCAGTGTTTCATGTTGTCGATGTATCTTGGTACCGCACTAGTGGTCTGACCGAGCAGGTGTTTGCTTCTGCCAGGATGCTGTAATTTGCGCCAATGTGGTCCCCACTGGTTTCTTCATCAGAGACATTTTTTTTTGCAGCTCTAGTTTCCATGGCTTCGATGTGATGCCTCCACGTGAATCCAGTCATTTATTTGTTGCCAGTAAAGTTGGCCTGTCTGTCTTTGGTACTGGAAGATCCCCAGTTTTCAGGTGACCTCTTCCGTTTGATTGAAAGAGATGGTCTAGCTCAGTTTGAGTGGCCTCTTTCAGTCCAGCTGCTGACTTTATTGGCAGCATCCTGGATTCTGCAGGATGCTATTTCTTTATGTTCTGCAGCGCTCCACACTGCAAAGTCATCCGCATGGAGGATGTTCGAGACGAACCTTGGTACTGTTGTACTGATGTCATTAATGTAGACCAAAAACAGCATCAGACACAATATCTCCCTGAGGTACACCTTCCCCGAGTTTGCTGAATGTGCGGACGGTAGAAGCTTCAGCGGCAGCACCTGTTAAACATGCCGTAAATAATAAGAATTACAATTAAATTGATGTCTGACACTGAAATTAATGAAATGATCGCAAATGTTTATGTCAATATGCATATTTTGTTAAGAAAACTGGCAACAAAAATTTGTAAACAGAGGAGCAATTGTTATGATCATTTTTCGTTCCTTTGCATACAGGTAAAATGGGGGCAGCAGATTCGGCCACTGTCGCCCCTAAATGCATCACAGCATCATAAAATCCGATTGGGAGTAACTGTGGTACTCTATCCTAACCAATAAAATCTAACAAAGACCTATCAGTTGTATACAACATTAATGAGGGCATCAGAAACAACGTATGTTTCCTAATTCGGCAATTTTAAATGGGAAAAAGCTATCATTCACTACGAACGTAACTTAAAGGATGCCAACTTTCCTTATTTTCTTGCACTTTATGCTCACTTTATTGAAACTTAATTGGTAAAGAGATGTCAAAATGAAACGGAATAACATAAGTAATAATTTTGTGTATTTTTACAACTTGGGGGTAGGGATACAAAATCAACCACTGTGGCACTCACAGTAATCACAGCATCACCTAGTCAAGCTTATAATAATTCTGACATTCTGTTTTAATGATGTAAGCCTGAAAAATGGCCTTTCAGTGCTATAGGAAATGTCTGAAGACATCTGACACATTATTTTTGTCTGTTTTTGCAATTTCGCGGAAATGGTCGTTTTCTGGGTGCACAAATACCTTCACTGTGAGCCGGAGATTTAATATTTTTTCATTCTGGTATTTGCAGAGGATGCAGAAGGTGTGCCTTAACATAATATTGCCTGATTAGGGCTTCTGGAACGAATTCTGATTATTTAGAGGAAAATGTTTCTCAACCTCATTTTAGCATCTGCTAAGAGCGCGAATGGGGTACCCTTGCGCCATCGGCTATATCTCTGGTGTGTTCCGAAGGATTTCCGGGGAACATGGCTTAAACATCTCAGAACATACTAAGGAACACTTGAAACCCATCTTATTGAGTACTGGGGGGTGGGGGGGGGGGGGTGCTCGGTAGATCTTGCTAGCTTATGGACTAATAGTGCCGCCTCTATGACGGCTAAAATACAGCGAAGTGCATTGGAATTATGCAAAGCGACCGTCTTTTGCCTTTGCAGGGTAGAATCCCAGTGCGCAAAAGCCATCGGGCCAACGTCGGCCGTCGTTGGCCCGCGCACGGTTGTTGCGCGGGCCAACGGCGGCCGACATCGGCCCAATGGCCTTTTTTCGCATTTGGATGCTTGATGTGCAGATGCAATTCACGTACAGGAATGAATGTAAACTTGCCTTTTGTCCCCTGACAGAAAATACAAACCCCAGCAAGCAGACATTTGATACGTCACAATGGTTCCTTTCGATCGCGTGCATGCTATGCAGACCGAAGGAAGTAATCAGTGCGTGGTCCTTTGGACTGGAGTAGTCACCGGATGTCACCGTAGTCGTGTAGTGTTGATTGCCAGAGAGCGATCAGCGAAGCACGCTCTGGCTCTTAATATTTACCGTTTAAAAAAAAATATATAAAAAAAAAATTTAAAATTTTTTTTTTTAAAGCATCAACAGGAAATGACCCGTCGACACTGGGCGGGGGCGATAGAATGGTGAGTTTGACTTCCGCCTGGCAGAAAATACAAGAACGTATCAAATGCGCCCCACCTAGTGCGCAGGCACTACCATTGAACTGTCACGATCGACGCCTGTTCAGGCAAAGCTTAATTTTTCAGTGTCGCCCGATTGATCATGCGTGAATTGCCAGAATCGACTGACGTTGCCACAATGTCTGAAAAACCACACAATGTCTGAAAACCACATCAGTAAAGGGAAAAAAAAACATCTCAACCCAAAAAAGGAACACGCTTAGAAAGGACAAGTAAAACACAACTCTGTTGTATTTATCCTTTGTAGGCGTGCTTTTTTTTTTCCTTTGTAATTTGCACGCTTTTGGTTAGATCCAAAGTAAAAAATGTCTTTAATTGCTATCAGATGCCGGACATGCATTTGATGACACTTGACACTTCCGTCAAAATCTGTGAGTGTTCTTCTTCCTCAATGCGGCCTGTTGTTGAACAATTTGGCCACATTTACTGAACAAACCGGTCACTGTCTTCTGTCTCGTTGAGCAGCTGCATGAAATTTAAACAAGCGGACCCTATTCATGAGGATTTATTGAACACTCTGTGATCGCTATGGAGGGAAGGTGCGGCTTGGATCTCAAGCGCCTTGTGATAGCTTCCATCTTGGCTGTCGCTTGTCGGGCGTTCAACATTGATGTCAGCAAAGCTGTCATCTTCTCCGGGAAAAATGACACGGGGTTCGGGACCAGCGCTGAGTTTATACAGACACGGGCAGGCGATACTGAGTGAGTTGTTAAACTTGTTCCTGCAATTTTCATTAATTCAACACCGAAAAGACCTAACTGTCCCACATATTGATATTACAATTATTTCATTACTGACGGCACTGCGGGAGGTGTGTTGCCGCGCATCCGGATGCGGCTGGCCGCGAATGAGTTAATCATATTGTACTTCTCACAGTAAGTTAGCCCATTTAACCCCACGGCCGTAGAGGTGTCTCCAAACCACTATCTCCAGTAGCAAAACGTATTCGGGCCCACGACGGCCGCAGTGGGCCCGCGCACAGCCGTGCGCGGGCCCACTGCGGCCGTTGTAGGCCCGAGGACCTTTGCTTATTGGGATGTACCAGTTGCAAGATATAGATCGACCATGGAAATTCAATTGTACTGCCAAATTAGCTTGGCGCCTGATGTCTGATGTCGGGGGGAAAAAAGTGGGACATTCTCTGTATCAAACTGGGCATGCATGTTTTTGAATGGAAACCTTCAAAATCCTATCTGAAGGTACATGTGCTGGTCACATTATACAGTCAAATTTGGCCAGTTCAGGCAGTAAAAGGACCGGTGTTTTTAAAAATAATTTTTGTCTTGTTTGAAAATTTGTAGTATGGCTGAATGTTGGAATTTGATGGAAATTTCTGGTTAGCTGAGCGGAGACATGTTTGGTGCTTTGATTCATACTATCCTGAGCTTATCCAGTGGACAATAATTATTTTGGGCTTATGTTGTGTTGCCATTGACATAGTGATTTCAGGGGCACGCTGATTTCAGCTGTGCTTGGGTGTGGGGTTGGTAAGGAACCAGTCTCATAGCCAAGAAATGAGACGGGTGATGTGCTGTTTTTTTGGTATTTTGTGCTTGGCAAATGTGCAGCTGGTGGGCGGTAGTGTTTTTTAGGGAATTGAAAAATTAGGGGATGACTGGGACTGACTAAGGCTAAGAGACTGGACAGTACTGAAACGGCACTGCGGTCCGTGACCTGCTAGTTTGCTGTTCTCTATCAACGCTAATAATAAAGTTCTAATTTTCAGCCAGCTATGCTCACTCGGACAAACGAGTGAAGCATGAAACATATGGACATTAAATTTTGTCAGCATAGGCGGATCAGTCAACTATGGAGATGAAGAGGATGGGGTGGGGTGGGGGGGTTGCGGGGGGGGGGGGTAATTCTAAATGTTTGATTGAGACATCCCAGTAGGCAAAAGTCCATCGGTCATCGAGCCGACGTCTATCTCGGGAGTAACCCTCCAGTGGTCTATCTGTTTCGTGCAGTTCACTCCTTCGCTGCCAGTGATGAGGCATGGCGCGTCTGAAACCACAAACACTGAATTCGAGAGAAGACGCATGTAAAATATGACCAAAAATAGACATAAAGTACATAATACTAACAAGAGACACAAATCCTCATGAGCCCCCGCTGACGCGGGGGCTCATGAGAATTTGTGGCCCTTGTAGATAGGTAGCATTCGCCTTGTTCCTGCAGTTTAAGGATTAATTTGCACCCAGTTACTCCAGACTACGAAGAATGTTTAGCCAGCTCCTGGTCTGAAGATCCTGTTGGCTCTAGGCACAGCAATGGCAAAAATGCGGTCATGCGGAATTTGATCTACGCATGGCGGCAAGGAAGGCATTTAACTCATTCACGTGTATCGAGCATGATAGTTCAAGGGTGGTGCCAGAATAGCTTGGCGCCCATAGGCGCCAAGCTATTCTGGCACCACCCTTGAACTATCATGCTCGATCTGTCTCTAGAATTGCAATGCACTCCTTCAGATGGCAACTTCAAAATTTAAGGATTTCGGTCGTGGGGTAGAATGTGTTAAGGTGGTAGCTTTTTAATTTCAAAGCCAGGACGGAACTTTAGGAGTGACTTCATTTCTCTAAGTTCCCTATGGTCCCAGCCCTTCACTAGACACAACGCCTACTCTGACCAAGCTCTTCTAACAATCGTTGACGTTCTTACTCAGGCTGTATGTGGGAGCACCGCACTCCAACGTGACAGACCAGACTCAATCCGGTGTTTATTTTTCGTGCAAGCCAGCTAACCATAGCACACAATGTAGCGAGCATTCAACCACGCCGCAAAACTGGGATTATATACCGGGACAGTGCAAAGGGAGACCGCCTAAAGGTTTGTCAGAGTCGTCGTCGTCATCATCATCTTCATCATCATTACAATTAGACATACCAATCATCATCATCACCATCATAATTAGACATCATCACTGTCATTAGAATAAGACATGCTATGCTCATCATCATCATCATTATAATCAGACAAACTGAGAAGATAACCGAAATGTGTTTCGTAAACCCGTCTTCGTATTACGTGTGGTTACGTTTACCCCAAATTACTCCCAGCAACGAACGACAGCGAAGTCACCAGATTCATAGACAACACTCCAAACATTACCAAGCTTGCAAGAGTTATAGATCCTCTTGAGCCCGGAGGGTTCAAGGGGATCTATACCTCTTGCAAGCTTGCATTCTTGGAGATGTTTGGAGAGTTGTCGATGCTTGTGGTACGAACTATTTATCCACCGTCACTTCGCTCTTGTTTTTTTTTTTTTTTTTTTTTTTTTTTTTTTTTTTTTTTTTGTGTGGGAATCAGTCTTAAACCGGCCCAGCAATTGCCGTATAGGAAGGTTTTTTTGTGCCTGTTTTCCATTCTTTTTTTTCTTTTTTTTTTTTCCAAATTCTTCTTTAATCCTTCCGACATCATCTTCCCGTTTATTCTTCACATTTTGTCTAGTCAAATTTTATTTCAAAATTCTGATGATGCATGCCCAATGTAACAGTGAACACTACGTGAACTAGTAATGGACATAAACCCGTTGTTTGCGGTGTCTTGATCAGGTACACATGTATACTGTATATAGCAATTAAAGATTATAGATTATTGGGATGGACAGAAAACAAAGTGGGTTTGCTGCCATGCACTCTCTGCTATTGTCTTTTGCTACTGTCTTTAAAAGATGCACGAGAGAGAGAGAGAGAGAGAGAGAGAGAGAGAGAGAGAGAGAGAGAGAGAGAGGAGAGAGAGAGAGAGAGAGAGAGAGAGAGAGAGGAGAGAGATAGTTATAAATGTGGCATCAAATGGTTTCTTAGCATCAGTTCCTTTTCAAAAATCATGCAAATATTAGCAGCGTCGCCGTATCTAAATTTGCTGATACACATTTTCGCTAGGATAATGAGATGGTTTATTAGGTTCTTGTTTTGGTGGTCGACGTTTCGTTCGTGGATTCCCAGAAGGGCAATGTTTTCAGTTATTTTGAGATGCTGTTGGGTTCGCACGTTGATTTCTTTTTCGACCATTTGCCATAAGGGTTTGGTTTTGGGACAGGCAAAGAAAAAATGCTCTATAAAGTCTGTTTGGTCTAAACGGCATGCGTTACATTTGTCCGAGTTTGCAATTCCCATCTTTTTTAGGAGTATGTTTGTGGGGAAGATGTTGTGAAGGATCTTCCAATGAAGAACCCTTAGTCTGGTTTCTCGGGTGGCGTTGATTACAGCCTCCCAGTGATGCTTGTTGATAGATACATGTAACTTTCTGTTCCAAAAGTTTACCGCGCATGGTTGTGTTTCTTCCGTGAGCAATCTTCGAAAGTGTTTTGCGGTGAGAGTGTCTACTGTGATGCCATTTAGTGTCATGCGTGAGGGGTTTTGTTCTGGGTGGTCAAAGGGTTTAATTCGGTTGCTTGCAAAGGCCTGCTGAATTGCAGAACGCATTGCGTTGTATTCTAATATTCTATGTGGGGCTGGGCCTACCAGCGCCTCTAGATCGCCAAATGTGATTATTTCGAATCTGTCGCTAAGGATATCGTTGAGCTTGTGTAATCCTTTTGCAATCCAATCTTTCATGTACAGGCTTTTACGTTTAAATTGTAGATTGGAGTTATTCCATATAGCGGAGTTTAGGTAAAGTTCTCTTGCCTCGTTCTCATCAAATTTAGATCTCAAGTTTAACCAGGCACGGAGGACGTTTTTCCAAAAGTTTCCTATGTTTGGGGAGAGTCCATTTAAGTCCGTTGGGTTTGAGGGAGTTGCCAATATGTCCAGGTCGTTAGATAGTTTTGAAAAGACGTGAACTGGGTATGCCTTCCATGCGCTGCTTGTGTCCCCTTTTACGAGTTTGGGGACCCATGTGAGGTACAGAGCTTCTTGGAGTGTTTTCATATCTATCATCTTGAGACCTCCAAGGTCGGTACCTTGGGTAAGTACCTTACGTTTGACTTTTTCAAATGCTTTTTTATTATTATATTTCTTTTTCCAGATGAAAGTAAATAGTTCTCGATTAATTGCAGCCAAAATGTCCTCCGGGAGGCCGATGGCTTGCATGATGTACACAAACTGAGAGATAAGACATGTTTTAGCTACAACAATTTTACCTTGTATACTTAAATTTCGTCTTGACCATTGCTTTATTGCCTTTTTCATGTTTTCGATTTTTTTCGACCAGTTGTCTTCAATTTCTTGTGCACTCACATTGCTGTTAAAGTAAGTGCCAAGAGTTTTTATTTGTTTTACCCATTTAATGCCGTGGGGGGAATTTTCGTTATTTTTGTCTTTTCCTAGCCACATTGCTTCTGTCTTTTCCTTGTTCATGTTGAGGCCAGATATCTTTGAGAAGTTATCAAATATATCGATTATCTTGTCCAGGTCAGTACCGTCTTTAAGAAAGAGTGTAGTGTCGTCTGCAAACTGTTGGATTTTTAGTATCAGCTCTACATTGTGGTTTCTCTTGATCGCTATCCCGTTTACATTACTATCCCTGATCTTTATTGCAAGCACTTCTACTGCTAAGATGAACAGCAGCGGGGACAGTGGACATCCTTGTCGTATTCCTCGTTCGATTCTGAAGGGTTCAGAGATCCATCCATAATGGTTTATGGAGCTTTCTGTTTGCTCTATGAGAGTGCTTATCCACTGTTGAAAGTTGGGGCCGAAGCCATACAGTTTGAGGCTGTCCTCTATGAGTGTTTTGGAGATTGTGTCAAAAGCTTTTGTAAAGTCAATTCCGACCAAGATTCCTGGGAGCTTTTCCTTATTCAGATAGTTGACTGTGTCGTCGATTGTTCTGAGGATTGTTGCAACGTTCCTGCCTTTTACAAATCCGCACTGATCCTCAGCTATAAGCTTGTGTATAACTGTACCAAGCCTTCTGGCTAGCGTTTTTGCGAGTAGTTTATAGTCAGTGTTTAGGAGAGAGATTGGTCGCCAGTTTGACAGGTTATCCCGCGGGAGGTTTTTGCCTTTATGGAGAAGTATTATAATTCCTTTATTTTGGGTATGGGATAGGTTCCCACTTTCGAAGGAGTAACAATAGGAGTCCATAATCATGTGTTTTATTTTTGGCCAAAAACATTTGTAAAATTCCGTTGTAAGTCCGTCACATCCCGGCGCCGAGCCGTTTTTCATGGATTTGAGGGCTTCCTCTATTTCGTTTTCCGTGATGTCATCTTCGCAGTTGTTTTTGTCAAAATCGTTTAATGTGGGCAGAGAGGAGTGAGGGCCAAGAAAATCGGACAAGGACGTGTCATTTTCGTTTGAAAGACTAAGGTCGTTTTTGTATAGTTTAGCATAGAAGTTCACTTGTTCTTTCAATACGTCTTGTTGTTTTGTCAGCAATTTTCCGTCTTCGGTTTTGAGAGCAGATATTGTGTTTTTCGAACCATTTGCTTTTTCTAGGCCAAGAAAGTACCGTGTGTTTTTCTCGCCCTCTTCAATGAACTTTATTCTTGACCTTATTTGTGCCCCGCGAGCTTCCGCGAGGGCGTTTATTTCTAGATCTGTTTTTATCCTTATTATTTCTGATATGAGTCTTTTATTGTCTGCTTGCTCAGCGAGTTCGTTTTCTAGGAGTTGCAGTTTAGTTTGCTTGATTTTGATATTGTCTTTTTGTTTTTGCCGCTTGTGCTTCGAATAGGCTATAGACTGTTCTCTGATTCTGACTTTGCATAGTTCCCATTTAGTGTGCGGGTTGAGCTCTGTTTGATCGCGATAGGATTCTTCGATAATGTTGTTAATGACGCTAACGTACGCTTTGTCTTTAAGAAGACTGTTATTTAATTTCCAGTACGATGGTCCCCTTTGGTAATCATGGAAGGACATTGCTGTAAGCACTGCTCTGTGGTCAGAGTGAGCGAATGAGAGTATTTCACTGTGTACAGTGTTTGGGGTGAGGTTGTTGGAGATAAATATGTAGTCTAAGCGTCTGGCTGTGAATGGGTGATGTCGGCACCAGGTGTATTGCTTACAATCGGGGTTAAGGGACCGCCAGCTGTCGTGTAGATCTAAGTCTACTGCTAGCTGTACGAGTGCTTCGATTTCTCTCTGATTGTGTTGCTCTCCACTTATTATGTCAGTCTCATTGCTCATCACGGAGTTAAAATCTCCTAGAATAATTATGCCGTTGTGTTCCGTGTCGTGATCTATGATGGTCTGTCGGACGTGGGAATAGAAGTTAATTTTGTCGACGGTGGATTGTGGAGCATACACATTAGCAATGAGTATCTTTTTTCCGTCTATTAATATTTCTATGATAAGAGTACGGGTGTCTTTGTAGATACATTTCGAGTTTTCCATAAGTTTTCTGGGGACTAAAGTGAGTTGGCCCAGGCTGCGGTTGTTTCCCAGAGAATAGAATAGTTTCCCTCCCCATTGGAGTTCCCACTGCTCCACTTCTTCTAGTGTGGAGACGTGACATTCTTGTAGAGCAATTACGTCGTATTTTTCTTTTTTTAGGAGTCTGAAAATGCTATTGCGTTTTTGCTTGTTTTTGAGTCCGCGTACATTCAGAGTCACACAACGTAATTCAGCCATATCGAGAGGAAGGAATCATAGTCCGTGGCCGTAAGCAGTTCGTCATTAGAGCAGGATGAGGTGACGCCCGGTTCAGGTATTTATGGTCGAGTTGTCATCATCCATATTGTTTCTCTCTCCACAGGGGTCAGAGTTGGGGTTTGCGTTCTCCTTGTTGAGTGCGGGGGTGTTGTTCACTCGCACGTTCTTTTTCCCGGCAGATCGCGGCGAGCGTTGCGCGGAAGGGGACCGCGCACGCTTCGTCAGCTGCGCCGGTGTCAGAGATCTGCTGCGAGCAGACTCGGTGGCAGTGCCGGCACCGCGAGCAGGCTGACGCGGCTCGCGGGGGTTGAAGCTAAGCGTACTTTGCTTCTTTCTTTCTTCCGATGAGGAGGGCGGAGGCATGGGTGCAGCGAGTTCACACTCGCTGGCCCCAGCCTTATGACCCTCACCCAAGCATTGCTTGCACCTGACCGGCGCAGAGCAAGTGCTCTGGTGGTGGCCTGCAGACAGGCATTTTGAACAGATAACCGTTTTCTGTTCTTTGTGGAATAGTGTAGCTGTGCAATTCCCAATTTTTAGTGATCTGGGGAGAGGGGTTGCAGGCACATCTATGTAGATGAACCTACGCCCCGTTTTCCAATGGGACAGCTTCCCATTCTCATCTCGGGCCCTCTCGTCCATGAGTCTTGACCGAGTTTTCACGGGCAGTTTTTCGATATATTGAAGTATTTCCTCGTTCGAGAAAGAAAGAGGAATATTTCCAATGGTGAGACGTGTGGCTGGGATTTCTCGCTCTCCTTGCGCGTCCATCACGACATAGGGGTTTTTGTCACTTGGGGTCACAAGCCGACCCCTCAACACTATGCCCTTGGTTAGGAGGGCCACTCGTGCGTCCATGTTTTTGGGGTATATCCTCCACAGATTTCCCAGTCTTTGGCTTCCTTCTATGTTGTTGAAGCCTGTACATTTTTCTGCTGCTGAGCAGAGTTCAAAAACTGTGTAGTCTTTATCGTCCGCAGCCGGCAGTAGCTGCGCCTTGATAAACACCGGTGGCACGTGTTCCGCCGCCATAGCGCAGTACTGCTGCTGCCGGTGTTTATCTTTCTTGTCCAATTAACAGATGGCACTGGCAGATGGTGTCACGATGGATGATACACAAGGCACCAAACACAACACTTGCACCGTACACACTATTTTGTAGAACCGATGTCACACTTTAGATGGTGATTTTTAGCGATTTTGGGGGATGACAAGAATGTAGCGTCTATCCGACATCGGATAGCAACCGGAAGTCCCACTTCGCTCTTGTTCGTTGTTGGGAGTCGTTCGTTGCAAACGAACCCTCACTATTACGATAAGGAGGGTCTATGAAGATCTATGCCTTCTGGAGATGTTTGGAGTGTTGTCTATGTTTATGATACACGCTGATTATCTGCCGTGTCTTCGCTCTCGTTCGACGAGGTTCACGACTGACTTCTGTTTCAATTCATGTCAAAATGCCTTCTCTGTGAGGTCATAAATGATATTAGAATTACACAAAAGGATTGTTTTAGAATTAACCTGTTCAGTGCCTAGAAAATAGAAACGCCACCTAACTGCAATAGGTATAGATCCGCATGAACAACTGCTGGGGCTCATGATGATCTATGCCTCTTTCTAACACCTTTTTGATCCGTGTTCCTGGGTCATCTCGGGCTTTTTTGTTTTGAATTAACTCATTCAGCCCCGACTCACCAAAGCATGATATAGATCGACCATGATAGTTCAAGGGTGGTGACAGAATAGCTTGGCGCCTATAGGCGCCAAGCTATTCTGGCACCACCCTTGAACTATGGCACCACCCTTGTACTTTCATCGTCGATATATCTCCTGAATTATAATACAGTCTTCAGAGGACAACTCCAAAATTTGGGGATTTCGGCCTTGGGGCACAATGGGTTAACGAAGATTGCAGAAACACAGTTTGCGTCAGCTGGTACTGAACGGGTTAAAATGTATCAACAATGTTCATAAATCTACAAGTAAAATTAGTATTTTTATCAGTTTTCTGAACCTTACTCACCTGCGCTCGATCACCGAGCTTGGCCTGTGTTTGCAGATAAGGGCCACATTACTTTTGGAGAGGAGCAGGAACTGTTTGGGCAGACCATCACAGTCTTGAACAAGACAGCGCTTCTGGTGGGTGGACAGTCGCTGCTTTTTAGTAACTATGTGCCGTTGCTAAATATTGTTTGTTTATTTCTTTGTTTGTTTGTTCTTGGTCGTTGATTGGTTGGTTAATTGGTTGGTTTGTTGCTTCGTTGGTTGGTTGCTTGGTTGTCTGGTTGTTTGTTTGGTTAGTTGGTTGCTTGGTTATTTGGTTTCTGATTGTTTGTTTGCTTGCTTGTTTGCTTGTTGGTTGGTTGCTTGCCTGCTTGTGCTTGCCTGCTTGCTTTTTTGTTTGCTTGCATTCATTCATTTATTTATTTATTCATTCATTCATTCAGGTGTCCTGTTCTTGATGTTGGTATATCTTTTTGCTGGTTTTAGTTTTATTGTGTTTGGTTGGGTTTCGTTTCATTTCGTTTGCTCTAAAAGGCTCATTTAACCTTCTGAAATGGTTCTTACTTCGTTTTCATCATGTTTAGATAGTTCAGCCACTAACAGTACGAGGTATGATTTTGAAAAAAGTAACGACAGTAAACAAAACTAGTATCAAATGAAATGTCAGCCGTGGCATTTATTCATGCACAAAATGGGGCTGGTATCTTCTGCCACGCCGCGATATGACGGCCATAAAATGTGAGATAAACAACTGTGTTTGAAAATAGTGTACTCCCGCAGATAATATATTTATTTCTGCGTTTTCTGTGTTCAATAGTCTAAGTTTTCAACAGTAAAACATAGAGACAGTCCCGTCAAAATCCGAAAAAATCTGTTTGATACTGTATTTGCATATTGCCCTGCTCTGACAGCAAGTGGATTACACAACTCAGCTCTGAAAGAGACGATTTTCAAGACGAGTACTGTTCAAGATGTCAAATTTTAGATGAAAACAAGCAAACTTTGCTCTTTATTTACAGGACGTTCAGAGAGAAAAAAAAAAAGAATACCCTATTTTGAAAAATGCCGTAAACTTCCTATCTTTCTTATGGAACAGTTCAAAGAGTAGTGGACAATAACCTTGACCTACAAAAACTATACTGACGAGAAAAAGAAATGCGAATACGAAAGGTTTCCGGTGATTCCAAAAATGTCGCATTTATGTTGCTCCTCAGTATGTCTGCGATAAGGATACTCCATTTCTTGACAGAGGCTCTGATGTAACAGAAAGTTTATCTCTCACGCAAGTCAACTGCACAACTATCATTACCTTTTTTTTATCATACCTCGTACCATCGTCAGTCTGATAGCTTCTTCTATAGTAACCATACGCGACAGTAATGATATTAACCCCTTCACTGTCCAGAAAATTTGAACACCACCCATCTGCAAGCGATCTTTCTACTCATGAATCCCCGCAGCTGAGGGGGTTTATGGCTCTTGCCATCTAAACCCAAGGCCGTATTTCTGCAATTTTAGCGGACTCACTAGACAACTATGTACCAGTTTCAGGAGGTGGATCGATCATGATAATTCAAAGGTAGTGCCAGATTTGCTTGGCGCCTGATTGCGCCAAGCTACTCTAACAGTACCTTTGAATTATCATGATCGATCTATGAGCTTCTGTAAGCCGTCGGAGCTAAATGGGTTAAGCCGCTTCGTATAGATGTTCCTTTGAAGGACCCCCCCCCCTCCCCACCCCCCACACTTTAGTACCAGTTTCAGGCCACTTTACAAAATTTCAAATACAAGCGATCAAAAATCTCTGTAACTTCAGTAGCTGAACTGGCCCTTCGTCTGTCTTGTACTGTGTTTGTCTTAAATGGCGTAAATCCGTGTCTGTTACGTGAGTGTGCGTGTTGGGTTTCAGTTCGCGGCGCTTTGAGTCGATTCTCCCAAAAATTGAGAAAACGCGCCTATATAATAACGGTGTTGTTATTATTATTATTATTATTATTATTATTATTATTATTATTATTATTATTATTATTATTATTATTATTATTATTATTACCTTGACGTTGAATATACAATGATTCCAAAAATAAAGTTTCCGCCGAGTGCCGGAGTGGAGGTGGAGCTGTTAACTCACTCTCCCCCGACACACCACAGGAGGACTTGGATCGAACATGATAATTCAAGGGTGATGCCAGAATAGCTTGGCGCAAATAGGCGCCAAGCTATTCTGGCACCACCCTTGAACTATCATGCTCGATCTGTCTCTAGAATTGTAATACAGTCCTTCAGAGGGCAACTTCAAAATTTGGGAATTTTGGTCCTGGGGGTAGAATGTGTTAATGGGGTACTTGTAATCGTGAAAAATAAGAAAGAAAACTATTTATGGAAAGCGGACGTTTACGTGTGTCATAGTAACGAGTGTAAAGCCTGTATAGTTTACATATATGCGAGTAAACCAACTTGACAGCACGCTCCAGCACGCTCTCACTTTTGGTTTTCACCTGTATACAGATATGTGGGCCTATGTGGTCAGATCTGTGCCACTGGGTTAAGGAGTTCATTTTTAACATTGGGAGGTGCACGGTGGTGAACTCTTGGCTTCCACAAGCGGAGGCTTACACTCCGTACCGCGATAAGGTTAAGTATCAGAAAAACGTTGACTTGGGTGATGGATCTCAGCTACACTACCATTACGGCCAACTGGAGTTCGGATTCTCCGCCGCATCAGATGGGGTGAGTGCCATTAACCCTTTTCGCCCTGATATACTACTGCTTGAAATTAATTTGACTATGATAGTTGAAGGGTGGTGCCAAAGGCGCCAAGCTATTCTAAGACCACCACCCTTCAACTAAAATAGTTGATCTCTCTCTCCTAATCTGTAATAATAATAATAATTACGGTATTTATAATGCGCTTATCTTATAATAATTATAACTCTAAGCGCGCACTCACAACTCGCTCACGCATGCGCACGCTTTAGACAATGACTCACGTACCACAAATAGTGAAATACGTTACGACAGTCTGTTTAGGGTGGGGAGTGTGGTGGTATAGTGCTAGAACTGTTGAAAGAGGTGAGTTTTGAGGGCGAACTGGAAAGAGGAGAGAGAGTGTTTCTGACAGAGAGAGAGTGGGAGAGTGTTCTAGGTAGATGGACCGTAAACTGAGAAGGAGCGGGGGCCGAAAGTACTGAGTTTGGTGCGGGGGATGTGGAGGCGGAGAGGGTCAGAGGCGGAGCTGAGGGAGCGGGGAGGAGTGTAGGGGTTAAGTAAGTTTGAGAGGTAGACGGGAGCGCAGTTGTTCAGGGATTTGTAGCAGAGAGACAGAATCTTGTATTGGATGCGTTGGGGGATATGAAGCCAGTGAAGGAGTTTGAGCAGGGGAGTGATGTGGTCGAATTTTTTCTTTCTGAGGACGAGGCGGGCAGCATTGTTCTGGACGCGCTGGAGAGTGAAAGTGGTGGAGTGAGGGAGGCCGGAAAGGAGAGAGTTGCAGTAGTCGATGCGAGATAGGATGAGAGAGACAGCGAGTTTGGTGGCAGCTTCGGTAGTGAGGTATTTTCTGATCTGACCGATGCGGCGGAGATGGAAGTAGCATGCCTGGGCCGTGGCGGAGACGAAGCTGGTCATGGAAAGAGAGGAATCGAGGATAACGCCGAGGTTTTTGGCCGAGTCAGAGAGGGAGATGGGGGTGCTGTCGAGTTGAAGGTGGAGGGAGGGACGGAGCTGGGAAAGATTCTGGCGAGTGCCTACCAGCATGGCTTCCGTTTTGTCGTCATTCAGTTTAAGCTTGTTTGCTGTCATTCAGTTTTTCACGTCTTCGTAGCAGTCAACCGTGCGAGTCAGTAGTGACTGAGTGTTGTCGAGTTTGTCTTTGTCTAGTAGTTGTGAGTCGTCAGCGTAGAGGTGGTGGTGTATGTGGTGAGACTGGATGATGTTGGACAGGGGAGAGGTGTAGAGTGTGAAAAGGACCGGACCCAGGACGGACCCCTGTGGAACTCCGCAGGAGAGCGTGACTGGGTTGGAGGAGACGCCGTCGATGGTGACGGACTGCTGTCTGTCGGAGAGGTAGGAGAGAAACCAGGAGTGAGCAGAGTCAGTGATGCCAAAGGAGTGGTGAAGGCGGTGGAGGCGGATAGAGTGGTCTATAGTGTCGAAGGCGGCAGAGAGGTCGAGTAGCGTAAGAAGGGAGATGTTGCCCGAGTCGGTAGAGAGAAGCAGATCGTTTAAGATATGTAGAAGGGCTGTTTAAGTGCTGTAATGTTTGCGATAGGCAGACTGGAAAGGACTGAGGCGGTTGTTGTCGGCGAGGTGGAGGTTGAGCTGGTTGAGAACGACCTTCTCAAGAAGCTTGGGCAGGAAAGAGAGATTGGAAACTGGGCGATAGTTTTTGAGTTCGTTTGGGTCGAGGTTGTCTTTTTGGAGGAGAGGACGGACGATGGCGGACTTGAAGATATCAGGAACGGAGCCGTTCTCTAGAGATGTGTTGATGATGTCGGTAATGAATGGCAGAAGTTTTGGAAGGCCGTCCCGGTAGAGAGAAGCTGGGAGAGGGTCTAGTTCGCAGGTTTTGAGAGGCATGGACTTTATGGTCTTGAGGACTTCGTCCTGAGAGACGGGCCGGAAGGACGAGAGGGGGGGGTGCCGTAAAAGGGGGTGTCGGGAGGGCAAGGCGGAGAAGGCAGAGTTTCGAGTGTGTTGCGCAGAGTTTGGATTTTGTCGGAAAAATAAGTGAAGAAAGGGGACGGGAGTTCTTCTTTGCTGTGTGTGTTGGGGAGAGGAGAGTCTTTAGAAATGCCTAGGAGTGTGTTCATGGTAGCGTAGAGGGCTTTGGAAGAAGTGGATTCCAGGATTTTGTTTTGAAGGTGTTTTCGTTTGGAGTCGGAGATCATTCTGCAGACTTTGGATCTAGTTGTTTGGAAGATCTGTCTGTGAACGGTGAGGTCAGATGAGCGCCAGCGGCGTTCCGCTTGTCGGCGCTCGCGCTTGGCCTCAGCTATGTCGTCAGTGAGCCAAGGTGAGGGGGGTCGGTTGGGTATGGAGCAGGTGGTGACAGGTGCATGGGTGTTTAGAAGTTTTCGAAGGGAGGAGTCGAAATGGGATGCAAGATCAGGAGAGGAGGCGGGGTCCAGAGAAGGTCGACAGCTTTGTCGAAGAAGCTCTCTCGGTTGACAGATTTTAGTTTGCGACGAGAGACAAGGAGCTTGAGTTTTTTCGGGGGAGGTAGGCTGAGGGAGACAAGAATAGCGAGGTGGTCAGAGGGAAGCACAGAGGAGGTGTCAGAGTCGAGAAAGAGTTGATCGGAGGTGCGGGTGAGGATCCAGGCGAGGGTGTGGCCGAGTCGGTGGGTGGGTTTGGTGACGTGTTGTGTAAGATTGTAGTTTGAAAGTGATGTGCAAAGGCTTTTTGTGTCAGGGTGGTCGGGTTTGTCGAAGTGGAAGTTAAAGTCGCCAAGAAGGATGTGTTTTCCGGGTCGTGTGCTGTAGCGGTCGATGAGGAGGTCAAACTCGGTGAGGAACATGGAGTTTGTGAGTTTGTTTTTAGAGCATAATGTAGCCTTCATAGGACAAATCAACAAATTGAAATTAATCAGACTACAGACCTATTGCCCTGACCTCTATCATCATGAAGTGCCTCAAGAGACTTGTCCTGAGTCGACTACTCAGTCAGACGAGCGACCAGCTCGACCCCCTACAGTTCGCATATCGCCACAACATGGGTGTGGGTGACGCAGTCATCACTCTCCTGCACCTAATCCTTACTCACTTGGAGACACCAAAGTCCTTTGCCAGAGTCCTCTTCGTTGACTTTTCCAGCGCCTTCAATACGGTGAGGCCTCACCTTCTGGCTGACAAGCTGCGTCACATGAATGTCAGCCCTTCTCTGATCCTATGGATCTTGAACTTCCTAGTGGAAAGGACGCAGTGTGTTCGCGTAAACAACTTAATGTCCTCCGTCATCACCACGTCCGTGGGCAGCCCCCAAGGATGTGTGATCTCGCCTGTCCTTTACATCCTATTCACAAATGACTGTACCAGCTCCAACGACAGGACTCACTATGTCAAATTTGCAGACGACACTGCAGTTGTAGATCTGTCAAACTCAGATGCTAACTACCTTGCAGAAGTGGGTCAGTTTGTCTCATGGTGTCATAACAACCATCTACAGTTGAACGTTGGCAAGACTGAGGAGATGGTTGTCGACTTTCGGAAGCCTGGCAGTAGGCCAACTTCCGGGAGTCCACTCCCACCTCCTCAGTCCCTGGTGATTGACGGCACTTTTGTCACACGCACAGAGGTTTACACATACTTAGGGACCTTGATTGATTCACGGCTATCCTTCACCGACAACACAGACCTCATTTTTAAGAAAGCCCAAGGGAGACTGTATATGCTGCGCAAACTCCGCTCTTTTGATGTGAGCCCTAAAATCCTCAGGGAGTTCTACCTCAGCTTTATAGAAAGCCTTCTTACGTTCTCCTTTGTCTCATGGTTCGGCTCCCTGGGCGAGAAGAACTTTAGGAAGCTAAATAAGATAATCAGGCTTAGTGAGAAAATCGTTGGGGGCAGGTTGGAGAGCCTTGACGGCCTCTACAGGACGAGAATGATACGCAAGGGCCTGAGGCTGGCAGCTGACACTTCCCACTGCCTTTCTAAGCACCTTCAAAAGCTCCCGTCTGGCCGTAGGTTCAAGGCTCCTCTTGTTAAAACCAAACGCTGCAAGGGCAGCTTTGTACCCTCGGCCATCCGTCTCCTAAATGAAGAGTGTGTTAACAAGCGTATCTCTCTCTCTCTCTCTCTCTCTCTCTCTCTCTCTCTCTCTCTCTCTCTCTCTCTCTCTCTCTCTCTCTCTCTCTCCTCTCTCTCATCTCTCTCCTCTCTCTCCTCTCTCTCTCTCTCTCTCTCTCTCTCTCTCTCTCTCTCTCTCTCTCTCTCTCTCTCTCTCTCTCTCTCTCTCTCTCTCTCTCTCTCTCCTTGTTGACGCCGTCGAGGAACTTGCACCTCAGATGTCGCAGTGGCATCTTGCAAGTGGCAGACTCACTTCTATACCACTAACACTGTGGTCATGTAGTGGTGTGGTTTGTGGGTTTTTTTTTTTCACCATTGTCATAATGTGGCTAAAACCGTACGCGCGCATGTGATCCCAACGAAAGAAAATTTGTCGGCTAGACTGACACAAAAAACGTTTTTGCATTGAATTGAATTGAATCAGGATGTAATGGTTTAAGACAGCTAAACCGCTTAATTCGCATCAATAGCTGCTGAATCATCGTATAGCGTTTCAGACCGCAACACTGCCGCAACTATTGATGATGGGTTCCTTGGATAAATTAACAGTACCGGTCGTTGAATAAGTGAGTTAAATACTCTTTTACAGTTTATTCTGCGCGAGCCAATACTTATACAATGAATTGTCTGCATAGTATTGCGCATACAGAGTGACTACTACTTTGATCATGATGTGGGTGTACGATCTAATATCGTGGTAGATGTAGAAATACTTTTAAAGCCCATAAAACATGCTATTGCACGTAGTCGTGCAGTCAGTCTATTAAAAGTCTCTTCTATTTATAGAAGAGACTTTTTAGTATGGGTCGCGGTGGATCAATTCAAGTGAATGCCTATAATACCGGTTATTATATAGGCGCTTACCCAATTCTGAGAATCGGCTCGAAGCGCCGCAAACTGAACCCAACACGCACGCTCACTTGACACACACACACACACACACCACACACACACACACACACACACACACACACACACACACACACATACACTCTGAAGACAAGCGCAGTACAAGACAAACACAGGACATTCACGTGTGCGAAGGGTCAGCTCAGCTACTGAGGTTTCGGAAATTTTGATCGCTTGTATTTGAATTTATTTTATAAAGTGGCCTGAAACCGGTACCACAGTGGAGGGGGAAGAAGAGCCGGAGTACCCGGAGAAAGAATCGCCGACGGTCCGCCCGAATTAACGGTGACACTTACAAGAGGAGAAAAGTCCGACGCCGGAACCCGTTATCGAACCTCGCACCTTTAGCATTGATGGCAGGCGCCTTAACCACTGCGCCACGGACCGCCCCCAAAATAGACGGGCCGGTCTGAAAATCTGACAACTAAAGTAATTAACCAGATAAAATTTACCTCATGTCCAGCTAGACACTGTGATTGGTCAGCACCTATATTGCAGAGAGTTCAAAGCCCCAATGAACCCTTGATAAAAGCTCATTGCCGTACCTGTAATGCTTGTGGGGATATGGTCTAGATAGATGTTTGAAAAACATACGACTACTACATCCCTGACCCTGCATCCAGTAATCTAACTGTTTATCATGACCCTCTCCATCACTAAGGACTATCGTTTCAGTAATCAAGGACATCACTAGCTCATGCTTCAGTCAAATCCATGCTAATGGTCAGATTCACTTGAACCATCAGGAAGTAGATCTTTTGAGCGGTTTAGAGAAATGTTGTTGAAGCAGTGTTAGTCAATACATTTAGTATATACAGGCCGCGACCTTGACCTTCACGTCATGCGGCTCTTAAGTATCATAGTCCATTTGGTTAAAGACTAACTGACAACTTCATCTGGAATCAACCAAGTATATTGTTTATAGAAACAATTTGTTAAACACCATTGCAGTTGGTTCTGGACATTAAAACACTAGTTGCCATGGAAACTACATTAAAAGGGCCAAAACGTGCTTTGTTTACACTTTCCATTGTAACAAATAAATTTGTAAAGTTATATTTCATAAATCAGACAGGCACATTCAGACCATCCCTTGTGAAAAGTAAGCAGTCATATCGGATTAAATGGATCTGTTACAAAAGAAGTGTAACGGAATTAGCAATGTATCAGTAGACGACGCTCAGGGTCGGACTGTATTGTTTGAGCAAACCTCAATTAGCCGACAGAACGGTTTTGATGTTGCACGATCATAATTTCCATGCCATGTCATCCTCGAATATGGTAATATATAAACAATATATTTTTCCAGTTTAGATAATGGTAGTCATGACACCCACATGAGCAAATACAAGGCCTGTACAGATTGACTTGTGCATCTCTTACATCTGTGTTTCTGCCGAGTTATGCAAATATACTGCTAGCAATGAAGGGTCTGTATTTGACAAGCACAACTCAAGCAACTGTTAAGTTTATTCTGGAAACAAACACACCACAGCAAAATATGGTTCGACGAGGATAGTTCAAGGGTGGTGCCAGAATAGCTTGGCGCCTATAGGCGCCAAGCTATTCTGGCACCACCCTTGAACTATCATGGTTGATCAGTCTCCTGAATTGTAATGCAGTCCTGAGAGGACAACTCCAAACTGTGGGTATTTTGTGCCTAGGACACAATGAGTTAATAACGTATTTTTGGTCAACGTTGAGTACACGCCCACCAGTAAATGTTCTGAGTTTGTTACCTATTTCAATGATGGGCGACCTGAAGTCCGTGGTAAAGATTTTAATATTGGTTGCCAGACAGATTCCTCGATGCGCCATGTGCCAGGTGTAGATTTTTTTTTTAAATCACGATTTTCCACCACTGTGCCAAGTTTCAGAGCAATCGACCTATAATACATAATTCTACCTTAAGGGATTAGGCTATAGCTACCGATTCTGAAGTTGCCACTGGCTACTTAGAAGCAGGACCACTGGAAAACGTTTGAAATTCTAGCGGCAAAAATCAAACACATTTGCACGACCGGGAATGATAGCCTATGCTCAAAAGAGTCGTGTCCCCTGTGTATCACACACAACTGATTCAGTCTGACGTCGGAAATGTTTGGCGTTTTACTCCTGACGTCAGACACAATTCGTTTTTTCAAATAGTGCGTATTTCAGGCAGCACGACAAAGGCCTTGCTTCGTCTGTGTTGGGTTACTTCTCGGGATACATCGTGGTTTGTAGTCCTCTGAAGCTGATTATGAGGCCTCTGCGCCTTCGGCGCGTCAGTCTGATAATAATCCTCAATATTACAATATCACGATGAAACTCTCGAAGTAACCCAACACCGACAGTTCAATGCCATTTTGCAAACGTTCTGAATAATTCTCTAGAAATAATAACTTAATTCCATCGTGATTTTCAGAAAGGACGAGCAGTCATTGGTGCTCCGGGCTTCAGCGTGGCACGTGGTATGTTGGGTTGTCATTTTTTTTTTTGTTAATTAAATTTTTTATGTTTATGTCTATGACAATATTCGACACAGAGTCCATAATTTATTACCTTCCCCTAGTAAAAAGTAGCAAAGAGCTATTTATGGTGAAATGGTGACTATCGCATACTTTTTAAGACACTGTACCCAAATTCACTTTCTTGTGTTACACTACACTCGATGTACACTGTCTTGTGTGACAGTGTATACTGCTTTCCGGCTTAGATTCGGGCGGAAGGTCACGTGACTATGTCAATGATTGCGGTTTCCGCTTCAGTTCTAAAATGAGTCATGTTTTGGGAAAAATCGCTTGGTAGTTTATGAATATTTAGATTTTTAAAAGAATTACCTGAATTGCAAGAGTAAGACTACAAGCAGATAAATATTTAAAAATTACAGAGCACTGAGCAGATGCGAACACCTGCCATGCTCGAGCGCGACTTGAAAAGTGGGGTACGCTGTCACAAAGGACAGTATACTACGGGTTCAGTGTAACGCAGGACAGTGTGTTCTAAGAAGTATACACTATTGACCATTTTAGCGCTCTTTACGAGTGTAATGTATCTGATGAAGTAAGAGAAAATAAGAATTAATAACACACTGAGTGTGGTACGCCTCATACGTCTAATGTAAATGACGTCGTATTCTTTACCTCATTTCCTGAACACAGTTTGTAAGATTTGACCTCACGTTGGCGTTGTTGCTGAAGGGGTTAACTTTGCCATATTTAGGCGTATAAGCATATCAAACAATATTAATCTCGTCAGCATGAATCTACCCAGCTAAAGATTGCCCAGTGTAGATTTTGTTATTACCGCACTTTACCACGCATTTTTAGTTGCAAGTATTCAAGCTTGTGTGTATTAATTCATGTTGGGTGGATTTATGCTGAATAGATACAAACAGTACGTCTTCGTCTAAATAAGAGTGGAATCGCGGTAGTGCAACTTTGCGCTGAGTAGATTCATGCCTGAGTGTATTTGTGCTGGGTAGATTTCTTTCACACTTGGCTAATTTACGACTAAAAAGTGGGAAGTTGACCGCTTCAGCGTTTGTGTTCCTGTCTTCCAAGCCAGTGTCTCTTCTTCTAGTTTTTTGGATGTTTCCTGCATAAATCTTACATTATCGTGTAATAAATATGACAGCTGATATGACCTCGTTATAATAAATAAAAACTCTGGTAAATGTAACTTCCTCGCTAACAGTGTTCACGGATTTCGCGTCTGAAACCATTGCACGCTGACTGACATTCGCGTCACGAACACAAATGAAATGGGACCAAAAATAGGCATAAAGAACATAGGCCTAGCAAGAGACATAAATCCTCATGAGATCTCGCAGTCGCGGGAGCTGATGAGTGATTATGTCTCTTGCAAACGGTTAGCGTTCGCCTTGCCCCGGCAGTTAAGGGGTTAATATTTACCGTCGCGAACTCGTCGTACCGCGTTTCCTACGGCCACAATTGTTTCCATTCGATCATAGTAAGCTCGAGAAAAACAGGAAGATGTTCTGTCAAAAATTCAACTCCTTCATTGGCATTGATCACAAATTGTGCGTCTGACAGGACTGCACACCGCATGGCCAAAATTCACGTAAATAGGCGCAACAAAATTGCGCAAAGTAGGCATAAAGAACAAAGGACTATCAAGAGACATCAGTCCTCGTGAGCCCTCCCGACAACGGAGGCTCATGAGGGTTTATATCTCTTGCAATTAGGTGACGTTAGGTGGTGACGTTCCCTGTGCCCCGACAGCTCGTAGGATAAGGTTTTTAAAACCACTCGAATGAGATTATCAGTATAACCTGAACACCGATGTAAGAATCCATTTTTACTCTCCTGTTTCTTTGCGGTAATCCGATGTCAGTTTGTTTTCAGCACACGCCTAGCCGCCATTGTGTCTTGGCACCAATCTTGACGTAATATACTTTGTTATGTGTCGTCAATATTTTGGATGACAGACAAATGTTTCTGCATGATGACGAAATAGCGCAATACATGAGTGTTAGTCGTCACTTCAAAACGATGCCATTGCACGTGAGCTTAAAGTAGGTCAAGTTTCAGTATCGCATGTGCCCATACCTTTTCGTTGTCTAGACATTCTACAAGACAGGTGTGTGCACACATGGCCGTTCACACGTGTTTGACAGTTTTTCCGCTCAAAGGCGGAAAAAAAGGAGTTGTGGAAGAAAGCCTTGTAACATATGGCCTGAAGCGCGTGTGAGTTGTATAATGTGTATTTTAGCGTCATTAGTTGTATTTAATAATCAGAGGTAATACAATATTGCTTCTCTTGTCCTCTATTGTTTTCTTTTCTCTTCCATTCTCTTCTCTTGTCTCGTCTTGTTTTCTCTCCTTTTTCTTTTCTTTACTTCTTCTCACCCTTGCAACCATTCTCTGTCCCAGGGAGCGTTGCAGTGTTTGACACTGCAAACATGGACATCTCATTTACGACGGATATTTACAACCCTACACCGGAAACATATTTCGGTAATTGATCCAGTCTTGCTGAAACTCATTGTATTAATCCGATTTAATTCGACAAGTTCTTCTCTCAATGTGTGCGTGTGTGTGGATAGGCGATACAAGGGACCTTGTATCGTCTTATGTGTGTGTTCCCAATGCGCAAATGGCTTTTGCGCACTGGGTGTGTGTGTGTGCGTCCACGTACGCACGCGCGTGCGCGAGTGAGTGTGTGTGTGTGTGTGTTTGGAGGAGATGGGATAGGGGGGCGGGCGGGTGGTTGATGGATGTTGGTGTTAATAGTGATAGCGGGTGTAGTGGTTTTGAGTGTGTATGGGTTAAAGCTATATGTTATGGCGTATTTTTAGTGTTAGCTACATTTTTTAGAAGCACGTTTAGTTTTCTTTCTCGTGGATTTAATCTATGCCTTTTTCACGCGTTCGCTTTTCCTAAGTTTCTTGTGGTGCCAAAATCAAAATTTTCAATCCAGTTGGACAAAAAGTATGCTGAATTTGATTCATTCGACATACTTTAATAATGACCCATTCATTCGTGCTCACAAATCAGAGCAGTGAGGCAAGAGCTCGTAGAAACAGTGTCAGCACCAAATGAATTACTCAGAGCCATTGGCCCAAGCAAAAAGACGGTCTTGCTCTATATAGCAAAGTGTCCGTTGAAAGGCAAATCAATGTGGCACAGTTGCAGTGCGCCTGAATGGATCAGTTTCCAAGTCGTATTCCATAGGTAATAGATGTCCCAGTCCCCCATAACCAGCTCGATAGGGCCGTCTATTATCACGTTGGTGCCGTCCACGTAAAAACCCCGAACTAACCAACTAGCATACGCTCTTTGGTACAGACGAACGGTTAGGATCACTGCCGCTTCCTATCAAGCACCCGATCGCAAGGTCATTGGTGCCTGATGGAAAAGAGCAGGGTCCTGTTGCATGAGTGAGCTTAGTCCTGCGTCAGCCACTAAGCAAAGTGCTCCGCTATAGGGGAGCACCTTCCTTAGTGGCTGGCGTAGGACTAAACTGTCTTGTGCATCTGGTCCTTGGGGACTTCACCGTTCATCTTTCCAAACTGACACATTCATTCATGGCACATCACAGCTAGGTATTGATCTACCGTGATAGTTCCAGGGCGGTACCCTATCAACCTGTTCGGCCCCGACACACTAGAAAATGATATGGATCGACCATGATAGTTCAAGGGTGGCGCCAGAATTATCTTGCCCCCTCCAGCCCTCGAGGTGTCAAGCTATTAATGGCACTACATTTGAACTGTCCTGGTCGAGCTTTTTTCCTGAATTGTATGTTCTTTCGAACACAACTCTCAAAAGTGGGGCTTTCGACCTGAGTTTTCACGTCTTAACCGCTTCGCTGCCAGTGAATTGCCAGACTGTGTTTGTAAACTTAACGTAGAAAAAGTGTCAGTATGATGAATACAAAGCAGTTCCTCGTGAACCCCCGCGACTGCGGGTACATGACCATCTACACCTCTTGCACTTGGGTGGTGTTACATTTCCTCTGAAGTGAAGGGGTTAATGGTTGTAAAGGTCAGCAGATCTAAGCACTCCCCTAGTGAAATTGAGCACTGAGCTATCTTGTCTTGTTTGTCCGGTAATTAAGCAACCGTTTGGGTCGAAACATGTGCAATCTTGATCTATTTCTGTATGTCTATGTTATTATTATTATTATTATTATTATTATTATTATTATTATTATTATTATTATTATTATTATTATTATTATTATTATTATTATTATTATTATTATTATTATTATTATTATTTCTCTAGGATATGCCGTTGCAGTGGGAGACTTTTGTGGACCGAGCAAGTTCTGTTTTGCTGTGTCTGACCGCAGTATTTTCGGCGTGGTGGGTGTTCTTGGCACTAGGCTACTCCTTTGGATTCATGTTTCAAGATTCAACAACTTTTTCAAAATGATTATTAAAGAAACAAATGTACGCATATTATTCATGGCGGCCAGATTGTGCAAAACAAGCGGGGGGAGGGGAGCAATCAAATCTTAACTCATTCAGCCCCGACACACCACAGCAAGCCATGGATCGAGCATGATTGTTCAAGGGTGGTGCCAGAATAGCTTGGCGCCCATAGGCGCCAAGCTATTCTGGCACCACCCTTGAACTATCATGCTCGATCTGTCTCTAGAATTGTAATACAGTCTTTCAGAGGGCAAATTCTACCTTTGGGATTTCGGTCCTGGGGCAGAATGTGTTATGTTAACAAGGTGCAGAAGGTTGCTCGTGCTGCGTTCTAGCACGGTATTTCATTACTTCATTCAAGGCGCCCGGCGCCAATAGCTGCAGAAGTGTCGTATAGCGTTGCCGGACGCTACCCTATACGACACTTTCGCAGCTATTGATGCGGGGCGCCTTATATGACTTAATCCAGTTTCCCGCTTCTAGGTGAGGGTGATGTCGCAAGAGTCGGAGTCCTACTCTGTGCTGACCCAGATAAGTGGAACCCAGGTGAGGAGGCTATGTCGTGGACATACACGTACATGCACGTAAACAAACAGACCCCCCACCCCCACCCCTCTCCTGCCCTTTTCTTGGGGCTCGCAATCGCTAGCGCACGGAACGGTTATATTTGATATATAAAGTACCCGACGATCATATTCATCCCTTAGGATTTAGTTCAGTTCAGTTTAACGTCCGATCGTCCAGGGTGATCGTTGACGGCTAATCCGTACAGGAGATCTCGTCTTGCGTTTTACGCCATGTCTTTTTCTGAAACCCAGGAAGTAAGTAGGAAACAGACGAATATAAATACGAAAAGGCGTTTTACTAACATCAGGCTGGTAATGACCCTTAAATACCGAAGTACATGCGCGAGACAACACACAACAATGCCACGATACAAATTTTGCCTCCAGAGTTATAATCCAACAAATCCAATAGGTGAGGCAAACGCCGGTAGATAACATTACACATATCAAGGAGAATTAATCAGCGCTGGACAAACAAACAGATCCCCTACCCTTCTCTGATAACTATCCTGGACACGTTTTATCAAAGGTATTCACGGTAGTTTGCGTGGATAGATTGATCAGAATATATAAAGGGAAGGGAGGATGTTCGAACTGGTTTTAGAACCTTCACTGCCAATAGACGCAAACTTAAGTCTTTGAAGCCAGTGCAAGTTCAACGCCACAAAAAAAACTAATAGAGCCAAGAAACGCGGAAATTAATAGGGTCAGCAAGAGGCAAAGAAGAGGCGGGGGCTCATGAGGATCTTTGACACTTGCAATTGGGTGGTGCACTGCGGCAAAATGTCGTCATTTTATGCTTTGCGTCAGGTCACTTCCGGAAGCCCACAGAGATCTGTGGTCGTACTTTCTGTGTCAGTTGTCATCGGCAAATGGATTGCTGCGGCATTGAAGATTTAAGTACTATTTACTGGAGACTGTTTTGCTTTTTTCCCCCCTTGACATTGTATTCCATACTGCTGTTTACAGCGGTACGCGTCGTTCGGCTACAGCCTGGGAGCAGTGGACGTGAACGGGGACGGGTGGTGTGACTTGCTAGTGGGGGCGCCCATGTACATGGCATTCACCAATGACTTCAGGTCGGAGGACGAGGGGAGCGTCTTCGTCTACATCAGCCGGGGGGAGGTCCAGAACGGCAAGGTACCCGTAGCTTTTGTGGGAGTACTTCCCAGATAGATCCACTCGGGGTACGCCAGAAATAAACTTCTATTCAAATGAGATGCTGTCCAGATAGACACACTTTGGAGAGTACGCCAGAATTCCTCTTCTCTTTAAATGAAACATCTCATTTGAATAGAAGTGTACTTATGGCCGACTCTCCGAGTGAGTATATCTCGGGATTAACTCTTTGCACGATAAGGGTAGGTACAGAACAGCCTCAATGTTACACGCACGTGTGTGCCACTGAACTGGATAAACCTCGGATAGGTAACTGGCTGCTAAGCCAATACCCAGTGAGCAATGATTCTCGGCAAACGGTGATGAAATTGTTGATGTGAGTTTCACTTGAAAATTTAATGGACGATTTCATTAGTAGTTTTTTTTTTTAAACTGCAAACAGTGGATTAAAAAAAGACAAGTAAAATGTGATAGCGTACACTTGCCCGGGTTTTTCAATAGGCTGTTGTCGTCGATACACTTGCAATTTTCAGCTTTTATGATTTCCGAACGTTCATTTATGAATGTACACGGCTTTTTTTTCCGGTACGGAGTCTGTAACTTTACGTGTATTTGAGCGGTCCGTGGCGCAATGATAAGGGCATCTGCCACCAGCGCTAAAGGTGCGAGGTTCGATACCAGCTCTCGGCGTCGGACTTTTCTCGTCTAGTACGTGTCACGTTAATTCGAGCGGACTGTCGGGGTTCTCTCTCCGGGTACTCCGGCTCTCTTCCCCCACCCCCTTACACTTTGGTACCGGTTTTAGGCCACTTTATAAATTTCAAATACAAGCTATCACATTTCCGAAACCTCAGTAGCTGAGCTGACCCTTCGCACCACATGAATGTCCTGTGTTTGTCTTGTTCTGTGTTTGTCTTGTTCTGTGTTTTTCTTGTTCTGTGTTTGTCTTCAGAGTGAACGCGTATGTGTCACGTGAGCGTGAGTGTTGGGTTCAGTTTGCGGCGCTTTCAGCCGATTCGAAGAATTGTGTAAAGCGCCTATATAATAACCGGTATTATTATTATTATTATTATTATTATTATTATTATTATTATTATTATTATTATTATTATTATTATTAACTCATTCGAGACGTGCTGCAACTGGATACGCGGCTTTATGCCGCGTATCCGGATGCGGCACGTCTCGAATGAGTTGATATATTACTTTTTGCCTTTTGTATATGTTTGAAGGTGAGTTTCAAGCTGCCCATGTCCGTAAGTGGAGATAGTAAGAGTTTTGCCCGCTTTGGTTCGGCCATCAGCAGCATTGGAGACATTAACCGGGATTCTTACCTAGGTAAGCAACTCCACTTTCAGTATGGATAAAATGACGACGAAAGATAAGTCTTCGAAATTAACCTTTTTAGCCCCAACCCCCTACAGCATGAGATGGATCGACCATGATAACTCAAGGTTAGAGCCAGATTAGCGTGGCGCCTGCATGATGACGCCAAGCTAATCTGGCACTACCCTTGAATTACATGGTTGATCCGTACACCACAGCAAGACACGGATCAAGCATGATAGTTCAAGGGTGGTGCCAGAATGGCTTGGCGTCAATAGGCGCCAAGCTATCCTGGCATCACCTTTGAACTATGATGCTCGATCTGTCTCTATAATTGTAATACAGTACTTCAGAAGGCAACTTCAAAATTTGGGGATTTCGGTCCTGGGGTAATTTGTGTTAAATTTGAGAGTTGCGCCTATTTTAACCCTTTGCGTGTCGGTAGTGGTTTTAGTCCTACAGGAATCATCGTGACTAAAACCGCTACCGACACGCAATGGGTCAAATCATGACCATGTTATTGGATGTCCCTCAACATATTGTGAGTAGTATGTATTTCGCGATACAGACGTTGCAGTAGGCGCGCCTCAGGAGGATGGGGCGGGGACGGTATACGTGTACCTGGGAGGGCCCCAGGGCGTGGTCACGCCTTACACCCAGAAAATCACCGGCAAAGACTTCACGCCACCTCTCTCGTCCTTCGGGTATCACATCTCGCAGCACACTACTGACCTCAGTGACAACAATTACCCAGGTCAGATTTTTTTCACAATTTCATTCACTTAGTTTTTTTTTTTCCTCCGCAGTCTTTTTCTCTTGACCTCTTCACTGTCAGTGGACGCAAAAATATTTGTTGATTCAGCGTCAGAGATCCCCATCCGCCAGCGGAACAGGAATACAAAGTAGTTTCAGCCAGAGGCATAGAGCCTCATGAGCCCTCGCAAATGCGGGGTCTTATGAGAATCTGCACCTCATGCAGTTGGGTATTGTTCAGATTTTCTCGGAAATGAACCGGTTCGTTTTAGTCTACCAATGTTTTCGCCTCCGATCGCTCTCAGTGTTCTCTCTGAAGAATTTATATTGTCACAAAACGTTTTCTTCTACATTCATGCACGAGAGGTGTTCCATGACCTGACTGATCAAGTACTGAACTTACGCTATCATTGTGGATCCGATCCCGAAGCCAGTGATGAAATTATTCATTGAAAATATGAGTGTCTGTGTACAGATTTTGCGGTGGGCTGTCCAAAAAGTGACAGCGTTGTGTTCCTCCGTACCAAGTTGATTGTCAACGCAAGGGTTCAAATCCAGGTCGACCCGAATCCAGTGTCTCCTGACAACCAGTGTCCATCCGACATCGACAAAAATGCTGTTCGGGCCCGCGGGTGTATCGCGGTGAAACTCTGTTTCACCCAGAACTCGGATTCCAAGTCGGAAGATAGTATCGGTAAGATACGATTTCGGGAAATCAGAAGTAGGTCAAATTGCACGTGATCCGACTGCAAGAGACATAGATCCTCATGAGCCCCCGTGATTGCGTGGCTCAAGGGGATCTATGCCCCTTGTTGAGACAGATTTGTATTCATGTTTCTTGGGCGGTTTCGGCTTTTGATCGTTCTTTCAACGACCAAAAGCCAAAACCGTACAAGAAACATGGATACAAACTGGTCTCATCATGAGGCATAAATCCTCATGAGCCCAGTAGTCGCGGGGGCTCATGAGGGCCTATGTCTCCTGCAAATGGATCGTGTTCACATTTTCAGTGAAGGAGGTTACGCTCTTTGAGTTAAATGGGAGTTTTGCTATGGACGTTAAAAGGACGTCTTGCTGTTGAAGGTACACAGGTGCATTATTTTCAGAGTTGGACTACACTCTGCACATGGACACACTGGTCAGCAGTGACAGCCTGAAGCGCGCCCGAATAGCTCAGACGTCTGGCGTGACTATCACCCCTACGACAACACTATCTGGCACTGTGTCTGTCTCCAAAAATGAAACGTGTGTGCCGTTCACAGCTATCTTGAGGTGAGCGGTTCGATACCGGGTTCTGGCGTTGGACTTTTCTCCTCTGGTAAGTGTCACCGTTAATTCGGGCGGACCGTCGGGGGTTCTTTCTCCGGGTACTCCGGTTCTTCCACCCCCCACACTTTGGTACCGGTCTCAGGCCACTTTACAAAATTTCAAATACAAGCGATAAAAAAATCTCTGTAACTTCAGTAGCTGACTGGCCCTTCGTTTGTCTTGTACTGTGTTTGTCTTAAATGGCGTAAATCCGTGTCTGTTTCGTGAGTGTGTGTGTTGGGTTTCAGGCGCGGCGCTTTGAGTCGATTTCCCCAAAATTGAGAAAAAGCGCCTATATAATAACGGTATTATTATTATTATTATCTTGAAAGAGGTGACCTATAGAAAAATTCCGGTTCGGCCAATCGCTGACAAGTCGCGAAGCATAATTTTTTTGTATTTGTATTTTACCACACCATTCTACATTAATGTACAAATGAACCGCTGCACATTGCAATTTTCCGCCAAAGTGGGGCAATAAGGAGGGTCAGTAAAGTATTGTTTACCCTTTTAGCCCCACGGGTGTATTTCCCAATTTTTGGAAGTGTTACTTAATGACTATGTACCAGTTGCAGGAGGTGGGTTGACCATGATAATTCAAGGGTAGTGCCAGATTAGCTTGGCGCCTGAAGGCGCCATGCTAATCTGGCACACTTGAATTATAATGGGCAATTAATCTCCTGCTGTAGGGTGTTGGGATAAAAGGGTTAACTTCCTTCTGCATGCCTGCCTGCCTCCCTGCATGCTTGCCTCCCTGCACGCTTGCCTCCCTGCACGCTTGCCTCTCTGCACGCCTGCGTGCTCAAGAGGCTTACTGCGGCTGAGTTGGTATACCTCACCCTGTGCCTAGGTGACATGCTCCAGCGGCGCCATTGTTGCTATTTTCGCACCTGACCGGTCCTGTGCACCAGATCGGTTAAGAGCGTGTGCTCTCGGCACCTGTAATGACCAATCTCAGAGAAAAAAATCACGTGACGTTTGATTGCTGCAAAACGCGATAAATAAAAATAAACCATTTCTCATAAGCATTCCGGCAATAATGCATCCTTATGCTAGCTCCACGAAATATTACAAGATTTGGCAGATTTGAAAAATAGTTTCGTCTTTCCTCAATTATGGTGATTTTGCGACATCTGCGTCGCTTTGCGGCAGAAATCACCGTCGTGGCCGTAGCCGTACGAGAGACGAGTGCACTACAATGGACTTGATTCAGGAATACGCACGTTCTGAGGAGAATGAACAACCCCCGAAGACCTATCTTTTTCCAGTATGGACGTACGCCATCCAACATTTTATGCACAAGGGGAGTAACGCTAAAACCGGAAATGAACCGTTTTTTCGACTGCGATCACAATCTTCCGCGGGAACGTTCGAGACCACGCTTCAAGTGCAGAAGACTACCTGCGCGCGCAGTTCTGGTGCACAGGACCCGTCCGAACGAGCGGACAGATGCGTAAATCGCAGGAATGGCGCCACTGGTGCGATTAACCTAGGTACAGGGCGAGGTATACCAACTCAGCCTTGCGTTGCACATTATTGGCGGAATGATGTATGATTTCAGGAGGCAGTCAACAGGAATCGTTTCATGCCTATCCAACTGCACGTGACATTCGTTCTCAACACGACCCGCTTCTCTGACCCCACTCCCGTCCTGAACAAATCCCTCATCAACACTGCTGTGGAGGAGGTATGCACAAAGTTGCGTGGACTTATGAAAATCTATGTCTCTTACTGACACCACTCTGAACCCATGTCCCTTAATTAGACGGCTCTCTTTGGGGTGGAAGCAGCCAAGCTTTCAGAAACACAATCTTGGTCGACTAGCAGTTTATGTTAAAACGATCTGCTCCATGGCGGCCTTGGATTGCTAAAATTCGCCGATACAACAGGTTTTCAATGTTGACTTACCTCAACTTAGATTTCTATACCCTGCTATTCACAATCCACGTGCGTAGGCACACGTACCAGAGGTTCTCCACTGCCTATTGAACTTAACGGAAGGAATTCTCCAGCGTACAAACTTGAAGTAGAGCAGAAATGTCTTTCATTTAAGGCATTCAAATTTCACTATTTCTCGAGTGCTATTGTAAGGCATTTATGAAAATTTATAATGGAGATGTTGCAAACTATTAACCCTTTACTGTCTGCAAAACGTCGCTTTAATGTTTTATGGTTGTACAGAATAGCGTGGTGGCGCATTTGCACAACGGGCTAGTCTGGCACTGCCTTTGAACAGTCGTAGTCAATCCGTCTTTCTGTGCAGATTGCAGATTGTCAAGATTCAATGCGTTTGCGGGAGTACTCCCTATACAGATCTGGGGAGTTCTCCTTAGATCTGTGTGGGCAATACTCCCGCTAACGGCACGGGTGAGCACCGGTGTTGTTGTTTTGCTGTTGTTGTTTTTTTTTACAGGTGACGTTTAAGAACCAGTGCGGTGAGGACGAGAAGTGTCACACTGACCTAGTTCTGACTGGCAGGGTGCTTCACGTGCCTAACCTAGTTAACTACCAGTCTTTCAACGTTGTCAACCGCACCAGGGGTGTCAAGCTACACCTGCAGGTAGACCGTGCGGTAGTTTGTTTGTTTGTTTTTTGTGTGTTTGTTTGTTGTTCGCTTGCTTGCTTGTTTTATTTGTGCGGTTGTTTTGTTTGTTCTTGTAATTTCACAGTTAATCGTCGTTGTCAATATAAAAACTGCTTTGCGAAAACAAGTAACACTGAAGCAACAATTTGTGCTGCTCAGTGGAAAAGAGCGACAAACAGGTAACAGGCTGACAAAGAACATTTTTTGATGCCGCTTTGTGTTCAGCTTGGATGCAGGCATTAATAACTCCGTGTATTCCAGCATCGTTTGCGGATCCACTCGAGAAGCACGCCACAATTACACTTTATATTAATGCGATCGATCGTATTATCCAAATCGATCCACTCGGAGAGTACATCACAAGTACATTTCTTTTCAAATGAGATGCTGCGCATAGAATAGAAATGTACTTGTTGCGTACCCCCCCCCCCTCCCCCCCCCCCCCCGAGTAAATCAACCCGGGGATTACTTCCTCAAACGGTTTGGCTGCCGTGAGATGGCCCTTGTCGCCTGCTCGGCGTCAAACCCTAATACCTAACTTACTAACTTAAACGTTACCGATCATTTCAGCTTGTGAACAGGAACGAAACTGCCTACGGCATCAGACTTACCACTAACATCACTGGACATATCGCCTTCGACCTCGTGTACAGCAAGGCAACCTCGCACTTCACATGCAACGGCACAGCCGTGGACGGTGCAGAAGTGACGGGTTCAGAGGTGGTGTGCAGTAACTGGGCACCGATGGCTAACAACGAGACTGTGGATATTACCTTGCAGGTGAAGTATAATAATCATATACGAGGGGCAATCCAAAATTTTATGGACCTGGAGCATCAGCGAGCGTGGGGCCAAAAATCAATGTTAATAAACATCATGATTTCATTCGTTGACTGTACACAGTTGCAAGTGTCTAATTCGACTCACTGTTTTACAGATAACGGTTTCCAAAGTAAACACCCCTGCATGTCTGTCTCCAATTCGCGTTAACCCCTTCCCTGCCACTGCATGTACATTTTGTTCCTGAAATCTTTTTTCGTTCAAAGACCAAAAGCCAAAAAAGCGTGCAAGAAACGTGGATACAATTGGTCTCAGCAAGAGGCATAGATCCTCATGAGCCCCCGCAGTCGCGGGGGTTCATGAGGATCTATGTCTCTTACAGCTGGATCGTGTTCACTTTTTCTCTGCAGTGAAGGGGTTAATCTGCAGCCACTGGCAGTGAATTGGGTTTATTTGGGTTGCGGTTTAGGTCAGATTGTTTGTGCTAAGTAGCCCTTGCTCACAGCTTCCTGAAAACTTCTCTTTTTGGAAATCCTGACAAAAAAGGTGACTGCCAACCGTGTAAAATACAGAAAACATCATAATGGAGAAAGAAACACGCTTAGAAGAGACAGTTATGCCACAGTTCAGTAATGTTGTGAATATTATTAATTATTGATATTGCAATTTATATTTTTGATGATGGGAATATGCATCTTCCCATCACGAAAAGCTAAGCAGCGAATTGTGTGCATGAGTGCTGGTCTATTTTGATAAGGGGTGTCAACCCAAATTATCAATAAATTATGTTATGATTGTCTTTTCTAAGCGTGTTTCCTCTTTTTTGGGGATGTTCTCTGCTCTGTTTTGTTATCAACCAATACCCTTGTCTGCATGTTGGCACTCTATGCAGTGTGTCGCACGGCCCTTATACCCAACTGACCTTCGAATATGTGCCAGTTAGTACACTGTATTTTCCAGCTGCCACCCAATTCGCAAAAGCGATCGAGCCGACTGCAGATCCGTTGATGTCTATTCGCCTAGCACGCATAAGGCCATCAGGCCGACGTCAGCCACCGTTGTCAACGGTGGCCGACGTCGGCCTGATGGCCTTATGCGTGCTATGCGGATAGTCATCAACGACGTTGTGCAACCTACTTGTTGGTGTATCTCTACAGTTCAAGGCAGACAGCGTACCCCTGCATCCTCAGCACTCTGACGTCTTCTTCTACGTGGAGGCCATGCCGTACAGTCCTAAGGAAAATCCTGAGGCTGACGTCAACGATAATTGCGTCAGACTTGCGTCGCCACTGAGGATCGTTGCCGATCTTGCCATTGATGGGTAAACATAAAAGTCATCTATGAATTCTGCCATTTGACAACTAACTTGATAATCATAATGCATTTGTCAAGCGATATTTCAATGAAAATCATAGACAAAGACAGCTCAATAATAATAGACGAGTTGCAGAAAATTGTTGAAAAATAATGTTAAAAAGCTCATCTTTGACGGAAACAGTGGATTAAAAGCCCCCAGTAATGTCGACTTACATTTTGACGTCACCAGATCGCCAGAGCCGCGTTCTCAACACGTGAGAAAGTCAGACACTACCGACCTCGTGGTGAAACACACGCTGTACCTGAGAAATGGTGGACCTAGCTTTCTGCCAGCCACTCACATTAACGTCAGCATTCCCCAGAGGAGCAGCTCGGGACCAGACCTGTTCAATTCGCGCGAAGCTCACAATGTCACTGTAAGTGTTTATAGAGATTAACCCTTTGTCTGTCGAAAGCGCTTTTTGTCGCGATAATTCCTGATTATTATTATTATTTTTTTTTTTTTTTTTGTATTTTTTTTTTACCATGACAGATCAAGTATAAGGACGGAAAGCCGGTGTCGTGTGACCTCATCTCCATTGCCGGGAAGGCCACGGGAGGCACTAACACA
>BTPG01000001.1:303315447-303395447 GCA_036245525.1 Semisulcospira habei | reverse complement strand
CCTGTCCTTTTATGCGTGTGTTTGTGGGTATGTTCTCTTTGCCCTTATTTTAAGTAGATTATCGTGTTGGGATTTCAACCTCATTTAAGTTATTTTGTTTATTGTTTTTGTATTGATTTTGATCTCGTTTTTTTTATTTATGTATGTGGTCATAATTGGTTCATTTTGTTAAATTGTTTTTTTGATTGGGTTTAGTTGTCAATAGATTGTTTCCCTTGGTTCATTTTGGTTTGATGCGACTTTGATAATTTGATTGGGTTTATTTCCCTTT
Organism: Semisulcospira habei; assembly: GCA_036245525.1. Classification (NCBI taxonomy): domain Eukaryota; kingdom Metazoa; phylum Mollusca; class Gastropoda; family Semisulcospiridae; genus Semisulcospira; species Semisulcospira habei. The sequence goes on along the minus strand of BTPG01000001.1, from coordinate 303,395,176 downwards.
CGCCGTGCATTTGGTATTTAGTATTAGCGATTATAGTGTTTGAGGTGTTTGACGTAATTTTTATTTTATTTTTCTTTGAACATATATTTAGATTAAAACTTTTCACTTAGTAACTTCCTTTTTCGCTGTACATTTCTTGGCTTCTATCAACTACAGTTGACGTTCTTCAGCATATATTGAGTTAGTGTGTTATATTTGGTATAAACTTGGTCACTGCATTACTTATCGACATATTGAGTTAATACAAAACATAATTTGCTTTGTATACTTGTAAGACTTCACTGTTTTCATTGTAATTCAGACTGTGCATTGTCCTGTAAATTTACTTTTGGAGAAACTTCATTGTTTCATAAGGTTTCTAGACCAATTTATAAGTTGTTGGGATTAATTGCATTTTGTCATTTCATTGTTGATACTTTAGTATTTTCTTGATTTTTTTTGTTTGAACGTTTTAATACTTTTATAGTACATTTTTTTTTTTTTTTTGGTTTGTTGATCTACATTGCACTTAGCCATGTCTGACGATTATGATAAGTTCCAATCTTTTATTGCTCAAGCTACAACTTTGGGTCTCCCTGATAGGGATCGTGCAAAATATGTACAGGATTGTTTTGATCGTCTTGAGAGACAAAGATTGAGGGATGAGAAAAAAATTAGAAGAAGAAACAAGACAGAAAAATAAACAAGCCGAAGTTGAGCTAGCAAATAAACAAGCAGAAGTTGAGCTAGCTAAAAAACAAGCAGAAGTTGAGCTAGCTAAAAAACAAGCAGAAGTTGAGCTAGCGAATAAACAAGCCGAAGTTGAGCTAGCAAATAAACAGGCAGATGTTCAGTTACAACTGGAAAGAGAGAAAACAAAACAGATGGAACTTGAGTTACGTTCTGAACGTAGACTTGAGGAACAAGATGCTGGTCATGGAAACAGAGGTAGGGATAGTTCTTCTTTTGGTGCTAGACCTGTTTACCCCAAGCTGCCTATTTTCAGAGAAAGACAAGATGATATTGATTCATACCTTTTTCGTTTTGAGACTCATGCTACAGCCCTTGGCTGGGATCAAAGCAAATGGGTTACCTTTCTTTCCGCTTTGTTAGAAGGTAACGCATTGAACTTGTACCACAGTCTTGCTGCTCATGGTCCTGTAGATTATCAGACATTGAAGGACAATTTGCTTAAGAAGTTCCAATGTACTGCAGACGGTTTTCGCAAAAAGTTCCGTGAAATCCGACCAGACTCGAACGAACCTTTCCAAACGTTTGGCATTGAGCTGAACAGGTTGTTTGATCGATGGATAGCTTTGTCCGGTGTTACTAGAAACATGCAAGGAATTATGGATCTTGTGTTAGGTGAGCAGTTTCTAGAATGTGTCACAGGATCTTGCTACTTTCATTCGCGAGCGTGGACTTGTCACATTAGATGATATGGTTAAAACCGCTGAAAGTTATCGTCTTGCTCGTCCCGGAAAGAACTTGGCACGCAGATCGGCTGCTACAGTTTTCGGTTCGGTAGGATCAGTTGGTGTAGCTGAGTCACAAGCTGTTCCTGGCTCTGCAGATTCGCGCGGTGGTTACTCTAACTATCGAGGTCGCGGCTATTGGAGGAATCGTGGTGGTTTTCAAAAGAATGACCAAACACCCTCAGTTTCGAACCAACAGGTCGAAGGTCGTTTTGATCAAACTCGGAGACCTTTCAAACGTGGACGTGGAGGTGGTTCGTTTTACACCAATTTTGATAATTGCCCTCTTTGTGATGGTAAAGGTCATGGTCCCAGGCAGTGTCCTCTTCGCAACAGTCCAAACCCTTGCTCTGTTTGCAACATTGGTGGTCATACTCGAAAAACTTGTCCCTTTGTTGTGAAGCAAACCACAGCTTCAGATGATAAGACTAATAACTCAAGCTCAGGTTGTGCAGTTGTCCCTGTAGGCTCGGAAGTTGTTTGCTCTATTTTTGATCAGTCAGCTGGTCACTTGCATTTAGAAGTTGGTTCTGTCAATTCTACTGCTTGCTCAGTTCTGCGAGACACAGGTGCTACCATTTGTGGTGTTCGAAAACGTTTGGTTTCTGATGACCATTATGTACCAGGTACTGTCCGTTGTAAAAATTTTGGTGGAGAGATCAACATTTACCAGCAGGCTAAAGTTGTTGTTTCTTGTCCATATTTTGCTGGAGAGTTGGTTTGTTGCGTTCTTGACGATCCAGTTGCTGACTTGATTGTAGGAAATATTCCAGGTTTGATTGTCCGGCAGACCCAAGATGCCCCGGTTGCTGCTGCTGTTGATGAGGTCCCTGTTGCTGCTGTCCCTACTCGTGCTCCGGCTAGGAAACAAGGTTTCCTGCTCAAACCTCTTGTCACTATGTGCGATGACTTGAAGGTCACTCGTGCTGAACTCATTCAGTTGCAGAAAGGTGATGCTACTCTGCACGGTTGTTTCAATTTAGCGGCCTCCGGTGAAGAAAAGGTTGTTGGTTCTGCTACTTCTTTCTATTTTCAAGATGATATTTTGTACAGGAGGTCTCAGAAATCCAAGGATATTTTGCATCAGGTTGTTGTTCCAGAGAAACTTCGTACTTCAGTCATGATTGCTGCGCATGATCAACTTTTGGCTGGTCACTGTGGAGTTCGTAGAACTCGGACTCAGATTTTGTCCCAGTTCTTTTGGCCTGGTGTTTCTGTGGATGTGCGTACTTATGTTCACACTTGTGACATTTGCCAGGCGTCAGTTTCAAAAGGCAAAGTTCCCCCTGTTCCTTTGGCGACTATGCCTCTTATCTCGACTCCGTTCGAGAGGGTCGCTATTGATCTCGTTGGGCCTTTTCTCCTTTTTTGCTTCCAGGTGTCGAGGTTGTGGAGCCTCAGTGTGATGTTCCTCATGTGGCCGTTTCAGATTGGCATACTGTCCCATCAGTGGCTATTGGTGTTGTCCAAGATGATGATGATGTTGGTAGTCTTCCCACTATTCCTCATGTTGTTGGCTATTGTTTGGGCCATTTCGAAATTTTCCAAATTTCTTTTGGGGGTCGATTTCATTCTCCAGACTGACCACAGACCGCTGACGTACTTGCATACAAGTCGCTTTAAGAATTCTCGCATCATGCGTTGGTCCTTGTCCTTACAAGAGTTTATATTTAATCTCGAACCACTTCCGGGTACACAGAATGTGTTCGCGGATCTGTTGTCACGCGCTGATCGTGATCAGTCGGTTCCCTAGATCAAGGTTTCATAGTCGTTACTGTATTTTAAACATTATTATCCGAACTTGTAAAAAAGACCCTCGGTCGGTTCTTTTTTTCGTTGAGAGGGGGGTAGTGTAACGAACGCCTTTAGTGCAGGTTTTCGGTCGGACGATGGTGTGACGTCATTAGCAGTTGGACCGAATGTACACATGCGAATAATGTAGAGATAAGCATTGTTCATGAGCGGTAATGTACAGATAAGCCATGTTCACGTGCGGTAATGTAGGTGAGCGATGTTCACGTGTCACAGTGTGGTATTGGGAATAATTACCAGTTAGAGATGCTATACCAGTCGAGCCGAGCGGTCGTTTTCGCTAGGGCTCAGAGGAAGAATTCTGTCTAGAGAATTCGGTAGCTGTATATTGAATACAGGTATTTATTCTTTTATTACCGGTATTTATGAAAAAGAAAGTATTGTTTTATGAATTATTATTATTAGAGTGCAGAAGAGCCATGTTTGAAGGAAATGCGATGGCTCGTGTCAATACTTGTTTAGTCATGTAATTATGTGATATAGTTTATAACTAGGATGTCATGTTGTATTCATTCATATGTGGAACTGAAATAGGAATAGAATTCAGTATATATCTAGTGATCTAATGATGAAATGTGCAGTAATATGTTACGAATTGAAGGTGAGCTGTGATTGTAATATTTGGCTCATAATTCATTGTGTGTAGGTACGTAAAATGTGTGTACAGTGTTAAAGTGGCTATAGGAATTGTGTGCACTGTGTTAAAGTGGCTATAGGAATTGTCATAAGAATTATGACAATAGTGATTGTAGTATGGTGGCATAAAGAAGACATTTTTCAGAGGAAATGATCTAGAGCGCTCTGAAGAATAATGTGTCGAAGACATTCAGACTTTTGGGTATGAGAGCGAACATTTATGAGTGTATAAATGTTGTGTACAGCGGGGCCGGTACGGAGCGGACACCCCTGGTGTAGGGCCGATGAAGCTGTCCTGAGAGCATCACGTACGTGACGGGACGCGGACATCATCAAGCCTTCATCTCTCCTTCGTCCTACCATCACTGGTGCTACGAGCAGCAACGGTAGCGAAGTAAGCCACAGATTCGTGCTACAGGACCACATGCAGTGTTCCGTCAGTGTAGCTATTGTCGCCTAGAGCCGTTAATTTCACGCCTAGGAATGTTCTAAATCTGTGAGTAGTCATTGAATAGTAATATTCAGTTCGGAAATCTCCGTCAAGTCGTCAATGTGATATTGACTGTGTCGACACTAGTATAAAGAGGAGTCGAGTGACGTCTCTCGAGAGAGACAACGACCTCTACGGTAGCGAGTGAATGTGTGAGCGCTGAAGTTGTGAATAACCTATATGCCACTTGTTAGTTGTGCAGATCGGTTTATATGATGTGAATTGTGTGGTTTAATGTATGTTATGAGTGTATGAGAAATAGTTAAAGAGGGCAAAGAGAAATAACTGTGTGGCCTTTGTCCTTGTTTGTACGCGCGTGTGTGGTGGATGAAAGAGTCTAGTAAACAGAGATAGAACACCCACCTTTATACAGATTGGCAGAAAGCCCACGCACACACTCATTCCATTAGAATAAACGTTTATATATGTAATAATTTAATTCAGTAGCGTCGTTACACACACAACTGGTGCAATTTAATCTCCATCGATCCAATGCTTACTCATTACATTAATGAATGCAAGACACACGCGCACACACGCACACACACACACACGCACATACGGACACACACACACACGCACATACGGACACACACACACACGCACATACGGACACTCCTTGGTAAACACCCAGAGAAGTGTCATATGCTTTAAATGTCGTAATTGAAAAACCAAGCATAGTCTCTCAAAATGTCTAATGTGTAAATTATAAAACAGTTATTATTAAAACCAGTTGCGGCAAAGCGAATGCTACCCATCTGCAAGAGACATAAATCTGCACGAGCCCCCGCAGTCGCGGGGGCTCGTGAGGATTTATGTCTCTTGTTAATCCCTGTGTTCATCCTGTTCCTTTGTGCTCTGCTCGCGAATGTCGATCAGTATGCATTCGTTTCAGACGCGTAATTAGTGATCACCGGCAGGGAAGGGGTTGCAAACAATTTAGTAAGGCAAGCGCCAGTAGATTAAGAATAAATATCAAAGCGAATTACTCCGAAATTTACACCCTTCTGCCGCTCGGCCCTGGACCAACGAACAGTTATATCCCTTGATGATACGTCCCCAACGGCAAAGCTACCAATGGTTATCATGACGATGATTGTACAACAGGTACAGACCATCATATACGAGGTGAAAACCGGCGGTGAGGAGGTGAGCATCTGGATCATTATTGGAGGCGTGTTGGGGGGACTCTTGCTGCTTCTCATCATCGGAGTCATTGCTTGGAAGGTACGTAGGGCCTACAGCGTGGAGGGTTGAATTTAGAGATGATAATAATAATAATAGCAGTAGCAGCAGCAGCAGCAGCAGCAGCAGCAGTAGTTTGGAAAAGTTGTTAAGCGCTTACCCAATGCTCAAAAGGCCATCGGGCCAACGGCGGCCGACGTCGTCCCGATGGCCTTTGCGCATTGGGTAATCCGTCCACGGCACAGTGGTAAAGCGTCTGGCTCAAATGCTAAAGGTATGAGGTTCGATACTCGGTTTCGGCGTCGGACTTTTCGTATCTAGTGTTCCCGTTAATAGCGCGGTCTTTTCCGCAAGAGGCGAGAAAGCGCATTGGGCTGTGGGCAAGACAGCGCGTCCGCTTTATTTCCACAAAAATGGAGAGAAAAAAAGTTGTATTGTAACAGTTGTATGACCAAGAATCAATCGTCCACAGTCTTTTTCAAAGCTGATCTTAAATTTGGAGACATATTACTTGTGATTCACATCAAAAAAGTATCGGCTAAGCGTAACTGCTAGCCGAGTTGTGTTACACTTCAGCCACACGCAAGGGTGTTGATGGAAGACGCAGCCAGACAAGAGTGTTTTTGCAGAAGTTTCCTTTATTGTAGGTACGTCATTCTCCTAAGTAGATTGGGCAGGACCAACCTACCAGATCGAAATAGCGAAATCGAAATGGCGAAAGCGGAGCTCTGTCCCTTGCTTCTGAGCTCTCCCTTTCTGATAGTGCTCCCTACTATATATACACTGGTCCCTTCTTTCAAGGGCACACCACCAATCTTTTCAGCATTCCACATCAAAGAGAATCTAGACTTCACTAAACTAATGATATATACTCGCTAATTTCTGTTGCCTTTGGTCCGTCTGGTCAAGTGTCCTTTGACTTTCCCCGAACTATTCTACATCAAGGGTAGTCTGTACTCAGTGGACTTAGCATACACTCGTTGACCCCAGCTTCCTTCGGACCCTCTGGTCAAGTGAATTTTTACTTTTCCACGTACTATTCTACTTCAGAGGGATTCTGTACTCGGTGGTCATCCTATACCCGGTCAGTAGTCCCAGCCCCATAGAGCCCGTGTTATTTACCTACGTTAATCCCAGCTCAAGGGCACGTGTGTCAATACACGAAAGTGCTGTAGTCGTGAGCACTATAGTGTAACAGTTGCCCACATTTCGTGGCTCGCCGAGTCTAATCTTAGCTCAAAGCCGCGTAATCTAGCGTGCGTTCTGGCGCTACTCGGGAACTCGCAATCAGCCTATTGTACTCCAGTTCTTCCTCCCCCTCTATTTTGGTACCGGTTTAGGCCACTTTATAAATTTCAAATACAAGCGATCAAAATCTCATTGGCTGAGCTGACTCTTTGCACCACGTGAATATTCTGTGTTTGTCTTGTACTGTGTTTGTCTTCAGAGTGAATGCGTGTGTTTAACGTTAGCGTGCATGTTGGGTTCAGTTCGCGGTGCTTTGAGCCGATTCACAGGATTGGGTAAAGCGCTATTGTAATAAATCGTATTATTCTTATCATTAAATGCATCTATACGCGCTGATAGAATAGAAAACTAAAATCTATGTGGAGTGTGCTGCTTTTTTTGAAGTCTGACGACGACGATAGAAAACGTGCTTTGATTTTTTTAAACCACACAAACACGTTTACTTTATCCCTTTAGTGCAGAGGAAATTGAAATCACCCAGCTGCAAGAGGTATAGATCCTCATGGGCCCCCGCAATTGCGGGGGCCCATGAGGGTCTATGCCTCTTGCTTAAGCAGACTACTTTGTATCCATGTTCCTTTGACGGCTGGGGATCTGCGGCGTTGTATTTAGAATTAGTTCAGAAACACAATCTGCGTCCACTGGGGAGAAAACCCTCACGTACATACGGTCGTCTATACTGTTAACTGATTCGAGGCATGCCGACTCAGGATACGCGGCTTACGCCGCGTATCCGGAGGCGGCACGTCTCGAATCAGTTAACAGTACCGGTGGCCGCGCGCGCAAAAGGGCTTAACTGATCGTTCATTCTCTTCTCGACAGTTGGGTTTCTTCAGACGGAGAGATCAGGCCATGCTGCTGGAGCTGAAGCGGGAGAGCAGTTTCTATGACAACAGCAGCCGTCGGAGCACCAAAAAGCACCAGGTCTCGCACCTCCAACATCACCAGAGAAAATCCGGAATAAAATAACGACGACACGGTCTATTCGATACCCGGTGAGCAATAGACTCTCGATCCGAGGCCAGTCTTAGTTGGCCCACGCGCATGTAGTTAACTAAGGCTGACGTCGGACCGAGGATCTTTTGCTAACTGAGCGATCACTTTCAGAGCCATAAGTCTTCATAAAAGCCAGAAGGTCGCTGGAATGTTTTCTCAACACAACAACAAAAACGTTAAACCAAAAAACAAGGATTTTCTTCTCACTCGTATTTCACACGACCAATCACTTTGCTCTCGGCAGAGTTTAAACAACAACAACAAAAAAATGTAGACCTTCCGACAATGATATACAATGTCGCGTCGTCTACTCCAACTTGGATACGGTGGTGTAATCGATTGAACGCCAAAAGTTAGCTCGCAGATAAGTGCACTCCAAGGTCTCGGGCTGCCGCGTATGTGAATTTTGCGTCTGGACTCGTGACATGGCACAAAAAAGGATGGAATCGAAAATGCTACCTTCCTGGCGCTCCAATGAAACCACCAGCTCCTGTAGAAGGCTCTAGTCAATGCGCAAGCCACTGACAGCTACTGTGAAAGATTTCAGAGCCGCTCCCGTCAGTTTGTCAACAAGATTTTGAGATAGATTCCACGGCATTATTATATAATTACGATAACAAGAAAATATGTACGTCGCTTGACAGCTAGAAGACGTCATAGTCTTGTAGTACATGATTGCTTTGACGTCTCATTCATGTAGTGCATGCGATTCGTTGAAAACACAGTATTCCCTGAGAAGGTTTACGGTAAGAAAAAGATCCAATCATACGTAACTCTGTACTACCAGCATTCTGCGGCGAGAATAAATACATTACGTGTTCAAAATGGAGCTTGTTTGTTTCTGTCTAACGACGAAAACGATTCACCCCAAGCAACGGATCCTCTGAACGTGCAGTGTGCGCCATCAGATCTACAGTGAACTATCCAAAAACAGGACCCAAAATATCTAATGCGTCACCACTATCCCAATGCGCAAAAGGCTATCGGGCCGACGTCGGCCACCGTTGGCCCGCGCACAGCCGTGCGCGGGTCAACGGCGCCGACGTCACCCTGATAGCCTTTTGCGCATTGGGATCTCATCAGCTAAGTTTGTGCGTCGTCTGTACTAAACGACTGGAATCGGGGCCTCAGTTCTGGACTCTTAAAAATGACTCTGGCTTAGGCTGCGGGGTAAAACTAAATTTCGCTGCATCGGTAACTTCGAGCAGCCTAATCCAAACGTTCGGAACTTCGGTCGCTAAGCCTTCTCTTTGTATTGCTTATTTTGCTTATTCGCAGGTTTTTAGCCGACTTCTGCTGTTGCACAACATGGCACATTTATTATGCTGCCTCGCACGGTTCTCCCTTGAGTCGGCGTTTACTTTCGATGACTCGATCTTAAATCATTCAGTCCCGACACACCACAGCAAGACATGGATCGAGCATGATAGTTCAAGGGTGATGCCAGAATAGCTTGACGCCCATAGGCGCCAAGCTATTCTGGCATCACCCTTGAACTATCATGCTAGATCTGTCTCTAGATCTGTAATTCACTTCTTCAAGGGCAACTTACAAAGGGGATTTCGGTCCTGGGGCAGAATGTGGTAACAAATAAATCTGCTCTCAAAGACGAGTAAAAACAAATTAATTGTATCGTTTTGTTGTTTACTACGTATATCAAGAGACAAGATGGCGGCCATGCAACACCTCCTGGCCGCCCGCTCCGGCAGAAATGGTCGCCACCGACAGTATTCTAGCCATTGTACCTTCGTTTGATATACGATGTCAGGCCCTGCAATGCTGCATCACGACCGGTATTTCTTTTTGTTGACTTTTGGCAATTTGATGTGCTGTGACTGTTAATTGGATTTTATATTTTTCTCCGCTGTGCCGCTATGCTGGGAGTTGACACGCTGATTCTTGTTGTACCAAGCGGATATCAGAAGAACAGCGCGCGCTATGCTGTGGCAATACCACCAACGTGCTTTCCTCCCCTTTCATCATCTCATCTCAGAAGTGGCTCTTCCGGCACGCCACGCTCAACCTCACTGCCTGCGCTAGTGCACTCAACGAAGCGCCGGAGTACCAGCAAGCCTCAGCCTCACATTCCAGCCGAATGATGTAATGACAGACACCTCCCAGACGCAGTGACTGTGTTTCTTACTGAACAGCCGCGTGTGTACTGTACTTTGTTAGAAACCATTTTGGACTGCTTTCACGTTAATGATGTAGTTCTACTACTTTTGTTTTTAAAATGACTATGAAGTATGACTAGTTAAGTTCAGTATAATTAAGGTGGTGACTGTTTATGCCGGAGCGACTAATAAACACCGGCGCTGTACTATGGCGGCGACGGGCCCCCAGGTGCTGTTTGACCGTTGTTCAGTTTTATGTTGCCTAGATCGGAGATCATCTCCGTATCGACGCGGGTATTTTGTTTCTGTTGTTAACTTGTTTTATGTACTAGTTTTAGCCAAATCAATAAAGAACATTATAATAGTGTGTTCAGGGGACATAGGGCTGTCTTAGTATTCTGTTTTTGTCAGGGAGGTTCGGGTCAGGATGAGGCCACTGGCGCTGACCATTAGATGCCTTGGCAACGGGCTTCACCCGTCCCGAGTCATAATTTGTGGAATGAGCGAGTGAGTGAATGTAAGCAGCACCTGTGGTTGCAAAAATGTGAATTTCCCCATGAGGTATTGTATTGTATTGTATTGTATTGTATTGTATTGTATTGTATTGTATTGTATTGTATTGTATTGTATTGTATAGCCCTTTTTGTAGGTTCGATGGTGTCTCGATGTCATTTTTATCTCACGAAGCGAACACTCTTCTAGAAAGGTCACTCTCCAAAGCTGTGTACCACAGGGGATCATACTCTCAGATAAGCGTTTCTGTAAATCTTTACTACCGACCGGCCGAGTTGCTGATACTGATCCGTAGGGAATTGAAAAGACTATGAATTGAAATAAAATTCCCTTCAAAATACGACGTCTTTGTGTGTGTTTTACGTCTGAAATGTAAACAAGATGCCCACAATGGAAGTGTGTCGTGAATTGAGACCCTTCCTCTTCTCATGTACCAAATTTGACTGAGTTTCTTTCTTTTTTTTTTAGTCTAAACCCGCTCTTTTCTGCTGTTTGTAAACTGAAGTGAGTGTGTGATTTATTTTCTCCAAAAATTAAATTCCGATACTTTGAGTTTTTGAGCGGTGCAAAAAATAGCTGTCCAACACAATGCGTGTTTCCGCCACACATGTCAACCAACAGACACCGCTTCTTTTCACAACACGTATGAAGACAGAACTATTTTTATCCTTGGCAGATGTGTTAGAAACGTGCAGGTCGGCGATTAAATTGTGAATGAAACAAGTACATACTATTTCGGGATTTTTAAATGGTAATCGACGATTGCTTCCTGTTTTCTCTGTTACATTAGATTACATCATTTTCGCATTTTACGATAGAAAACGTACAGCCCACGAACTGTTGCATATGAATAGTTTTCGGTTGTCAGCGGAAGGCTAGCAGTGCACTCTGTCAGTTTGAAAGAGGTTCGGAGAGAGGCAGCGACGCTCGATTGAGTTTTGTTTCCTTCATACTTTCAAAAGTTACGTTGGACATATTTGCACTTTCGCATCTTCACTACCTCATGAACAAAAACATGCAAATGCAATTTTTTTTCTGACTTAAAATGACGATTTAAATCTTTGTTTACAAGAAAACGCAAAAAAATAACATTGAATTTTTGTGACCCTTGAAGGGTTTGAACGTATATTTAGAATCTTACATAGGTGTTTAGGTTATACTGAGAATCTCACTCTGGTGGTCTTAAAACCTTATCCTACAAACTTTCGCTGGTAGGATAAGGTTTTAAAACAACTTGAGTGAGATTCTCAGTATGGGGTCACACTCCAATTTCACAAATAATGAGTTCGGTGTCAGTATTACAGTACACGACCCGAGAAAAGACAAGACAAGCTTTGTTGACTCAAAAATTAAAAATAAAAGTTGTTTTTAACGTTGAATGCTGTTAAATCGATTCTTGACTCATTAGGCCTACCGGTGACTGCATGCACAATAGGGCTAAAAATACACACGCACGCAACGCACACACTCGCACACACACATACGCATACAAACACAATCACGCACGCACACATGCACGTACACACACACGCACGCACGCACACACACACGCACACACATGGGCGCGCGAGCGCGCAGCCCCTTCTTCTCAGTCCTCCTCTGTTAACAAACTCAGGCATCCTCCAACCACCACAAGAAAAGACTGTCATTGTTGCTGCTGTGAAGTTTTATTCAAATGTAAACAAAATAACACGAACAACATTTTTCCACAGCCCGCGATCAATATTTTAAAAATTACATAGATCCTCACTAGTCCCGCGGACAAACAAAGGTGCTCATTGGTGTTGCTGACATTATTTTTATATGTGCGCCACACGCAGACAGTTATTAATAGCAATGAGTATGCGTTTCAGCTGATCATTTCAAAAGTCTAGCAGCGAAATTGCTTGAGCATGCAGCCTTTGGTACTGTAGACAGTAACTCAATCGAGACGAACGGCGTTCGTCTCGAATGAGTTAACCTATTGACTGCCGGGACAAGGTGAAGACTACGCAGTTGCAAGAGACATAAACCCTCATGAGCCTCCGCAGGCGCGGGGGCTCCTGAGGATTAATGTCTTTTGTTAGTCCCATGTTCTTGATACCCATGTTTATGGGGTGGGTCGCGGCGGAGCAAACTCAAAAGAATGCCCATGACGACAAAGGCGGGCTTGTCTAAACATCTGACAACTAAAGTAACCTGATATGAAATGACGTCATGTCTAGTTACGCTAACTTTGCTGCAAAAGTGCTTTTGGCGAGAAACGCCGTATATGTAAGTTAGTGTGTGTGTGTGTGTGTGTGTGTGTGTGTGTGTGTGTGTGTGTGTGTGTGTGTGTGTGTGTGTGCGCGCGCGCGCGCGCGCGTAAACACGAGAATGTTTAATGTTTTGTACGTACAAGCTTAAAACTTTGGGAAGTGTTTTGTTCAGGGGGTGTCTAGAAGAGCCTCTGAGCATATTAATATTGGGTTTCTCATCAAAGGGTTAATAGTTTATAGTAAGTCGGTTGTTCCGCAGTAGAGTCCGTAATTTGCGTCATATACATTTCAAAGTTTGGATATAGCAAAATTGGAGAAGTAAATGAGTTCGTTAGCCAGCTCTGTACCCTTTCAACTTCAGTTTAAAAAATAAAAAAATAATAATAATAATAAAAATTAAATTAAATTTAAAAATTTACTTCTGGAGAAAGTAAGACAGTGGCGGTGACGTAAAAGAAGCAGCTCTGTCACCACACAGACACTGACATAATACTGTAATATGATGTAATTGTCTCTCTCTCTCTCTCTCTCTCTCTCTCTCTCTCTCTCTCTCTCTCTCTCTCTCTCTCTCTCTCTCTCTCTCTCTCTCAAGTCACACACACACACACACACTCACACACACACACACACACACACACACACACACACACACACACACACACACACACACACATGAGCGCACCTCCAAGAGGCTTAGATCCTCATGCGGCCTCCGGATCTATGCCTATTGGGGCTGTTTGGAGAGCGCGCGCACAGGCACACGCACAAAAATCGACGCGCTTTCACAAGAGCATGTAAGTGTACTTAGTATATCATGCAGCTAGGTAAAGTCAACCTGATTTCACACAAATTGTAGCATGGCTGAAATTGTTCTTTGAAATTCTAGTTTTCTCACCATTTTCTAAAGTCTTGAAGCGAAAGTAAAACTTATATCAATGTAAAATATAAAATAACGTAAAAAAAAAAAAAAAAAAAAAAAAAAAAAACGTCATGACAACGTTTGACAAACCAATGACACGTATGCACTGCGCCCCTTATACAGCTCACTGACGCATTGGCAGATCTGCGAGGCTTTCTGAACAGGAGATATAGTCCATAAGCCAGTCCTGGCTACCCCTCCCCCCCCCCCCTACACACACCCAGTACTCAATAAGATGGGTTTCAAAGTGTACCTTTGTATGTCCTGAGATGTTTAAGCCATGTTAATAATAATAATAATAATACATAGTTTTTATATAGCGCCCTTCCCCACGAACAGCAAGCTCGGAGCGCTTTACAGCACATAAAAAACATTAGAAAGGAGAAAAATTAGAACACTCACTCTTTAAATAAACATCTGCTCGCACCATGTAGGCGCATTTCTAACACGAAACACACACACACACACACACACACACACACACACACACACACACACACACACACACACACACACACATACACACATGGGCTACCCACATACGAAACAACCAACATTTCCAGGCTGCACATCCAGACTAAGCTAATCTTGATATGCTACCAGGAAAAGATGGGTCTTCAAATTTGTTTTGAAGGTCATCAGGGTAGGGGAAAGACGGACATGCAGTGGAAGTGAGTTCCAGACGTGAGGGGCCTGATAACTGAAAGAACGGGCACCAGCAGTTTTTAGGCTGACTCTGGGCTGAACGAGCAGTTTTTGTGAGCTTGAGCGTAGACTTCTACTAGGATTATGTGATGCAAGGGAAGAAGACAGATATGCAGGAAGCGTATTGTCATAGTGTTTGTATGCCAAAGTGGCCAACTTGTACTCTATTCTCTGTTTGACAGGCAGCCAGTGGAGATGCTTTAGCAGTGGTGTGATATGATCAGTACGTTTTTTGCGAAGGACTAACCGGGCTGCATTATTCTGGATACGCTGAATGCGAGTGAGTTGATTAGATGAGATACCAGCAAGGAGGGAATTACAGTAATCTAGACGGGACAGAATGCGAGAGCATACAAGCTGGGCAGTAGCCTTTTCTGTCAAAAAGGATCTGATCATGCCTATTTTGCGGAGCTCCAGGTAGGCAGTTCGGCAAAGATGGCTAACCTGTTTTTCCATCGATAAACTTGAATCCAGGAATGTTCCCCGAAAATCCTTAGGAACACACCAGAGATATAGCCGATGGCGCAAGGGTCTTACGCTCTTCGCGGATGCTAAAATGAGGTTGACAAACATTTTCCTATAAATAAATCAAAATTCATTCCAGAAGCCCAAATCAGGCAATATTATGTTAAGACACACCTTCTGCATCCTCTGCAAAACACAGAATGAAAACATATGGAATCTCTGGCTCACAGTGAAGGTATTTGTGCACCCAGTAAACGGCCATTTCCGCGAAATCGCAAAAAAAAGACAAAAATAATGTGTCAGATGCCTTGAGACATTTTCTATAGCACTCTTCCTACTCCTCATTTTAGCATCCACGAAGAGCGTGAATGGCGGTACCCTTGCGCCATCGGCTATATCTCTGGTGTGTTTATAAGGATTTCGGAGAACATGGCTTAGACATCTCAGGACATACTAAAGTACACTTTGAAACCCATCTTATTCAGTACTGAGGAGGGGGGGGGGGGAGGGGGGAGGGGGGTGCACGGTAGACCGGGCTAACTTATGGACTAATATATTTTAACATGAGAATCAGGTCCAAAACAAAGTAGAGACCCTTGACAGCCCGGATAGCTTTCATACAGAAGAGACTTTGTGGGCTATGGTTCCTCACATCTTGTTTGTTTGTTTGTTTGTACATGGTCCCTTTTTTCAAGCAAATGTCGGTCAAACTGCAGTGGTTTCAGACAGGAAATCCGTGATCACCGGCAGCGAATGGGTTAAATCAACACTCACAAGCACAAGCAACATTTTGTTTTATTCTTGTTGACCCCAGGGTGAATATTCTCCACGCTCAAAACCTTCATCAGCGATTTACTCATGAAATACGGTTTCTCTGGGGAACCATCGTTAATATTCAAGTCAATCAGAACGCTGAACAGCAGAGTGTCAGCAGCAACCTTGTACACGCTGAACATTGCAGACGTGACGGTGTAAGCGCCAACAGAAATCAGTACAACAGGAACATAGATGTAGTTCAACTCTGGGCTGTAAGACTGCAGCACTTTATATTCAAGGACGAAGTAGGTTCCGGTAGCAGCTAGACCTACAAGCACGATTTTGCTGATGAAGAAAATCAAGTCCGTGATCTTATCCACGACAGCCACCCTCAGCACATCATTAGCGACGAGCTGTACGGCTTTTCTAGCAGAAGTGCAGAAGTTTTGTCCGCATATTGCTAGTATGATGATGACATACTCCGTTACAAAGTTCGCCATTTGCTCCAAAAGCCACATGCAGCAGTTCATACCTTTCATGGCACATTTGTCAGCATTTTTGTTGGAGTCTTTCTTGCGACAGATCTTACTGAGCAGCAAAAAGATCACGCGAAGGAAGCGAATCGCACCCCGCAGAAACGACACTAAAGCTACAGAGCCGAGATGGTAACGTATGGTCCGCATCAAGGAGCTAAGGAGTGGAAACAACCTAGTGTCGAGGAGTTTGTCAAACGACCAGTAGTACGAGGCAAACGTTCCAGATAAAGTCAGCTGCCCAAGAGTGGTAAAGAAGCTGCTCATCCAGAAAAACATAAGCACATTGAAGGCGTGTAAGGCATTAGCGTACGTTCGAAGGTCATTTGTGTCCGTGTACTTGAGTACACCGCATATGTTGTTCATGTAAACAGTGAGATCGTTTTTCCAGGAGACGCCGTGTGAAGACGCGAAAGAGTTCACTTCCTCACACGGCAGCTCATGGAAGAAGTTGCTGAGTTTGTTCTTGATGACTTCGTCGTAAAACGTCCCGTTGCTGGAAGTGATGTTTGCGAGGGAGGTGTCTTTAGACGCACTGATGGAGGCCAGTGCTAGAAACACAGTAGCGCATAACAGCAGCACACCCAGGTTTATAGATGCTATGGACAGCGGCCAGATGAACACTGTCACCATATTACCCACATGCTTGAACTTCATGAACCCAGTAAATTGGCTAGGAGTGGGTCGAACATGTTCCGTGCCGGAGTCACGACGGCTGTATACGGAGTGCATCCCTTTGCTCCCTTCGCGCAGAATATTCAAGGCGAAACGTATTCTCTTTTGGTTGGAACAGTAGACACCGACTGACACGAAAAAAATCGCAGAGCTAAGAATCCCCACAGAAAGATAACAGTACTCCCACGGAAACGCCAAGGTTATTCTACCTCTGATGGTGAAGGTAGCGCCGGTGCCTTTCGTTTGAAAATACATATAGAAAGCTAACCCACCCACCACGGCAAAACCGCCGATAAAGGTAAATACGAATAGAAAAAACGTGGGTCCCGTTATGAGACGCATGGCCACGATCCACAGCGCCGAGGCCAAAACGACTATGAGCAGACCTGCCAGCACCACCCTCCAGGATTGCACAATGTCCGACACCACGTTCTCGGAGAATTCTCTGGCCTCCAGAAACCTTTTGAACACCTTGTTAGCGTCGGCTATGGCTTGGAGTGTGATGTTCTCTCCTACAGCGTTGGTCACGGCTTTCCCGCCTACTCCCAGCACGTGACCGAGATTTTTAGCCTGGTCTATCACGTCCGGGACGCACCTGTTCAACACAGGTGTGCTCTTGAGGTAATACGCGGCGCAGGAATACTCAAACACCATATCAGGTACAGCCTTTAGCGATGTATCCACTCCGTCCTTACAAATAAGTTTGTTCTTTGTCTCGTCTGGACTGAGAACTGCCGATAAGGCAAAGACGTTCTCTGATGGACATTCCTCCACGCAGATTTGTGGAGTGGGACATCCCAATACAAAAACTCCTGCTCCGTATCTGGCACACTGAGCCAGGTCAAAGAAAAACAGTTTGCTTTTTTTCTTATATTTGCCTATTCCACATGGATTTCCGTTGGAATCCACAGGAAAGAGAAAAAATCTGAAGTCTCCATATATGTAAGCCAACATAGCCACCCCGGAGAAGCACACGATGAAAGTCAAGAAGACAACACAACAGATGGTGTCCGTACAAGATCGTTCTTCACTAGGACCTTTAGGTCGCCGCGGGAGTTGCTGCGATGCTTTCTTTGCTAAATGTACTTCCAAGGGTGACCGTATTCGCCGCTCCTGGTCCCTCAATAAAGACAGTTCCGTCAAGTCTTCAGGATTGCTTTTTTGGGGGACCTCACCCGGATCTACACCATGACTCCTCCTGAAAGCTAGTTCAGTGGCGTCCACATCATGACCTTTCCGGAAAGAGTTCTCACCTTCGTCCAGAGCATGACTTTTCTTTCTGGCAGCTTTGTTCCCAGTAAGCGAATGTCCTCGGGTCCCCGACGGCCGCAGTGGACCCGCGCACGGCTGTGCGCGAGCCCAATGCGGCGATTGTGGACCCAAACACGTTTTCCTAGTGGGGTTTGGATCGACAATATCACTTCTCCTAATCCTATGCAAGTCACGACTCTGACAGAGCTTTTGGCTTTTCATAACTTTCTCTTGATTTCTCCGAAAAGAGAGCTCACAAGTGTCGACAGCGTTTTGTGGATCCGGTGTCCGAAACCGTGTCTCTTATTTAGCCATCTTCAAGAAGGGGATGAAGTGAACACGATACTGCTGTTAGAGACATAAATCCTCATGAGCTTCCACAGTGCGGGAGTTCACAGTGATCTATGTCTTTTGCTGACCCCACATTGTATCCATGATCAATGGCAGTGAAGAGGTTGGGATCCTCGCCTCAGATGGGAGTTTCCTGCAACATGACATTCTCCATAGTGACTGCTGGAATATAATGAGAAACAGTCATATGAGAAATATCTAATGTTAAAACGGAATGGGAAACAACAAAACGCAAGAGGCATTGATCCTAATGAGCCCCCGCAGTTGCGGAGACTCCTGAGGATCTATGCCTCTTGATGACCTCCGAATTCATAATTTCAGTATGCCTCGAGTAAACGATGTTAATTGGCGGTAAATATACGGTGTCAGAAACGTGGTTTTCGACGCTGAAAGTGATTTGGGCAAAATGTTCGCCTGTAGTTTCAAGAAATGTTGTGTTCTGCAAATTATCAATCCAAACCATTTCTTTTGCGAGTGCAGGCGGCTAGATTCCCTATCAAAACAAAACTCAGCCATTTTTTATTTTCATGACATTAATATATAGTTGTGAACGGCATCACCAAGTGAAAGGTAATCAAAACCGATTATTCTGTGTGCACAGTCCAAAGAGTGCACTCACCAACAAACTCTAGATTTGCAAACCAACGTGTGGAGTCACCAACGAGATTCTAGGTGTGCAGTAATCTGGCAAACGAACAAGATTTGTATTCCGCAGTGTGGTGTCACCAACAAGATTGTAATAGTACTATCGAAAGAGAGTACTCACGAACAAGATTCTCGGTGAGAAGTCCATGAACGAACAAGATTTGCAGTTCAAAGTGTGGAGTCACCAAACAGATTCTAGATGTGCAGTCCAAGGTGTGTACTGACCAACAAGATTCTAGGAGTGCAGTCCAAGGTTTGTACTCACCAACATGATTCTAGGTGTGCAGTCCAAAATATGCGATCATCAACAAGTAACGAATTTTCTGTAGAAAATGTTTGCGTCATTAAAAACACAATAAAACAATGAAACACAAAACAACAAAAAAGTAAAACAAAGTACAGCAGTGACAGTCTAGAACGTAACAAGTACGTCATAGATTACATGACCATGGCAATGCAATTTTTCTTGATTCGTACACGCGATAGTTCAGGGGATATTTATCTCCCACCAGTTTCCCAATTGTAATTTATTATTTTATATTCGCTTGATGATGATGACCGATGATGATCGATGATTATGATGGCGCTAACGATGATGGTAATTTTTTTTTTTTTTTTTTTGTGGTGGGGGGGGGGGGGTCGTCTTTGTTGTTATCATGGTTTTGTGTGTGTTCGTGTATGTGCGTGCGTGCGTGCGTGCGTGCGTGTGTGTGTGTGTGTGTGTGTGTGTGTGTGTGTGTGTGTGTGTGTGTGTGTATGTGTGTGTGTGTGTGTGTGTGTGGTAAAGATATTTCTGCTGTTTTCTTTTTTTCTGTAAAAAATCATTGAAATTTTAGTCATGAAAATGTTCGTGTGTGTCTGTTTTATTGTTTATGTAACCTGATAAAGAGGAAATCATATTAATGAAAATGCAAGTTCTCAAATCTAGCTGGGAATGACCACCAAGCGATAAGCTTTCGTCTTCAATATTCGCAGATGAAAGATGGCCTCTTATCTTTCATTTCCGAATGTACCCCAATACATAAATAGGCTGGTCTATCTTCTACTCCAAAATCACAGACCAGCACACATGTTTAACCCCTCAATTCCTGTGAAGAATTGAACAACACCCAGCAGCAAGAGGTATAGAGATGCGGGGGCTCATGAGGATCTATGCCTCTTGCTTACGACACTTTTATATACTTGCTGGGACGTCTAGAGATCTTTGATGTTGAATCAACAGAGATTTCTAAACAAAGTCCGTGTTCACTATCCAGTGAGGTGGTGAAACCAGGGAAGGGTCAGCCGAGTACAGATACAAGGTCTTACCCCACTTAACCCAAAAGTCTGGCCACTGGGGCATTCTATTGCTAGAGAGTCGAATAGCTGTGTGTAGCACAGAATGACGTCGGCAGAATAAAACCCGTGTGATTTTGGACAATGGCATTGTGGAAGAGGTATTTCGGAACTTTTGGAAATGTCTCCCCTCCCCCACCCCTGCCCTTCCCCCACGCCCCCCTCCCATCCCCCATGTCCACTCACATCCTACCCCACCGCGCTGGCGCACACGTCTGCAACTACCAAAAATGATCGTCTTCAGCTCCTTGACCACAAGTTCACGCAGACGGTCAGTGTTCCTGAAATCTTTGCTGTTTCAACGCCAAATAGCTTGGACGTCCCAGGAACATGGATTTAAACTGGCGTTAGCAAGAGACACATACTCATAAACCCCCGCAACTGCGGGGGCTCATGCGGCTCTTTGTCTCTTGCGGTTGGATCGTGGTCACTTTTTTCCTCGGCAGTCAAGGGGCTAATGACAGGCGATTGGTCGTATCATTTCTTGTCATTGTTTTATCTAACTCATTCAGCCCCGACACACCACAGCAAGACATGGATCGAGCATGATAGTTCAAGGGTGGTGCCAGAATAGCTTGGTGCCCATAGGCGCCAAGCTATTCTGGTACCACCCTTGAACTACCATCTCTCTAGAATTTTAATACTCGTGCAACTGGTCCTTGATACAGAGCGGTCTGTTCTGTCTTATAGTTTATTTTGGGAATCGGTAACTCTACTTTTGCCTCCCCTGTGCGGATGTCCAGCCCTGGATACGATTGTTCGGCAAGCAGCAGTGCTGCATAATGAGAAAGTGGACGATACGCAATGTTCGACAGCACATGCCGTCAGATTATACGGGCTATTACGCACGGAGGGATCTTGTTAGCTGCGACACCTGTGCGACATATGCGACCGTGACAGTGGACGCGGACACTTCGTCGCCGACTGGCTGTAACGCAGTGCGCACAAAAGGTCATCTTGTCGACGTCTGCCGCCGTTGGTCCGCGCACATTCGTGCGCGGGCCAACGGCGGCAGACGTCGGCCCAATGATCCAGTTGCGTACTGGGAACACGCTTCGACAGCCACCAGGGTAGCCTTTCGGGTCTCTGGTGATATAATGCTATACCAGTGCTAACCCACGCGTGCCTATTAGGTAGAGACCAATAATAATAATAATAATAATAATAATAATAATAATAATAATAATAATAATAATAATAAACATGTAATAATACAACACGTGTGATAATAATAATATGTGTATAGCGCTGTAACAACTCGGGCGCCGCAACCCAAGTCCCCTTATTGGAGACAGATTTGTAAAGTTGGAAGGAGTCCCACGACGACGAAAGAAATTAAGGGCTCGTTTCAAAATATAGAAATGATAATAGAAAGCATTTTTACTGCCCTATTTCGTCAAAGATATATTGCATGCAACAAAATCCCAACCGCACTCTGCCGTCAGACGTCTTTTGCCACCTGTTCCGCGCTACATTTCAACCTTAACACACTGGTAGTCTCCCTTTTTTAGCTACCGCTGATCAGCCGTAGCGAATCGAAGGAGACAACCAGTGTGAATCCACACTTGTGTTAGTCACTCTCTAACACGCCTACAAAATTACCCCGGTCATAGTTAAACCACTTCCCACCACAACAAAGACGCGTCCCCAAGTACCTCACTCTATGGCGGAATTTTGGCAATTTACACTGCCACCGATCTAGAGAGCACAATGCGGCCACGGTTCAGATGGCGCAAACAGTAAGCAAACGTTCCTCGGACCAGCGTGGGTCTAGTGAGACTAACGTCGGCCCAAGGAACTTCTGTTTACTGGATGCGGCTGCTTATATGACTGCGACTCCTTAAAACCGCGGTACTCCGGCTGTGCTCGTCATTTCAGGGGTAGAGAAAGTAAATTCGGATTCCTTTGTTGAAAATTTAACCCACATTGGAACGCTACACCTACATCTCCAGACATAAGATATATGTTCATGTTCATATAGTTTATTCAATATTAAACAGTAAACAGGGAATAGAGGAGTTGAAATTTGAGGAGGAAAGAGACTTTGGTGTTGTCTTTGATAAAGTTCTATCTTTTGACCCTCATATTCAGAACTGTATCAATAAGGCCAACAAAATGGTTGGAGTAGTTAAGAGAGCCTTTAATTATTTGGATAAGGACATTTTTAGTAAACTATATAAATCATTAGTCAGACCACATTTAGAATATGCAAACACTGTACGGTATTCAGGTTTAAAGAGACAATCAGTTGCACTTGAAAGGGTACAGAGACGAACAACAAAGCTGGTTAAAGAATGTAAAAATATTTTGGCTTACTCCTTATTATTCTTATTTTTATTCTTATTCTTACGTGGACATAGAATATGTGGAGACTTAATCCAAGTTTCTTAAAATTTATAATGGTATTGACGACCAAAATTGGAATGACTTTTTTGCAGCACCGTTTTGTGACCGAATCTTTGTACGGCATTGCAACACTAACCTGCGGAAGTTTTGTTTTTCTAATAGAGTTGCTACTGTTTTGGAATGGATTACCAGTTTCATTTTTTTTTAAAGCACCTAACATAAATTGCTTTAAAAACCATCTGGATGAATTACCAAAATTGAAAGGGATTTTCTGTTGCTATGATGAATGATTTGTATGAAACTTTGCATGCATAACAGACTCATAAAGTAATTAAACTTGTCGAAGAAAGGACATTTGCAAAGGCCTCGTGGCCTATTTTGTCCTCACAATACTACTACTACTATTACTACTACTACTACTACTACTAAGCAGTAAACGCCGAAAATCCCGATCCATTCACTCCCTCTGCAGTGTTGATGTATCTGCCAGTATACATGTATGAGAGATCAGTGCACCCAAGAGAAATGTTAAGTGATGGTCACTAAAACTGACGTTAACCCTCTGGCTGTCGGTAGCGATTTTTGTCGAGGTGATTCTCCCAGGTGTTAATAATATATGTGCCTCAGCAAGATGCACACGCTTTAAAACTGTGCGCCAGAATTGAAATATGTGCCTAATCGACCTTAGGGCCCTCAGCTGTGCCTCATGTAGCACTGGAGATACAAGTAGTTTTGGAGGAAAACCTTTAACCTATTACATCCCGAGGCTGATTTTTTTTATTTGCTTCTTGTTCTATGAAGGCTACATTACAGATTAGGAGATAGGTCAATTAACCATTTGATTTCAAGGGAGGCGCCAAGCTATTCTGGTACCACCCTTGAACTATCATACTCAAATTTATTTCTTGCAATAGTGTATCAGGATCAAAAGGGTTAATTGTCTTTGGCATATGCATATATGTATGTACAGTCAGCTTCGCTTATTGCAAGGTCGGATTAACGATTAACTGAGGGGGGGGGGGGAGGGGGGCGACTGCAATCTTTTCGTGTAGGCCTAACTTGCGCTTTTAACAAACTTAACAAACTTCGGCGTTTTGCGTACGCCAGATCGAACCGGGCTCATTCTGTCGTGGCAAGATTGGAAGGAATAATGAAAAGCTATCTACATCATAATATGATTATGTACAACAGTCATGCCTTTCCATTCTTCTTCGAACTTGCCCCGTCAAAGTAAACCCGGGACAGTTCACGGTCGCCAAACTGACCCTGGATCGTTGTGGCTTACCCAAACTTATCACGGGTCGATCTCGCTTACGTGAAACTGACCCCGGGTCTATTCCGCGTGCCGGGTCATTCTCGCATATTACACACTAGTTAACATTATTCGCACCTCTCTGTTTTTGGTATGAATAATGTGCTGGTTAGGATGGCTGTGCACTTGGCATTGCATCGAGCCACCTACTAACTATGTTTTCGAACTGGAGTAATTTGAGAGGTGGGGGAGGAAGGGATGGTGACTGAGATTGAAGGGTTGGAGGTTGAGGTTTTTTTTGTGGCGGAAGGGTAGCTACAGATGGCTGATTATTAACTCAGTAATCTGGGCACAGGGGCGAGGAAACCTGCACCTGTACGAGTTATGCACCTGGACAACGGCTCCGAACCTACAGGCTCGGCGCCTTTGTTCGGGCGCATAACTCGTACAGATGCTGGTTTCCTCGCCCTTGTTTCACGATTAGTGAGTTAATAGTTGTTGGGGGATGTAACTCGTACAGACGGCTTCTTCGCCCCTGTGCCAAGACAAGTGAGTTAATGAGTTGTCCGGAGGAATAACTTGTGGCCGTGAGATGGCCTTAGTCGCACGCTCGGCGTTAAACCCAAATAACTAACTAACTAACTCGCTCCTGTCTTTGTTCGGGGGCATAACTCGTACAGGCTTCCTCGTTCCTGCTGTTGTCCGAGGGCATGAATCATAAAAGGCTTCAGTCCTCGCTCCCGCCGTTATTCGAGGGCATTACTCGTACTGGTTGCCTTGGCCCTGTGATCTAAACAGGCCGGAGTTAACAGAGCGCGAAAGAAGAACTATGCTGTTTACTTGCAATGTGACCCGGGCCTATCCATTGTGCGTCTTACAGATCCATAGTAAACTTTGACAAGTGGCCGTGGATTGCTCAAGGACCGCCTCTCCGGCCAGGCGGCAAAGTAACCAGGTAGTAGCCATGAAACGCCATGCCAATGAAGCACTACCTTTTACCTCGAGGGCATTACTCGTACAGGTTGCCTAGGCCCTGTGATCAAAGCAGGCCGGAGTTAACAGAGCGCGAAAGAAGCACTATGCTGTTTACTCGCAATGTGATCCGGACTTATTTACCCTCGCATGACGAACATTGACGGAAGTGTAGGCACACTCCTGTGCGTCTTTCAGTTCCCTAGTAAACTTTCACAAATGGCCGTGGATTGCTCAAGGGCCGCCTCTCCGGCCAGGCGGCAAGCTAATCAGGCAGTACCCATGAAACCCCATGCTAATGAAGCACTACCTTTTACCTCTCAGTGTCGTTCCATCTCCCATAACCAGCTCTTGGCTCGTAGCAGATGGCTCTGAAACATGTACCGTCTCGGTTTGAGCGTGGGAAGGATTTTACAAATAATATATAAAAAAATAAAAAAGAAAAGCAGTATCCCAGTTTTGACTACAGCGTGTAAGGGTCACATGTTTTTAGAACTTGGTCATAGTAACTGGGGACAGCTTGGCGGAAAGCAGGACGTCATAGTAACTGGGGACAGCTTGGCGGAAAGCATGACGTCATAGTAACTGGGGACAGCTTGGCGGAAAGCAGGACGTCATAGTAACTGGGGACAGCTTGGCGGAAAGCAGGACGTCATAGTAACTGGGGACAGCTTGGCGGAAAGCAGGACGTCATAGTAACTGGGGACAGCTTGGCGGAAAGCAGGACGTCATAGTAACTGGGGACAGCTTGGCGGAAAGCAGGACGTCATAGTAACTGGGGACAGCTTGGCGGAAAGCAGGACGTCGGCTCTTTTCGGTTAAGGTAAGGTAGAGCATTTTCTAAATCTGTTAACCCGTTCAGCCCCAATGCCCTACAGCAGGAGAAGGACTGACCATGATAATTCAAGGGTAGTGTCTGAAGCGCGCCAAGCTAATCTGGCACTACCCTTGAATTATCATGATCAATCCATCTCATGCAAACGGAACATAGTCGTTAGGTGAAAATGCGGCCATGGGGCTAAATGAGTTAATGTTTTATAATGGTATTGGTTGGTTATCAAACATTTGATCTAAACAAAAAGTAAAACGGGTGTCTAAATTTACAGCAAGCAAAATACAACAAAAAAACAAACAAAGACAAGATGAGGATTTCATCCAAAGTCTACCGTATTGTTGAAGCTCACATGCGTTTTTCTTTTAGGAACATTCAAAGTGTTCATATTTTTAAATTTATCCTTCTGATTCGTTTCCCTCCTCTCCAAACCAATCTCTGATCAACACACATGCCGGCGCACACAAATAAAGACGGACACACGGCGCTTCCCGCCATTAGTACGTTCTGTGGGTTCGTGTAGCGACAGGAATTCTGAAGAATAACAGCACGAGCAGTAAAATGACGTCACTATAAGCTTGACGTCATGGCATCGCTAGTCTCGCGACGCTGTGTACACAGTGACGCATTTGATGTTTCACGTCACTCATCCGAAAGGCACGCAGCTTCTTCCTGGGTTGACTGTTTTCTTCCATACAGCCTCTGCCAGGGCTGACTGTTTGATGAGAGTATATACTGGATCCAAAACTTGTAAAAATGAATTAATTATTATTCACAAAGTTGAAGGTGAACTGACAACACTGGATTACGTACTCATCAAACGTCTATATCAAAGCTAGCTATCCAAAATTCCAAGTTAATAAGACTAAAATTACGGACTCTAATGTGGGTCAACCGACTTTCTATAAGCGGTCTTCCTAAATCAGACTGTCAGAGAGAGAGAGAGAGAGAGAGAGAGAGAGAGAGAGAGAGAGAGAGAGAGAGAGAGAGAGAGAGAGAGAGAGAGAGACAGAGAGACAGAGAGAGACAGAGAGAGAGACAGAGAGAGAGACAGAGAGACAGAGAGAGAGAATCAATCAATGAATCTTTATTTTACAACGGTGAAGATATTAACACAGTCAGTGACTAAATCATTTTTCGTACCTGCCGTTGCTAAAACTACGACTAACTAAGTGCAAATAATTATACATAATACAGGGACATCAAAGCACAGTGATACAAACTATACAGTCCACTAAACAAACACACGCATGCACGCACAAACGCACACACGCGCGCGCTTACGCGCGTGCATACACACACACACACACACACACACATGCATACACACACGCACACATTCACATGATTGTTAGAATATACACGTGCATTCGTGTGTCTACGTACACACAGAGACAGAGAGAGAGAGAGAGAGAGAGAGAGAGAGAGAGAGAGAGAGAGAGAGAGAGAGTGAGAGAGAGAGAGAGAGAGAGAGAGAGAGAGAGAGAGAGAGAGAGAGAGAGAGAGAGAGAGAGAGCTTTTCTTTGTGTCATTTCATGTACATCAATGACGTGTCTCACCGTCAATGTCTGAAGTCGAGAATTCGTCGTGTCGACATTTTTTTCTGCGATGAATTGTTTTGTTTTTTTTACAAAAATATTGAATAGGTACAAAGCTGGTTAACGAACTTATCCAATATCCTTCCCTAAACTAGCTGTATTCAGAATTTCAAATAAATAGAACACAAATTACGGACTCAAAAGCGGTTGGACTTTGCATAAACGTCAATTTTTTCTTTTTAATGAGTAATCCAATCTAAAAATGCTGAAAAGTACTCCGAGATACATCTTGAAGGAAGCATTTCCCAAATTTTCAGAGCTATACGTACACACAGACACAGGAGAAACTCGTATCTACACACACACACACACACACACACACACACACACACACACACACACACACACACACACACACACACACACACACACACACACACACACACACACACACACACACGGCGTTTCCCGCCAAATTCGGCAGCGCGGTTCGGCGTAGCTACTTACTTACTTACGCGTGTCACCCCTACCCGGGTATAGGCCGTCGACGAGAGACCTCCAGCAACTCCTGTCCTGTGCTTCTCCTTCGATTCTACTCCAGGTGGTTCCCAGTCTCTTGATGTCTGCTTGGAGGTCTCGACGCCAGGAGTTTCTCGGCCTACCTCTTTTCCTCTTTCCCTGGGGGTTCCATGACAATGCCTGCCTAGTGATACTGGAAGCTGGCTTTCTCAGACTGTGACCGATCCATCCCCATCTTCGTCGCCCAATTTCATTCTCTGCTGTTATCTGCTCTGTTCTCTCCCAGAGTCTGACGTTGCTGATCTTCTCTGGCCAGTGGATTTTCAAAATTCTTCTAAGGCTACTGCTCATGAAGGTCTGTACTCTGTTGACTGTGGTTTTTGTCAATCTCCAAGTCTCTGCTCCATATAGGAGAACTGCTTTTACATTGGAGTTGAAAATCCGGACTTTGGTGTGTTGTGACAGCTCTCTGGAACTCCACACTTTTTTCAACTGGAGAAAGGCTGCTCTGGCTTTACCGATTCGTGCTCTGACATCTGCATCAGTGCCGCCTTTTTTTGTCTATGATGCTCCCGAGATAGGTGAAGGACTCCACCTCCTCCAACGGGGTGCCAGCAAGCAAGACTGGTTCCTCCCTGGTTGCGTTCAGCCTCATTGTCTTTGTTTTCTGTTTGTGAATGGTGAGGCCCACTTGGGACGAGATGTCAGCAAGCCTCGTGGTCTTGTCCTGCATTTGTTGATGAGTGTGGGACAGTAATGCCAAGTCGTCTGCAAAACGGCGTAGCTAGGCATGACGTAATTTTTATCGTGTTACTTCACTGTCAGAGTCATATGTGTGCCCGCCTATGTTCATCATTTACATGCTACGGAACGTGCTCCGACCAGCCCCATCTCAAAGTCTACTGTATTTTCAATACGGTAGACAAAAAGAAAACTAGTAGGAGAGGTTGAAACCCCTTTTTGTACATGAGCTGTTCCCCGGTAAATGGAACTTTTAGGGTGCATTTGAGTTACAATATAAAGTAACTAACTTAACCCGTTTAGTGCCAGCTGACGCATAATGTGTTTCTGCAGTCGTCGTTGATTCAACGCCAAAACAAAAACACAAAACAAGATGGGATGAACCATAACCCACAAAGTCCCTTCTATATGATAGCTTTCCTCGCTGTCATTGGTCTCGACCTTTTGTCTTTGACCTGATTCTGATGTTGAATTATCTCCTATTGAAAAAGTCTCGCAGATCTGCCAATGCGTCAGTGAGTTCTATAAGGGGAGCAGGACATACGCGTCATTGATTTGTCAAACGTCATTTGTCATGACGTAATTTTTAGATTTTAGTTAATTTTATATTTTACGGTATATGAGTTTCACTTTCGATTCATTGGCTTGAGAAAATGGTGGCAAAACTAGAACTTCACGGTACAATTTCAGTCTTGCTATAATTGTGTGAAAGCAGGTTTACTCTACCTAGCTACATGATATACTAAGTACACGGGTCACCTGCATGCTCTTCTGAAAGCGCGTCGTTGTGTGTGCGTGTTAGTGCGTGCGTGCGCGCGCGCTCCAAACATCTCCAAGAGGCATACATCCTCAGGCGCCTGGAGGGCGCAGGAGGATCTATTCCTCCTGGAGATGCGCGCATGTTTGAGAGAGAGAGAGAGAGAGAGAGAGAGAGAGAGAGAGAGAGAGAGAGAAAGCCGCGCGCGAGAGAGAGAATGACGTCATTTTTAGAGTATTATGTCAGTGTTTGCGTGGAGACGGAGTTGCTTCTTTTACGTCACCGCCACTGTCTGAATTTCTCCAGAAGTAAAGTTTTTCGTGTGTGTTTTAATTCCTTTCTGAAAAGAATTAATTTTTACTAAAGAAGTTAAAAGTATACAAAGCTGGCTAACGAACTCATCCAATGTCTTTCTCCAAACTAGCTATATGCAAAAGTTCAAGTAAATATGACAAAAATACGGACTTTAATCTGGGTCAACCGACTTCCTATAAACGGTTGTTTATGTCTTCAATGAGGCATTTAATTACAATATGCTCGGAGGCTCTCTTAGCCACCCACTTAAGAAAGTATTTTGCCAAGTTTCAAGCTTGTGTGTACATAAATATCGGTGATTCTCTTGTTTACATACATACGCACATACATACATACATACATACATACATACATACATACATACATACATACATACATACATACATACATACATACATACATACATACATACATACATACATACATACATACATACATACATCATGGCTTGACTTCGCGAACGAAGATTCTATAGGGCTTGCCCACGTCGTCTGCAGGCATTTTCGTGACTGCGGAGGCCAATCCGGGACAGGCAGGTTCGACCGCAGTGGCTGCAGGGGAAGGTCTGGTCAGGGTTCTTAGTTACGACAACTCTGTTTTTTCTCTTGAGCCGCTTGTCCTTAAAGTTAGCTCTGCGAGAGTCCTCAAACGAGACGGCTGCCTTGTGAATGGTGGAGCGCCAGGTGTCACGGTCCGCAGCAAGCGAAGACCACTGGCGGTGGTCGATTTGGCAGGCACTAAGTGACTTCTTGAGACCGTCTTTGTAACTCTTCTTTGGTGCCCCTCTGTCTCGGTGTCCAGTGGCCAGCTCGCCGAACAGAGTGATCTTGGGTAGGCGATGATCCTCCATCCTGGAGACGTGCCCCGCCCAGCGAAGCTGTGTCCGCAGCAGCAAAGCCTCGATGCTCAAAGTTTCCGCCTGTTCAAGGACCTCGACGTTGGTGACACAGTCACTCCAGTGAATGCTGAGGATGGTACGCAGGCAGCGCTGGTGAAAGCGTTCGAAGAGTCGTAGTTGGCTGCGGTAGAGGGCCCAGGACTCGGAACCGTACAGCAGGGTGGTGAGGACGACAGCTCTGTACACGCTGATCTTGGTGCCTTTTTTCAGCTGTTGATTGTGCCACACCCGCTTGAATAGTCGCCCGAAAGCACTGTTCGCTTTTGCCAGCCTGTTGTCCAGCTCCTTGTCCAGCTTGGCGTCTGACGTGATGATGCAGCCGAGGTAGGTAAACTGGTGTACAGACTTCAGTTCGGACTCGCCGATGGTGATGTGGGGAGGGCGATGCTCTTCCTTGGGTGCTGGCTGATGAAGAACCTCTGTCTTTTTTAGACTGACCTCAAGTCCAAAGAGCTGGGCGGCATCTGCGAAGCAGGACGTAATGCGCTACAAGGCTCTCTCTGTGTGTGCAACGAGGGCAGCGTCATCAGCAAAGAGCAGCTCAGGAATCAGTTGGTCTAGGGTTTTCGTGTGGGCCTGCAGTCGTCTGAGGTTGAACAGGCTGCCATCGAGACGATACCTGATGTACACTGCGTCGTCATCGTCGAGGTCATACATACATACATACATACATACGCACATACATACCTGTCTACGACACGGGGTTTTTTTTTCGTCTATTTTTGTAGATCAGTATATTTAGAGGGGTGACAGGGTTTAGCTAGTCACCGGGTAGCGTTAGCATAGGTGTCTAGTATTTGGCCTGTACACGAGTATTTGCTGCCGTGCGAGAGTTTTCAGGTCGGTGTAACACACGTGATCGCTCAGTCTAAACGCTATCGGGTGGTACTTGTTTCACGTGAATTATTACCGCTCAATTTACTGAGCGCTTTTTTGCAATACGTACGATAACGATAGTCGCTTTTCCAACTGCGAACGAGTCAGTTGTTTTTCCAACATTCTCCTAGGGTGGTCTTTCAGGAGTGGTTCGCCATTTGCTGAAGGCCGCAAGCAGCTGTGTCGTTCGTTTTGTTTCGGCCCTGCGATACGGTTTTCGGTCGTCCCGGAGCCGGTGTCCGAAGAAGGAGAAAGAAAGAAGAGCTGCGACGACTTTACCCCTGGCTTGTCTTGTCCTTGTTTGTCTTCGTCCTAGCCGGGGCGTCTTCACGGATGGCAGTAGGTACACGCAACAATTTTGTAGTGGCCATCTGCTCGGGGTGGGGGGGGGGGGGTGGGGGGGGGGGGTGGGGGGGGGGTTGTTTGTGTTTGCTTGTTCTGTTATTATTATTTTGGTTTAGTGTGTATTGGGGGGGGGGGGGGGGGCAATTTTGTAGTATCTAGCGTCGGATTAGCTATTCACTATTTAGCGTCGGAGGGTGAATTCGGAAGTGAGTTATGTGGTGACGTGTAAATATGTATTCTGTTGAGGTTGAATTTATTATTGCGGGAGAGAGGTGAAGGGAATATAAAAGACGGCAATTAAAGTTGCGGGAAGGGTGATGTGATTATTTTGTTTCTTTTGTTAGTTATTTATGTGTATTTTTGCACCTGTGTTTTAGTGCATCCTAATCCAATGTTCCAAATCCAACGGCCTAAAATTTGAACTAACCGGCTAAATCTGCCACCGTGCTGTGGTACTGAGAGTGGGGGCTGACTGTGTCTCTCCGCCTTGTAGGGCTACGACGCCGGACCTGGGTGCTGTTGCGAGTGTTGCGGCACGCCCGTTTTTAGTCAGGTCGGGTCGTCCCATCTAATTATTTTTAAGCTATTTAAGTAAAGTTTTATTTATTCATAATCTCGTAAAGATCATTGTGAGATTTATTTCATCTCCTCGTGACTATGTTGCGAGAGGAGCTTTGTCACGGTGACGGAATTTTTTTTAAGATATTGTATTATTTAAAAGCAGCCTGTGTTACGGAGGGCCTTATCGCGGAATCAAGAGCGTCGAGCTGGGCTAAGCTTAACGGCTGTGCTTCCGGCGAGAAGGTCCAGTGACGTTGAAATATATTCAGTCGTGTTACATTGATATTTGTTCCATTTGTATACGTGATATTGGTTATTCTGAAACGTGTTAGTTAAAGGAGCCTTTTGCTGTGAATGTCTAGCTTGCGAAAGCACTAATTTAAGTCGAACTTGTCGTTCTTGCTCCCGCTGGGGAGATTCAGTAGCTTGCGAACTATATTCATTTTTCTCGATCTTCATTTGTTTTAGTAAGTATATTTGGTTCATAGTATATTTGATATATTGCTATTGGAAATACTGTGTTATTTAAGGAGCCACGTGCTGTGGGGGACTCTTCGCGGAAGCAAAGGCGTTGGTCTGACTGGCGTTAGCGCTTGACGCTTGTGCTTCCGTGGGGGTCCGGTGGCTTAGGATTTGTCAGCCTCAGATTTCTTTTATATTTTTATTAAGGATATTTGTTTATCATATATTAGTTTTCTCAACCTTTTGTATTATGGACATTTAGTTTATTATATATCTTGTTGTTATTTTGTATTGTGTATAACTGATATTCGGGGTGGGGAGTTTGGACGTGTGTGAGTGTGAATGTGATGTGTGAATGCGTGGTTAGGATTGAGTTTGATTATTGTTAGGGTTATATGTAATAAATGTCGTCGTCATTCTTCCTCTGGTGTTTGTGTTAGGTTTGTGTTAGTGTGGGTCGGGTGTATCTCGAGTGGTAGCACTCATAGCTCGCGCCCCGTAAGCGGGGGTCGTGACAATACGCACATACGGCGCTTCGCGCCAAATGTACGTTCAGCAGCGCCAGGTTAGCGTAACTAGACATGTCGTAATTTTTATCTTAACTTCAATTGTTAGAGGTTCAGCCTGCCCGGCTTTGACATCATGGACATGCTGTTAAATTCGCCCCACCACGACCCGTCCTAAAAAGTCCCTTCTATAAATAGAAGGGACTTAAAAACTAGCTGTCCCAGGAACTTGCGTTCAAAGTGGTGTCAGCAAAAGGCATAGATCTTCACGAGCCCCCGAAACTGCGGGGGCTCATGAGGATCTATACCTCTAGCAGTTGGGTGGTGTTTAATTTTTCTCCTCACTGAACGAGTTAATATGGGTTTTCGTTCTGTTTCACATACTAACGAATAAAATACCTGAATCAGCAAAAAGCGAAATTAAGGCCTGCTTCAGTTTTGCCAGAATTGTGGCTCATAGGGCTTTCAGAATGTTATGTGCACTTCACTGTAACGTGCGCAACAGCATGACGCCGCCAGATAAAAGCACGGTACTGTCTTGTTTTGATGTTTATTTTGTTTTAATTGTGGTTTAAATATAGTATATCACTTTCAATACGCACGTGTATATCTTATGTGACCAGAAATATGTGAAGGTGATAAACTAAAAGCATTTTTTTAAAAAACTGAGACACCATGGGCATGTTACGCCGATTTTAGCTCCTATGTGCGCAGAAACATAAGACTTGCACACCGCTCACTGTACACAAACGAATTTTATCCATTATTAATGCTGCCATTGATATTAATCAGAAGCGATAAATCTTTGTGGATGTGTCCTATTTATGCAACATAGTTGAGTGGTGTTGGATTGCACTATTTTTTTGCTTAGTTTTCGACATTGCTTTAGATTGTTTTCTCTCCCAAACCCGTAAACACGATTTATCTAGTGCAGTCAGTGAATTCAGCGATTGTTTTTTAGCCCTTTGCGTGTCGGTAGTGGTTTTAGTCGCCATGATTCCTGTATTAGTCATCGCGACTAAAACCGCTACCGTCACGCAATGGGGTAAGGTGTACTTTTCATTTTCCGACAGCTGTAGTTAATATCTGTTCGTCATTTAATGCTCACTAATCAGTAATAAGTAGTTACACCTGAAAGTTCCATGTACAGCTCACAGGAGAAATTAAAACACGTTTCGGATCTGAGATCCTTGCCGAGATGATGGATCTCAGAACCGAAACTTTGTGTTTATATTTCTTCTGTATAAAAGGTTTTCAACCTCTTTTTCCTTTTCTTTTTACACGGAACCCTTCCTGAAGCTTTTACTTCATTTTGATTAACCCATCTGGCCCCGACGCACTACAGCAGGAGAGGGAACGACAATGATAATTCAAGGGTAGCGCCAGATTAGCTTGGAGCCTGATGGCGCCAAGCTAATCTGCCGCAACCTTTGAATTATTATGGTAAATCCATCTCCTGAAACTGATACAAAGTTACTAGGTGACATCTCCTAAATTGAGTAATTGTGCCCTTGGGGTTAAATGGGTTAACCAGTAAAGAAAAAACGAAAAACAAACAGAAGAAAACAATTCCAGACCAGAAAAGTGGCTGCATGCCACGCACACTTTGCGTGGAATCTTTTTCAAGAGTGCGGTCAACGTCGGCCCGATAAATTGTGTTTTCTTCAGCGACAAGATCATGGCTGCAGAGACGGACAGAGGGTGGGCCTGGGTGGTCCTCGTCGCCACTTTTGGCACCAACATTCTGACCGGGGTCCTGATTTTCTCTATCGGTGTTCTGAACGTGGCGCTCCTGGACAAATTCCAGGATGACGTCACAACTACGTCATTGGCGGGCGCCATCAACATCAGCCTCATGTATCTGGCAGGTGGGTGGTCGGCAAGCACGATTTCTTTTTGCGATTTGTTTCAAATCGGCAGAACGATATTCGGAGACTGTGCTACGGAAGAAGGTTGCTAAATGAAAATCGGAAGTCTTGAGTTGGTCAAAATTGACGTTGTTCGGAAATCAGACGCAGGTCAATAAAAGCCTTGCCAAATATGCGATATTGCACGTTTGTCCGGGCTTTTAATCCACTGCGTCAAAAGATGGGCAGTTTGACCAACGAGTAGGGAAATTGTTCATTGCGTGTGTTTTGACGAAAACAGTGATTTAAAAGCCCCCGGATAACCATGCGATGTCACATGCTTGTCCGGGCTTTTAATTCACTAATATCGTAGAAGGGTGCAGTTCAGTGATACCTACTTCTGATTTCCGAACAACGTCCGTTGTAACCAGTGACCTATCACAAAGTTTTCTGGCGTAAGAGCCACTGTCACGGCATAACTGAACACGCAGTTTGTCAGGGTTTTCAATCGACTCTTTGCCTCAAAAGCTGTGCAGTTTTGACCTACTTCTGATTTACTTCCGAAATCGTATGTTACGCATACGGCATGACAAGACCTTTTCTTTAACCCATTCAGCCCTGACGCACTACAGCAGGAGATGGGTCGACCATGCTAATTCAAGGCCTGTCGGCGCCAAGCTAATCTGGCACTGCCCTTGAATTATCATGGTCGATCCATCTCCTGCAATTGGTGCATAGTCATTAGATTTCGCACAATATGTGCCCTTTGACGGTGAGGACGTCTATATTGTGGCATTTCAAACTTATGGCTCATTATTTTAATCTGTAGAGTTGATTTACCCCTTGACTGCATGAAATATCTGAGACCACCACAGACTTTAGGCCGGTCCGACAACTGCTCGGCATGAGGAGCGCAGATCTAAATTGAAAAGTTAGTCGGCAAGAGGCAAGGATCATCGAAAGCGCGTGTAGTCGCTGGGGCTCATGAGGGTATATGCCTCTAAGTAGATTGATATTTTGCACTTCAGTTTTGTTCGCCGAATCCGACAGTAAGTTATTAATAAAATGTATTGCTATTTTACTAAAATAATAATGTGACCCTCTCTCACGAAACCAGTCTTAACTCGCAGCGAGCCGATCAGCGCTACACGCAGTTATGTGGTCGGGATCATTCTGGGTCATTTTCACTTTTTTGTAGAAATGTATTCTACATACACCAAAGTATCGTATGGTTAAAATCTTTATCATGAAAATGTTAATAAATAAGTAAAAAATTATTTTAAAAGTGAGCTTGGCCCCAATTATGCTGCACACAGAAAGTTCGTAGGCTGTTTTCTCCAAATGGCCGCAGGAGGCTTTAACAACTTTAAACACTAATAACTTCTACAATTATTGCACTACAGCATTCAGTCATATATCAAGTTAATCAGCAAACACTGTAGTTTTCAGAAATGTATATATGTCAAAGCATCCAAAATGCGAGTTAAGACTGATTTTGTGAGAGAGGGTTATACTATTACTTTTATATTTATTTATATCATTAACATTGGTGTCCTTTGCTCCAAATTTCATTTCAGAGTGACGATAAAGATTTATTGAACTGAATCCTGTATTTCAGCACCTGTGGCGATTTCCCTGGTAAACGTTGCCGGCTGCCGTGTTACAATGGTTATAGGAGGTGTCATTCTCTGCATCGGTTACGTCATTTCCGCTTTTGTCACTACGGTGTGGCACCTTTTCTTCACCTACGGAATAATATCAGGTAAGTCAAAATTAACATATTCCAGACGTGTCGCGTATGGATACGCGAACAAAAGCCCGATGTTTTTGTGCTAGTCCATCACTGAATCTTAACTCATATAACCCCAAAGTGGCAATTTTACAGGCGTCACCTAACGATTGAGTTCTAGCTGCAGGAGATGGTTCGACCATGATCATTCAAGGGTAGTGACAAGCTGATTTGGCACTACGCTTGAATTATCATGGTCTATCCATTTCATCGCACAAGATCAAACGGCCGGAGGGGGCGAGGAGGGGGGGGGGAGTAGGGCGAAGGCAAGCGACAGTCCGCCCAGCCTTCGAAAAATTTTATTCCACCCTCTTTCATAACACCCCCCAACCACCCCACCCCCACCTCCAGTCTCGGTTCCTACGTCACTAGTTTTGTTCTGTCTTCAGGTACCGGGCTGTCCTTGGTGTTGAATCCAGCCTACATGGTCATCGCCTACTATTTCGACAAGTATCGCGGTCTGGCGGCAGGACTTTCAACGTCTGGCATTGCTGTTGGCATTTTGTCCGGGTCCCTAATCACTCAGACTTTAATAGACACCTATGGACTGGAAGGCGCGTTTCTTTTGATCGCTGGTATAGGTCTACAGGTTTGTCCTCTGGGCGCCTTACTGCGGCCGACTCAGTACGAGGGGAAAGAGAAAGAGAAAAAGAAAGAGAGTTCAAGGCAGGAAGATCTGGAATATGTAAACAGTTCTGAAAGGAGTTCAAATGGAATGGAACAACGAACAACATTGTCAAGTTCTAGTTCGGATTTAAAAATTGGCGACGAAGCTGAGTGTGTTTCAAGCAGAGAAGAACTACAGCAAGTGACTGAACGCAGCAGACCATGTAACCCTCGCATCATGGCTGCAAAAATTCGTGAGAAATTCATAGCACTTGTGCCCTTGTGGAAGAACGCCGCTTTTGTGAGTCACTGCTTTAACATGTTTTTCGCTCTCATCACCAACGCGGGGGTGGTTGTCCATTTGCTAGAGTACGCGCGGACTCGGGGAACACCTCTTGTCCAAGGGGCCACAGTCTCCCTTCATTGGCCTCGGAGTGCTGGACCTCGTGTCGGTCCTTCTGGCTGGTTTTCTGACAACAGGTAACTACGTTCACGTCGATGGCGTTCGCGTCCCCCCGTAGCAAAACGTCTTTGGGCCCACGACGGCCGCAGTCGGCCCGCGCACAGCCGTGCGCGGGCCGACTGCGGCCGTTGTGGGCCATAGGAGCTTTGCTTACTGGGGTGCAACCTCGTAAGTGACATTTTAGCGTAATCATGTTTTGATGCGGTCGTCTCCTTTTTTTTTCTCATTTTCTGACGAAATCTTGAACCTGTATCTCAAGAGTAACGCTCATAAACGCGATTGTAAAGAAAGCCTCGGAGCACGTAACTGTTCTGACCAAAATGTAAAAACGTTTTCAGTGGGCGTTTTTTTTTTTTTTTTCTTTTCTTTTCTTTTTCGAAACGACAAATATGTTAGTTACAGGTTTGCACGCGAACACCAGACCCTTTTCGGTGCCCCGTCTTTGAAATCAACTTCTTGGTGGACAAAAGACAGTAAGCCCTAAATGTTCAACGATTTTCATTATTGTTACTGTCATTATTATTATTATTATTATTATTATTATTATTATTATTATTATTATTATTATTATTATTATTATTACAGGCAACAGAGTTCACCCCCTACACATCAGCATAGCGTTGATGTTCCTGGGCGGTGTCGTCACCACCACGTTCCCTCTGTACTCCACCACATATGTGGGTCAAATGGTGTTCGCATGCCTGTATGGTTTTGCCGTGGGCGGTTTTTTCCCCCTCATAAACGTCCTGACGGTGGAGCTTGTTGGGATTAGTCCCCGATCACTATTAGTGCCAGTGGGACATAAAAATGAAGAAAATGAATGAAAATGAATGCTTGTTTGGATAGACTGGCTTGCCCCAGCACTCAGCATTGAGGGAATGTGCATGGGGGTCGCCAACATACTTGGGCCACCACTAGCGGGTGAGTGAAATCAGTATTAGCTCTGTTGAGTATCAATTTAGTCAGCTCAGGTCAGTCACAATCATGGGATAATCGTTGCGTAATAGATCATCTCAATAACACGGGCAGTGGGAAATATCACAAACGTGCTATTTCCCACTGACCGTATTATAGAGGTGATCTATTACACAACAATCATCCGATGCCTGTGGTCCAGATTTTTTTTTTTTTTTTGGTGCATAACGACAGGCCAAGTAAGAAATTATGATCTACTGTTTTGTGAGGCCAACCGATGTAGATTTGTCCTGCCGCTGGTCTTTCCACTGGTCAGTCGGTGGATTCAAGCCTGGGTGAATTAGCACTGTTTTGTTCTATGTCAAAGAACGGGTGGAATCGACGCAGATCAAATTTACATTGGGTTGATTCGCTTCTGGGTGGATTCACACTGGGTTTAGATTTATACAAGTAGATTTACAATGCACGTGAACTCCATAGCGACATGCCAGTCTACAACCAATACAAATGAGATGCCCAAGCAGGAGAAGTCATCGCTGAACTTAATGGACACCCGAGAGAGAGAGACTGTGAGAGAGAGAGAGAGAGAGAGAGAGAGAGAGAGAGAGAGAGAGAGAGAGAGAGAGAGAGAGAGAGAGAGAGAGAGAGAGAGAGAGAGAGAGAATGACAATGACAATGACAATGACAATGATTCTTTATTTTACAACGGTGAAAGTTTTGGTGAAACCATTTTTCGAACTTGCCGTTGCTAATCTACTTTACATATAATGCACAAATCACAAAAATACTATCATTAAATTGGGAAAAACTAAATATATAACTAATAAAAATTGAAATATAAAGTTTTTAAAAAAAGAAATCATTGAAAAAGTGAAAATAAACATAACAAATCTCACACATACACACAATTATAAAGGTATAAATCTTCATACATACATTCATAAACACAAGCACAAAACACACACACACACACACACACACACACACACACACACACACACACACACACACACACACACAATACATGCAGCATTAGCATCTTGTATTAACTGAAGATATAACTGAATTGAAGAGTTAGAAAGGGGAAAATCGTACACTGCAAGTGCAGGTTGCTGTGAAAATCTTACGATGCTGAGGTGAGGTACTTGAAGAGAGCGGTTTTAAAAGACGAAAGCGTTGTTGATGTTGTAACATGTTTGGGCAATGTGTTCCACATGCTAGCACCTGAGAACGCTAAACTTGTCTTATAGAGATCGATTCTAGGTCGTGGCACAGTAATGGACTGCCTTGATCTGGAGTATGTTGATGCCGGGAGGAAAAACATTTTTTTTATATACTCGGGGAGTCTGTTATTCAATACTTTGAACATCGTTATTCCCTTATTGTATAATAAATGTTTTTTCAAGGGGAGAATTTCTAAGGTTTTCAGTTTATTATCCGTTGTTGAGTTAGGGTCTGAAAAGATAAGCTTCGCGGCTCTACGATGAAGAGAGTTCAGTCTCTTTAACTGGACCTCGCTTGCGCCATCCCACACCGTAGAAGCATAATCTATATGTGACCTGATGTGGGCGTTGAAGAACAGTTTTCGTGTTTCTACATTAGCTATATGTTTTAACTTGGATAAAATAAACAGTTTCTTTGATATTGTTTTACATATATTACTAAGATGGCATTGCCATTTAAACTGGTTATCTACAGTAACGCCGAGAAGACGATGTTCCGTTACCTGGCTGATATATTTGCCTTGAAGGGACAAGCTGAGTGAGAGAGTGCCGAGCTGGTGCTTTTGGCACTTACAACCATACATTCAGTCTTTGCAGGGTTTAAGATCGTGGAATTGTTACTGCACCAGCTGTTAATGTCCTGTAATGTGTTTTGTAGGCGCGTGTCAATTACTGACAAATCCTTATCGGGAGTGTGTATCGCAGCATCATCAGCGAACATATCGCATGCAACACTATCATCACTAATTGTGAGTGGAAGGTCGTTAATGAACAAACAGAATAAAAGAGGGCCTAAAATAGAGCCCTGGGGCACGCCATGCTTTACTTTGCAGTGACTAGAATATGTACCATTAAGGAGAACTTTTTGTCTTCTGTTTTCTAGGTAGGATTTGAAAAACCCGGCTGCGCTTTTAGTATATAAGGATATTTTCTTTATAAGTATGTCATGGTTCACCATGTCAAAGGCTTTCCGGAAGTCTAAGAAAACTACACCTGTTAGTTTGGAATCATTAATAGATGATAACCAGGTATCTGCCATCCTTATCAAGGCAGTGTGACAGGAATGGTTTGGTCTGAAGCCTGACTGCAGTGAATGGATGAGATTTTGGTTTTCTAAGTATTCAGATAGATGCTTATGGATGTGCCGCTCTAAAGGCTTCGACAAAACAGGTAATAGTGATATGGGGCGAAAGTTGTTGATTTCACTCAGATCTTTTGATTTTGGTAGGGGGATCACTTTCGCG
Source organism: Semisulcospira habei (assembly GCA_036245525.1). Taxonomy (NCBI): domain Eukaryota; kingdom Metazoa; phylum Mollusca; class Gastropoda; family Semisulcospiridae; genus Semisulcospira; species Semisulcospira habei. The sequence continues at coordinate 303,353,849 of BTPG01000001.1, read as the reverse complement.
TATTTAAATGCGTCCGGAAAAGAGTTTTGGTTTATACAGAGATTGTAAATATATGTAATACTTTCGACGATGTATGGAAGAGATATTTTGAGAATTTTTGAGCTGATCTCATCAGGCCCGGATGACTTTTTATTTTCCATCGAGGAAATTAATTTACCCACTTCGTGGACTGCTATAGGCGGTATCGTGAATGGTTCTTTGTCCGTATTTTCCCGGTTACAGTGGTGTACTAGCGCGTTTGGACAAACATACTCACATGAGTTAGTTCCTGGTGGGATTAACGATTCGGCTATAGAGGTAAAGTGGTCATTAAACCTATTTGCAGTGAGGTGGGGTGATAAAGGCGCACTATTTTTATTTGTACCTCTAGTTACTAAATTAATGGCACGCCATACAGTAGATGAGTCTTTGCTTTGCTTAACTACTTTATCGAAAAGAGATCTCTTTGCATTTAAAACCATATATTTAACACGATTACGCTGTGTTTTGTATTCAGTAAACCGCTTCTCGCTTCTCAGCTGGAGAGAGAGAGAGAGAGAGAGAGAGAGAGAGAGAGAGAGAGAGAGAGAGAGAGAGAGAGAGAGAGAGAGAGAGAGAGAGAGAGAGAGAGAGAGAGAGAACGAACAAGCATGAGAGAGAGGATTACGTCATATTTAGAGTATGTCTGCGTGGTGAAGGAGTTGCTTCTTTTACGTCACCGCCACTGTCCCACTGTCTGACTTTCTGCAGATGTCAAGGTTTTTTACTGTTTTAATTTTTTTCTGAAAAAAAATTTTTTTACTGAAGAAGTTGAAAGGGTACAAAGCTGGCTAACGAACTCATCCAATGTCTTTTTCCAAACTAGCTATATCGGGTCACCTGAATGCTCTTCTGAAAGCGCGACGATGTGTGTGTGTGTGTGTGTGTGTGTGTGTGTGTGTGTGTGTGTGTGTGTGTGTGTGTCTGTGTGTGTGTCTGTGTGTGCGTGTGCGTGTTAGTGCGTGCATGCGCGGCTCCAAACATCTCCAAGAGACATAGATCCGCATGCGCTCTCCGGGCGCATGAGGATCTATGCCTCTTGGAGACGCGCGCATGTCTGTGAGAGAGATAGAGCGCGGCGCGCTAGAGAGAATTACGTCATATTTAGAGTATATGTAAATGTCTGCATGGTGACGGAGTTGCCTCTTTTGCGTCACCCCGCCTTGAGATGGCCTTAGTGGCCTGCTCGGCGTTAAACCCCAATAACTAGCCAACCTCTTTTACGTCCCCGCCACTGTCCGACTTTCTCTAAAGTCAAGTGTTTTTTTGTTGTTTTTGTTTTTTTTTCTACTGTTTTAATTCTGTTCTGAAAAGAATTAATTTTTTTACTAAAGAAGTTGAAAGGATACAAAGCTAGCTAACGAACTCATCCAACGTCTTTATCCAAACTATCTTTACCCAAAATTTCAAGTAAATATGACAAAAATTACGGACTTTAATCTGGGTCAACCGCCTTCCTATAAACGGTTGTTTATGTCTTAACTGAGACATTCAATTACAATATACTCGGAGGATCTCTTAGCCACTCATTTAAGACATTATTTTGCCAAGTTTCAAGCTTGTGTGTATAGATATATCGGCGATTCTCTTGGTTACATACATACGCACACACACATATATACATACGCACACACGGCGCTTCGCGCCAAATGTACGTTCAGCAGCGAGGTTAGCGTAACTAGACATGACGTAATTTATAATCTTGTTACTTCAATTGTGAGAGGTTTAGGCCTGCCCGCCTTTCACACCATGGACAAGCTATTAAATTCGCCCCACCGCGAACCGTCCTAAAAAGTCCCTTCTATAAATAGTAGGGACTTAAAAAACTGTGCGTCTTTTGACGTAAGTAGGGGATAAAAGCCCTGACAAACATGTTTGCGTCGAAACCTTTTCAATCTTGACCAACTTCTGAATTCCAAACAACGTGTGTTCTTACAGTGATGAAGCTTGTTACAGCAGTCCAGACCAAAAAGGTGACTGCCAAGCGTGTAATATGCAAAGAAGTACCCAACGGAGAAAGAAACACGCTTAGAAAAGACGGGTACAACACAAAACAAAATCTCAGCAAAGAAAGAAACACGCTTTAGAACGGCCGAATACAACAGAATTTATATTTTTGGATTAACCCGAAATACTAATAAATGGCATTGTGCTTGCCTTTTATAAGCGTATTTCTTTCAGGGGATTATCTTTTTACACGCTTAGCAATCACGTTTTGGTCTGGATTTCGCATTTGGATTTCTATTGGTTTTATGTTATCTCTAGGGCTGTTTGTGGACCATGGTGGCACGTACGACCACAGCTTCATATTCCTTGGTAAGTCAGTGACTAGAACTCGCCGCCTTCTGTAGACTGTGTCCAAGCTAAGAGGATGAGAAATCATGACACAACAAATTAACACTGTACCCAAAGGCCGACCCCAGATTTTGGAGATGTCCTTTGAACTGCATTACAATGTAGGACACTGCATCGACCATGATAGTTCAAGGGTGGTGCCAGAATACATTGGCGCCCATAGGCGCCAAGCGATTCTGGCATCATCTTTAAACTATCATGATCGATCCATATCTTGCTGTGGTGTGTCAGGGTTAAATGAGTTAAAGCGACCTGATCCAGCGCGGGCTTTGATTTATAACATGCACTAAATCGACCTTCTGCTTGCCAATTTTGATTTAGTCCATAAGCTAGCCAAGCCTACCGTGCACCCCCCCCCCCACCCCCCCCCACGCCCCCTACCAGTACTCAATAAGATGGGTTTCAAAGTGTACCTTAGTATGTCCTGAGATGTTTAAGCCATGTTCCCCGAAAATCCTTAGGAACACACCAGAGATATAGCCGATGGCGCAAGGGTACCCCCATTCACGCTCTTCGCAGGTGCTAAAATGAGGTTGACAAACATTTTCCTCTAAATAAATCAGAATTCATTCCAGAAGCCCAAATCAGGCAATATTATGTTAAGGCACACCTTCTGCATCCTCTGCAAAAAACAGAATGAAAACATATTGAATCTCTGGCTCACAGTAAACAACCATTTCCGCGAAATCGCAAAAAAAGACAAAAATAATGTGTCAGATGCCTCCAGACATTTTCTATAGCACTGGCAGTCCATTTTCAGTCTTACATCATTACAACAGGATATCACTATTATTATAAACTTGACTAGGTGATGCTGTGATCACTGTGAGTGCTACAGTGGTTGATTTTGTATTCCTACCCCCAAGTTGTAAAAATACACAAAAGTAATTGGACAAGAATTACTAAAGTTATTCCATTTCATTTTGACCTCTCTTAACTATTAAGTTTCAATAATGTGAGCATAAAGTGAGTGCAAGAAAATTAGGAAAGTCGGCATCCTTTGCGGTACATTCATGTGAATGACAGCTTTTTCCCATTTAAATTTGCCGAATTGGAAAACGTACGTTGTTTCCGATGCCCTCAGAAATTTTGTATACACCCGATAGGTCTTTGTTAGGTTTTATTGGTTAGGATAGAGCACCACAGTTACTCCCAACCTGATTTTATGATGCTGTGATGCATTTAGGGGCCACAGTGGCTGAATCTGCTGCCCTACCCCAATTTTACCAGTACACAAAGTAACGCAAAATAATCATAAAAATTGCTTACGTCATACTGCTCTGTTTAAATATTATTTGTTGCCAGTTTTCTTTTTAAAAAAGTATGCATATTGAACATACAAATTTGTGATCATTTCATTAATTTCAATGTGACCCATCAATTAAAATTGTAACTATTTTAACTGGCTGGTCTTTTAGATGATATTTTACCTAGCGTAAGGCGGGTCTAGTAAGGTCTCCCCTTTTTCTTTCATTTATTTTCGTCTAGAAGTGTGTAAATATGAAAATGCGTAATAAAGTTTCATGGTTCCTAACAGTTTCATGGTTCCTAACAGCCAAAACAATGTTATCAAAATACTTAGTTTCCACATGTCCACCACGAGATCACCACTTCCACCTTCTTCTTCTGCAACGTTCAATTCCTGGATGGCAGTCTTTAAATCTTATATTGTTCTGGCTGCCAATAAGTGAGCTGTCAAGAGCTAGGCAGCATGTTTTCAGAGTTTGGTGTACAGGGGCGTGTCTTCTGGTCAGAACTGCTAGCAGACTGATTCTCTGTATGGGCAAGGTTTGGAGAATGTGCTAAGGAAACTGATTTTCTACGCCAAATTCACGTAGGGCTGTTTCCGCATGGCCCAGTCTCAAAAGGTGAGTCCAGCAGGGTCCGTACGGTCTGTGAACATTTGTGAAAGTTGTTTAAAAAAAATGACAAGGCTTTTACAGGGCCCTGGAAATTCTGTCAATTTCAGTCCTTTTCCTTAAAGAGAATGACGAAGTGCTGGCAAACTTTTGTCTACTTCTTTTTTTTTTTCTCTCTCACCAATTTTGTGACTATTCTATTGCGAACGATCATGCTGACGCTTGTTGCAAGTGATTTGAATATAGCTCTGATCATAAAGTGACTGCATGGCCTTTCTGCCGAACATTTTTATTGGTTGTTTACTCTTCTACCGAGCTCCGCTATTCGCTAAGCGTTCTTTTATTTTGGTATCTGTTCATGCATTAGGCATGAAAGCTTCAAATGAGCTGCTGATACAGAGTGGTCTAATTAAAGTGTGTAAACCTTCAGGCTTCAGTTTGGGTTTGTAAAACGTTTATGAAAAGTTTGTGAACTTCGTCCCTGCTTTTCTGTACGGACCCAGTCCAGAGTAATCAGTGCGAAGATGAAAGATGGTGGCCTGGCTCTCCCTGTTCAGCTTGTTAATGTCGTCTGCCCACGGGCTGCAGCCGCGATTCTGATGTTGCCAATCACTTTGTCATCTTGTCAAGCCTGGCTTTTTAGGTTTTGCAGGCAGTGTTTCATGTTGTCGATGTATTTTGGTACCGCACTACTGGTATGACTGAGCATATGTTTGCTTGTGTCAGGATGCTGTAATTTGCGCCAGTGTGGTCGCCACCAGTTTCTTCATCAGAGACTTTGTTTTGCAGCTCTAGCTTCCATGGCTTCGATATGAGGCCTCCACTATGAATCCAGTAATTTATTTGTTGCCAGTAAAGTTGGCATGTCTGTCTTTGGTATTGGAAGGTCTCCAGTTTCAAGGTGACCTCTTCCATCTGATTGAAAGAGATGGTCTAGCTCAGTTTGAGTGGCCTCTTTCAGTCCAGCTGCTGACTCTATTGGCAGCATCCTGGATTCTGCAGGATGCTATTTTCTTTATGTTCTGCTGCGCTCCACACTGCAAAGTCATCCGCATGGAGGATGTTCGAGACGAACCTTGGTACTGTTGTACTGATGTCATTAATGTAGACCAAGAAAAGCATCAAACACAACATCTCCCTGAGGTACACCTTCCCAGAGTTTGACAAGACTGCTGAATGTGCAGACGGTAGAAGCTTCAGCGGCAGCCCCTGTTAAGCATAGGTTAACTAAAAAGAATTACAATTAAATTGATGGGTCACATTGAAATTAATGAAATGATCACAAATTGTTATGCTCAATATGCATATTTTGTTAAAAAAAACTGGCAACAAAAATATTTAAAAAGCGGAGTATGACATAAGCAATTGTTATGATCATTTTGCGTTCCTTTGCGTACTGGTAAAATGGGGGTAGGGCAGCAGATTTAGCCACTGTGGCCCCTAAATGCATCACAACGTCATAAAATCAGTTTGGGAGTAACTGTGGTACTCAATCTTAACCAATAAAACCTTAAAAAAAAGACCTATCAGTTGTATATAAAATTTTTGAGGGCATCAGAAATAACGTACCTTTCCTAATTCGGCAATTTTAAATGGGGAAAAAGCTATCATTCACCACAAACGTACCGTAAAGGATGCCGACTTTCCTTATTTTCTTGCATTGTAAGCTCACATTATTGAAAATTAATAGGTAAAGAGAGGAAAAAATGAAATGGAATAACTTTAGTAATTTTTTCTAATTAATTTTCTTTATTTTTACAACTTGGGGGTAGGGATACAAAATCAACCACTGTAGCACTCACAGTGATCACAGCATCACCTAGTCAAGTTTATAATAATAATTATTATTGTGACATCCTGTTTTTATGATGTAAGCCTAAAAATGAACTGTAAGTGCTATAGAAAATGTCTGAAGGCATTTGACACATTATTTTTGTCTTTTCTTTGCGATTTTGCGGAAATGGTCGTTTACTGGGTGCACAAATACCTTCACTGTGAGCCAGAGATTCAACATTTTTTCATTCTGTTTTTTCTTTGCAGAGGATGCAGAAGGTGTGCCTTAACAAAATATTGCTGATTTGGGCTTCTGGAATAAATTCTGTTTTATTTAGAGGAAAATGTTTCTCAACCTCATGCTAGCATCTGCGAAGAGCGTGAATGGGGGTACCCTTGCGCCATCGGCTATATCCCTGGTGTGTTCCTAAGGATTTTCGGGGAACATGGCTTAAACATCTCAAGACATACTAAGGTACACTTTGAAACCCATCTTATTGAGTGCTGAGGGGGGGGGAGGGAGGGGGGAGGGGTGTGCACGGTAGACCTGGCTAGCTTATGGACTAATTGTTGTTGGTTTTTTTCCTCTTCCACACGTCCAGATAAATTCAACACTACATCAGTGCAAACGCGAATGACGCGATCTCTGTCGCAGGGTAAAGACAGCAAGTCCAGTTTTGTGAAAAGCGAGATTTCCATCGTATTACAATGAACATCTCGCTTTTGAGAAAATGCACTTGCAGTCTTTGGCCTTCCTATGGCAGATGTGACCTTACGGTTCCAACACATGGCGATATACATGTGTCGTGTTTTCGTTTTTATTTCAGGTTTGTGTTTCGTCGTGGCAGGTGTTTCTGACGTCATCGCCAAAGTTTTCTATTGTCGAAGCAAGAAAGAGAGCATGTTACCGTGTGTAAATAAACAGAAAACTATGCAATAAAAGGGATTTTGAGGACGGAATAATAACATTGATACCGATCATGCCTGCTTCACTGGCCAGTTCTTAGGTGGTTGGACTGTTAACAATACGAGTATAGTTGGTTTGGAGGATCGGTAGTTGAGTTGTTCGCGCACGCGTGCGTGAGGATGTGTGACTTGCTTCAGTGAAATACCGAAAGCCTAAAAGTAATCTAACCTCTCTTTACCCACACGCACGCACACACGCACACGCGGCACACGCAAGCACAGGTACACATACACACACACATGCACGGACACACACACACATTTCCCACAAACATACCATTTGCAATGTCATGTGATCCGCAAGTGTGTGTGTGGGGGTGTTTGCGTGTGTGCATGCGTGTGTGTTCGTGCGCTTGGTATAAGGTAGTGTCGTCTCAGTTTGATTTTAAGCACGTTTTCTTTCTAGGTGGATATTAACATTACAGATCGGTCGGTGTGTTCTAGTTAGTCAAATGTATTTATTTGTTTTATGTTCACATTTGTTATTTTTAACCCATTCAGCCCTGACGCACTACAGCAGGAGATGGGTCGACCATGATAATTCAAGGGTAGTGCCAGATTAGCTTGGCGCCTGTCGGCGCCAAACTAATCTCGCACTACCCTTGAATTATCATGGTCGTTCCATCTCCTGCAACAGCTGCATAGTCGTTAGATGACGCCTCCCAAATTCAGGAAATATGCGCCTCGGGCCCGCGGGCTGAATAAGTTAAGTCTGTTTTTAAAATTCCGCTGCAAACAAATTTCCTATATTGGGACAATAAAGGTATTGGGATCGTATCGTATCGTGTATAACAGCAAAGAAAAACATAGAGATGGTAAAATTTTGTTTATTTTACCATGAATGACATTTTGCTTGACTCATTTAACCCCAAGGTCGCATTTTCCAAATTTTGGACTATGTACCTGTTGCAGGTGACAATCGACCATGATAGTTCAAGGGTAGTGCCAGATTATCTTGGCGTGTGGTGGCGCCAAGGTAACCTGGAACTACCCTTTAATTGTCATGGTCAATCCATCTCTTGCTATAATGTGTGGGGGCTACATGGATTAAGAAGACGTGCGATTCCAGTTCAGTTAACATGAAGCCAATCTGGCACTACCCGTGAACTCTTATGGCGGATCCCTCTCCCACAAATGGTAAACAGACTTGTCACTTCAAAGACCCCTTAAAAAGCTGCGAAATGTATTTCTCAGATGTTTAACCCTGTGTGTGTCGGTAGCGGTTTTGTCGCGATGATTCCTGCAGGAATCATCGCGCAAAAAACCACAGCCGACCGGCTATGAGTTAACCAGTCCGTGATGACAATGCATGAATATCACAGAATATCACAGAAGTAAATGTACCCTGATTGTATACAATATCGTGAGCATAGTACTATGGGATAAATAAAATTCACTGTAAGACTTACATTCATATCACTACAGCTCAGCAGTGAAACTGCCAAACACTGTTTCAAATCGAGTGAGTATATGAAATCCATTATCACGGTTCAGGTGTCAATGTGTGCATAAACAGATACAAATATCAACAAATTTCTGCTGCTGGGCACCTCGTACAGTTTGAGAGAGTACACTCCACATAGACCCACTCGGGGAGTTCGTCACACGAACACTTCTATTCAAATGATATCTTAAGAATCCCATCTGAATAATAAGTGTACTTGTGCCGTACTCCCCGTGTGGGTCTATCTGCATGGGAGTAGGACACAAGTACACATCTATTCAAATGATAATAGAATGTATGTTATTGGTAGCAGGGGTTTGCTACACAGACCCTTATAGGCCTGAGGGAGGCCAAAAGAACCATTGTTTTCATTTCTCCACAATTTTCGTAAAAGAAATCAAGAAGAAATCTTCCTATCTGGATCACGCCAGGCATGACTGACGTGAAAACGAACATACACTTGTACATAATAGACTTGTGACGTCATTTAAAATATTTCATGACGTTGCCATCTCCAGTAGCGTGCTTGTTGTTTCGAACAACACTAAGTAACGTTTTACATTATAACGTTTTGGTGATCTTTTATAGAACAAAACTCGCATCCAAGATGCGTCACAAAGAGGGCTATAAGAAGTCCGCCATTTGTCGCTACAAGGGTTTTTGTAGCTCGGTCATGTGATACAATTTGCGATAAGGGATTGGTCGTGTGACGTAGGAAAAAAAACAAGTGTACTTGTGACAAAATCCCTGAGCAACTCATTTAAGTAGGAGTTACTTGTGGCGTACTCCCCGAGTGGGTCTGTCTGGTGAACAGAACAGAACAGGTTACCACAGTTCAGATGTAAACATGTGCACAAAAAGATTTTTCAAATATCAACACATTTCTGCCCCTGTATCAGTAAATTACAATATCAGTCAGTTTCAACGACTTTGTCAGAAACAAATGACATTCACATCAACAACAGCAGTAACGTTTCAGTAGTAGTATAACAGTGAAAAGTGATCACAGTCAGTAGTAAGGCTGAAGCCCCAGCGAGCAAAAGATCATCGTGATGAGGTCGGCCGCAGTTGGCCTGCGCACGTCCGAGCGCGGAAACAGCTACCGACGTCGACCCGATGACCTTTTGCGCGTTTGTCTGGGCATTATCTTGGCTTTGAAATGTTGTTAGCAATGTAACAAAGACGTTCATCATTAAGTTATATGTTCAGCGGTGAAAAAAGAAGTTGAATTGATAATTGAACTGCTTTACAACATTTTTCAGCAGTGAACAGTGGAGTTGATAATTTCAATAAAATTCCCAGCAGTATTATAGTGAAAACTTGATACATGTAATTGTAAACAGATGGGAGGGAAAAAACCCGCACAGCATCAAACGTAATTAGTGTCATGGTCAAAAACGCAGTGTGCAAAATGTCAGACACAAGTGAAAATAACCACTTCCTGTATCACACTCCTATAAGAAAGAAAAAAATGTCATTCTGCGTATAACAGGAGGATTGGAACATAACAAAATCACAAAACCAATGATAAAATTGTGATGACGTTGGCATCCCGTGTCATATTGGCCAAATGTAAAACAACGCAAGCACTTGCAAGTAGTATGCCAGAACTTACACACTTTTCACAAACAAAAACATTATGTGTGCATAGATTACAATATGCAAATTGTATGCATTTAATGTTAAACGCGAGGCATGTCAACAGTATTGCTGTTCGTTGATTTGTATGGTAAACACTACGGACTGCATCTCTCTCTCTCTCTCTCTCTCTCTCTCTCTCTCTCTCTCTCTCTCTCTCTCTCTCTCTCTCTCTCTCTCTCTCTCTCTCGACTTTGTACGCTTATAAATTAAGAATGAAAATCCTGAACCCATTAAAATGTGATATTGCTTTTCTCTTCGATAAACGTATTATTTTGGCTTTTTTTCACCTACACACATACTTTCTGCCAAATTGGCAGAGAGTCGTCACTGTAATAAATATGACATGACAGTATCACATTAGTCTACCCATTTACTGGTTTTCCCCTATTTGTACTGATGAAGGAGGGGAGGTGTTCCAGAACTCACGAAACCCCCACTACCTAACCCTCCTCCAGAAAAAGCCCTACGGCCATAAAAAAAAAAAACCCCACTGAGGTGGTGCTTACCCACAACTGCCCTGGGAAGGCAAAAGCCAACTTTGTGCTAAGCGACAATTTCATTAGTATGAAACTCACGCTTTTCACAACACTGGACTTTCTGTCTTTGTCTTCACTAGGCTTCATATGGTCAGCCCAGGTTAAAACGCTAAAATGACCCTTACATCAGATCAACCCGGAGTCACTTTGGCGTACGACAGATCCCAAAATAATCCCTTGTGGGCTGCAACATGCCAAAATGACTCACGCCATACCTGCTATAGTCCATTTGGCATGACAATTTCGTATGACGGGAATACAACATTTCAAAATGAATCGCACGGGAGATCATCCCTGGCCACACCAGTGACCAAGGGTCGATCTCGCGTAATACTCATTTTGATACGTTTCACCGGCAGAGGCTTAATTTTGCAAATCCTCTTCACTCACTTGAAACGATTCACGCTTCCCAATGTGCAAAACACCATCGAGCCCACGTCTGCCCGATGGCCTTTTGCACATTGGGATGTCGTTTCTAGTTTCACGATGCTGAGGTCGTTTTTGCGTCAGTAAGGCCCCTCGTTTCACGATTCGCGTCTCACGGTTCACGTCGGCGGGGTCGTCTTGGAGTGAGTGAGGTCCCTCAACAACGCCCTTAGATCGTCAAGATCGTGCTTGACCTGCTGCAAGTCAGAACCTAAGCGTTGTTCCATGGTGGCAAGCCTCAGTCGCACGTCTCTCAGAGCGTCAATCTCCGTCTCCTCCGCTAGTACTCCATCGTCCTTGATGTGGCTCTTCCTCACAGTGATGTACCAGATGTGCGGAGAACTAAGCCCGGCCGGGAGGGTTTCCTTGCTTCCGTCAGACTGTTGCCGTTTGAGGCTCACGCCTTTCCTGAAGTGGATCCGACTGAATACCTGAATAAAGAACGTGTTGTCTATTGTTATTCTGTGTAGTCATTCGATAAAAAGATTTGTTTTCCTCCCTACGTCACACGACCAGTAAATTTAGCGGAAACTGTACCATGTGACCGTGATATAAAAACCACTGTAGCGAAAAATGGCGGACGTTTTATAGCCCTCTCGATGACGCGTTACGACCTCGTTTTCGAGTCTTGATAGCATCTTGGTTCGACAAAATAGCAGAAAAAACGCACTAAAGTAGTCATATTTGACGTAATACACATCATCTGCCTTATTTGTTACGACATGAGGAGCCAACTAAACAATATTTCACCACTAATTACATAGCGCAAACAGCAAAAGCCTTCCACCGAGACATTTTGAAAGTTCGGGAAACCACGGAACAAAAATTGCTTCCGAATTTGTTTTTTTTTTACCAATCAGAGACACAATCCTTGCAAACCGGCAACACACTGTCGTCTGCTCAAACACCAACAGGCAACATGCCACAATTTCACCAAAGCACAGAGCAACAAATTCAAGAACTAAAACGAAAATACACACCCAGCAACACTATACACAAAGCACGCTATTGCCAAATTTTCACGTCACTCAATGCGGGACTATCTGAAGAAAAACATCTCCCGAAGTTTCGAAGACTATCTGACATCATGTCTACGCTGTAAAATAAAATCTTACCTTAAAATCCATCAGTCTCAGCACTAGTCCTGCTGTTAACAACGAGCGTTTTGTTTTGGTATTCCTTTTTCCAGATATCCCAACACACATGACACTTTAGGATATAACAACGACAATCTGCTGCACACTCGAAGCCATCCCCTTCTGTCATCTTGAATCTAAAAGCACGAGGCACCATGCTAACTTGCACAAGCTGTCACATCATCACAATGCCGATCGCTTCATCAAAAAGTTCTTAATTTTCTGAATCACACAGCAGTCAAGAAGCACTGTCATTGTAATACTTTAACGACCTTTTGTAGACATTGCAGCTTGAATCATTCTGTACACAAGCCAAGATTAGCTTTTTACTCGCGAAAACAAGACTTGCGCTTCTGACACGGAATCATGCTACGTCACAGTCTGGGAATCCCCGGCAGAACATGTATATTCAATGGTGTCACCTATCCGCCACAGAAACGGCCGTCTTCATAAACCGGATTTTTTCTAAACAATAAACGGAGGAAGGAAAACAAATACGTTATTGGTCGGAGGGGTTCGCTACACGGACCTTTGTAGGCCTGAGGGAGGTCAAAGGAATCATTGTACCCCGAAGGCCTTCCTACAATGATTCCTTTGACCTCCCTCAGGCCTACAAAGGTCCGTGTAGCGAACCCCTCCGACCAATAACTTATAATGTAAATCCCTCCCTGCAAGTACACACAGCTAATGTTTCTGAAATGTTTGTTAGCTCGACGCCAAAGACCCTGTCCAAAGAACATGGACACAAAGGGGTTTCAGCAAGAGGCGGGGGCTCATGAAGATTATGCCTCTTGTCTTTGGGTTCCGTGCTCGTTGAGTTCTGGCAGGTAAGGGGTTAACTATGCCATCAAATTCTCCCATAATGTTTCCGGTTTGGAACACATATATGCATTTGTGATTTTTACAAAAGCTACTCCTAAATTGGAGGTAGGTCAGATAATTACGAAGTTCATATATTCAGTGGACTTGGCCAGGCCGCTTGACAGGCACGAGGCAAATGTACTCAAAAACCCCTGCAGGCTTTACGCTACTAACTAGAAGTGACGTAAATGCACATGCCAAGTTTGAGGTGCCCATCCCCACAGACACGGGATTATCGATGCGAAAGCGACCACTTCTTTAACACGGGCGGTGGCTCTTGTTTATCTTCGGCGGGTAAGGTAGGGTTGGGTTTATTGACAGTTCGGCGCGCTTTAAGATAGTATGTCTTTTTTTAAGCAACATGTTTATTGTAATACATTGACTTTAGCCAAATGGAGTTACTGTTTTTAGCCTGAAATAATAAATTATAATACGAAATAAATTTGACTACGATAGTTCAAGGGTGGTGCCAGAATAGCTTGGCGCCTCAGGCGCCAAGCTATTCTGGCACCGCCCTTGAACCAAAATGGTTGATCTATCCTGTAATCTGTAATGCAGCCTTCATAGGACATTAAACATTTTTCTTTAAATCAGCCTCAGGATGCCTCACCTGAGTAGACCACGGGAAAGCTTTCTCGATGTCCACACCAAGTTGCACCGACTCTATCCGCCAGTCGACGCTGTGTTGTTTGAGGATGGCCGAGTAGGAGTCGTTCATCATGGCGATGAGAAGGTTGAGCAGCAGAATTGTGGCCAGCACGATGTACACCAAGTACACGATCTGCAAATAGGTTGCGGGTGTCAGACACTATTGCTCGTCTGCTATTGTGAGCTTTTCCGCTCTCTACAGAGTCGTATTAGGTCCAAAATGACAAACCAACACACGCGTACTTTTCTCGATTAAAACAAAATCCCCAACAACAAAAAAGAAGCACGCTTAGAAAGGCCGCGTACAACACAATTAATCGTCCTTTCTGAGAGTGGGAATTTCTTTGTCGAGAATTTCTTTGCAGTTTACACGCTTTTTGTACAGGATTCTATTTTTACAAACATACATTCCAGTGTTTGTGTACGTGACTTTGCAGGGATCCTGTGCTCTATACAATTATCATTATTATGTTATTATTATTATTATTATTATTATTATTATTATTATTATTATTATTATTATTATTATTATTATTATTATTGTTATTATTATTATTATTATTATTATTGTTGTTGTTATTATTACTATTATTATTATTATTATTATAACTCTATTATTATTATTATAACTTATCCGAGACGTGCCACATCAAGCGCTAGACAAAAAGATCCCCTGACCCCTACCTTTGGCTGTCGGCAGCGTTTTTTTTGTCGCGATGATTCCTCCGTGAATCATCGCGACAAAAAGCGCTACCGACAGCTAAAGGGTTAAGTCATCAGGGGTCAGGGGATTTAACTGTTTGTATGTCCAGTGCTGAGTAGTTTCCCTTGGTATGTATATTGTATCCACTCGTGCTAACCTCATCAATTTTTTCTTCTTCCCAAGGAAAAATAAAACGAAAATGTTAGTTTGGGGAAGAGGTGAGGGGTGAGTGAGTTGGAGAGGGGGGGGGGGTAGGGGGGGGGGACAATTACCTTAAGATATGTAGTGTTTCTGCCCACAGCACTCATGTTGGTTTCGAGAGTGTCGTCAAAGAGATTGCTCATGCCGATCATGAGGTTGAACACCAGGAACATAGTGTCCCAGGCCGAAGAATAAACGTCCGTCTGCAAGGTAGAAATCTGGAACACCGCGTGGATAGCGAAGGCGAAGGCCAGGAGCACGAAGAGGTAAATGAACAGGAACTTCAATATGTCCTTGATGATCATGTTCTGGATCATGCGCCAGAAGTAGTGGATCAAGCGAAACCCTCGCGTGAAGGTGATGGTGTAAAGCCAGCCCAGGCACACGGCGACAGACAGGAAGTAGTCCATGTTGGTGTAGTCGACGCTGTAGAGCACGATCCAGGCGAGGACGAGCAGAGCGTAGATTATGCCGAACGCGATGGGGAGAGCGCGGGTGAAGAGTCTGAAGATACCTTTTCGGAAGCTCTGCTTGACCACTTTGAGGGACACGGCACCAGAGCAGCTACCTTTTGCCAAGCTGTAGAGGAGAAATGCGAGACAGGGGTCAGGACGTAATTAACCCATTCAGTGCCAAGAACATTTGAACACCACCCACTGCAAGAGGCATAGGTCCTCTTGAGCCCCCTCAACTGCGAGGATTCATGAGGATCTATGTCTTTTGATGACACCATTTTGAATCAATATTCTTGTGACAACTCGGGGTTTTGACCTCGAACTAACGAAGTTTGCAGAAACACAGCCTGCGTAAGCTGGCACTTTAATTTAACCGCTTCCCTGCTGGGATGAGGTCAGCACAACCCAGCTGCAAGAGACATAGCACCTTAAGTCTGTGCCTGGGGATATAATCTGTCACGTGGTACGCGGGGCGTATAATGTATAACTTACCTGTACAGATTGTAGAACACGATGAGGGCAGGTTCTAATGGGACGACAACGTAGAGGATGATTTTGGCCGCTGTGAAACTGTCATCGTTTGGGTTTTTGCGCCTTTCTTCAAGCACCTGGATACCGGAGTAACTGCAACAGATTGGCGGTTTGATTGGTTGGGTTTTACAAGGTTTGTCGACTTTTCGCATATTTTTTCTATTTTACAGTCTGAAAGTGCCCTGGTGTTTTCTTAAATAGCGACAAAGAAAGCTGACTGCCAGAAATCAGTAATTCCCGAAGAAGACCTCCATTTGGGAATTCCTGAATTTAAAATTTTAAAAGAAATGTATTCATATTATTCTTTACGTGTAAATTCTCTTCTCAGTACGCTGGAATTTGCTTCAGTTATTGTTTATATCTTTTGAAATGTTAATATTTCTTGGAGTCATAGAGGCACTGCCCGAGTTTCTCTTGATCAGCTTTCCAGGTATCCAAACTTTATCACTTTCAGAAATGCAAACAGACAACTAGTGATCGTCGTGCATGTATAAGATCAGCCAAGTTGAACTGAATGCAATGTTACAGTATAAAATTAATTTCTTAAACGTACAAATCAAATTTGCATGTGCTGTTTCGATGATTAGTTTGAATACAAATTGAGCCCTCCACTGCCGTGGTCGAAAATTTGTTTCTGAAATCATTGTTAATTCCACGTCAAAGATCCCAAAGTTGTCCAAGGAACGTGGACACAGAGTGATGTCAGCAAGAGGCATAGATCCTCATGAGCCCCCGCAATTGCGGGGGCTAATGAGGATCTATGCCTCTTGCAGATGGATCGTGTTATTTTTTTTTCTTGGCAGTGAAGTGGTTAACGTTCAAAATAAGTTTGCTCACCTTAAAAGCGACATATATACGATGTGCACGAGCATGACCAGTGCGTAGGTCCAGGCTGCTGCCACACTGTAAGCGTCCTCAATCTCTCGGAATGGCTGCGGCAAAAAGGAAACCCTTAACCATTTGGCTGTCGGCAGCGGTTTTTGTCGCGGTGATTCCTGCATGAATCATCGCGACAAAACCCGCTACCGACAGCCAAAGGGTGAACCTCCTGTGCGTATGAGGCCACCAGTGCTGTGCATACACGGCACAACGGGCTTAATCGGGATTTAAGTTAGCACATTCGAGACATCGACTATGATGAATATAATGAAAATGACGACAGCGACAAAACGTTGAGAAAAGCACCCAAGCTGAATACAGCGTTACGATATAAAAAATAATAAAACACAAATCGTTATCTCTGTTATCTCTGAAGTTTGTTAAGGTGAAATAATTTTGAAAATCTGTGGTTTGGACCTCTGGAAAAAAAATGTTATGACGTTTACTGAAATAACGATGAAATAATAATAATAATAATAATAATAATAATAATAATAATAATAATAATAATAATAATAATAAAAACAAAGCAATAAGAATAATCTAACAATATTAATAATACTAATCATAATAACAAGTATAACAACAACACAACAACAAACCCAAAGACAATAATTGTAACAACAACAATAATAAGGGCTTATTGTTGTCGCGTCAGCTCCGCACAAATACACAAATAATGAGCTCAAACTCCTTACAAACACAGATCCCACACAGCAAAACAGTAAATAACTCGAAAATACCTGTACATCCAAAACCTTTGACGCCATCTCAGCATTTTCCAAAGACAACAGCCACTCGATGTAAGACGGCCGTGGTACAACGGAGCCCCTAGCACAGCACCCGGTGACGGAGTTATTTGTCAATGGCGTCATATTTGTGACGTTGTACATCATGCCTCCGTCGCACTTGAAACACATCACCTCACGCCTGGACAGTATGAGCTGCATGATGTCAGCTGCTCCCACCTGGAACAAAGAAAGGAATGCTTGGCTGGTTGTGAATTAATTAACCCGTTCAGTGCCAGCAGTCACATGTGTTTCTGCAATCTTCGTTGATTCGACACCCAAAAGCCCTAGCTGTCCCAGGGACATAGATTCAAAGTGGTTTTAGCAAGAGTTATAGATCCTCATGAGCCCCCTAATGGGGATTTATATACCTCTAGCAGTTCGGTGGAATTCACTTTTTTTTTTTTTTTAGGGGAGGGGCGGGAGGGGGGCACTTAACTGCCTAACGTCCAGACAGCAAAGATTTTCTCAGCACGTGCCTGTGCTGAGTGTGAACAATATGTATACACATACACACATCAATGGGCGAACGAAAGAACGTACAAACGAAGAAACCGACAAGAACAGTACCTGGCAGGCCAGCCCAATGACGTTGAGGTCAGCCTTGTTGTAAGTCCCAGTGAGTAGCAACATGACGGCCTCTCTGGTATACAGGTTATAGGTTTCCTTGTCACCGTGAGGGTACTGCAGCTGCTTACGCATACACCACCACAAGGCCGCCTGACAGAAAGTAAGAAAAATCAGGAATACAGGTAGAGACATCCCAGCTGCAAGGGGTAACATTTTAACCCATTCAGCCCTGACGCACTACAGCAGAAGATGGGTCGACTATGATAATTCAAGGTAATGCCAGATTAGCTTGGCGCCTATCGGCGCCAAGCTAATCTGGCACTACCCTTGAATTATCATGATCGATCCATCTCCTGCAACAGGTGCAGAGTCGTTAGATGACGCCTCCCAAATTTGGGAAACACGTGCGTCGGGCTGAATGAGTTAACTGTGATCACGCGCTGCTCTAAAGCAAGCTATTAATTAGACTGTTTTTTAACCCTTCGGGTGTCGGTAGGAATGATCGCGACAAAAAGCGCTGCCGACAGCCAAAGAGTTAAGTCAAGAATAAATACTGGAACAGGAAGTCAAGTTGACTGAGCTAAAACACATGCTGCACTGGCACTTTTGTAGTGTTCTTTGGTGTACAGGCAACAGTGGAAGTTTCTGTGCTTCACCCTGTAGCTGTCGGTATTTTTACCTGCTCCAGTATCTCCTCGAATACAGCCAGGTAGATCTTGGCCCTGTGCGGGTAGTCAGCCGACAGTTTGGTAAGTAGGTGGAAAACTGTATTACCATCTTTATCCTGGAGAAAATAAAATTATCAATCTAGTCAGCACAGGCGCGCAGGGATGAATCGCGTGTGAGTTATCAGACTCACGCGTAAGATGTGACCACAAAAAAACCCAAATTATAATCAAATCACAGCCGGTAGGGGAGTGTGGGTGGGGGCGGGGGGAGGGGGGGTTGATGTATGACAGGCGTAAAAAGCTGAATATTTGTTGAGTGGCCAGACTTCGCGCCCTGAAACTCCACTGAAGGGAGTAGGACACTAGGTATGACCACTAACAAACAATTTAACTGTCTCGGTTACAACTCATGTTAACCGCTTGTGCATGCAGCCCCCGATAAGCCACAGCAACAGGCAGTTAACTCATTCAGCCCGACGGCCGTATTTCCCAAATTTTGGAGGCGTTATGTAATGACTATGCACCAGTTGCAGGATATGGATCGACCATGCTAATTCAAGGGCAGTGCCAGATTAGCTTGGCGCCGACAGGCGCCAAGCTAATCTGGCACTACCCTTGAATTATCATGGTCTCCCCATCTCCTGCTGTAGTGCGTCAGGGCTGAATGGGTTAAACAGTTTTATAAACCTGTTGAGTGCCAGCTGATGCAGACTGTGTTCCTGCAATCTTCATTAATTCAACACCAAAGAACCCTAGATGTCCCAGGAACATGGGTTCAGAGTTATGTCAGCAAGAGGCATAGATCCTCATGAGCCCCCGCAACTGCGGGGGCTCATGAGGATCAAAGCCTCTTGTAACTGGGTGGTGGTTCCTTTTTGTTGGCACTTAACGGAATGAAGTGCAAATGTTACCTGCTTAATCAGGTCAGAACCGAACAGCACCAGTCTGTTGACGTGTTCCTTGAACCCCTCCTTTGCCGCCAGGTGCAGCACCGTTTCCATGTTGTTGTTCTGTTCGTTGATGTCCGCGTCCTTTTTCATGGCTTCGTATATGTCCAGCATCATGGTGAGGGCCTCGGGCTCGTCCTTGCGAACAGCTTCGTGTAACGCTATGTTACCATCAGCATCTTTTACCTGGACAAGAAGGGAATATAGAATGTAAGAATTGGGTCTCATCTCATTTGAATAGAAGTGTACTTGTGGCATACTCTCCGAGTGGGTCTCTCTGGGGAGTAATTGCAAGACATACTAAGAACACTTTTTTTATGAAGAAGAAATTGCAAACTATTAAGCCTTTATTGCCTGGAGCAGTGCCCTTCAAAGTTCGTCCTTCACACTGCTTCAAGCACCAAGAATATCGAACAAAATCCTCTACCCCCCCCCCCCCTCCTCAAAAACATCACAAACTAAACCATCAAATCAACCAACCAACCAAGGAAACAAACCAGATACCCCATGAACAAAATGAGAACAAGTCACAAAACCAAAGGCAAAACATGTCAGTCTGACCTTGAAGGGAACGTGGCGGAACTCCCACATGACTTCTGGTCTTGCGTACTGGGCGGCGATGTGCAGCGGGTTGTTCTCCTCGTTGTCCTTGATGTTGAGCGACTCCCACGCGTGCGACTTGATCACGTAGTCCATCAGTTTCTTCACTGTTTCAGGGTGGATGGATCTGTTAAAATTGCAACATAGTGAAACAGTGAGCAAAATGTCATCGGGCCGATGTCGGTCGCGGTCGGCCAGCGCACGCGGGCCGACGGCGGCCGACGAAGGCCCGATTACATTTTGCGCACTGGGTTTAAAGACTACCAGCTAGAGCCCTTTGAGGGATAAGGGTATATTCCGCCATTATACGTTCCCTCCTATTTCCGTTGAGCCCCACCCCATACCCCCTTCCTCCTTCACGGCTCTCCCTCCTTCGAACGGACCGTATCTCACAAGCATTGGCAGGCACTTCACCCCAGCATCACGAACCGCACCGAATGTTAACAATGGACAGTCCGCTTACTGCACGTAATTCGTTGGAAGAGGGGGGGGGGGAGGGAGGGGGAGGGGGGGGGCGCGAAAAAAATACTCTCCTAAGAAAAAAGTGTGATTATGTCTGATTCTGCGCATAGTGGACTCCTGCTCCCGTTATTTCTGATGCTGGCCGTCGACTTGCTCGCACTCAGAACATTCGCACGCACGCTCTGTCTCTGCTCTGTCTCTCTCTGTCTTTCTCTGTCTCTGTCTCTGTCTCTCTCTGTCTCTCTCTCTCTCTCTCTCTCTCTCTCTCTCTCTCTCTCTCTCTCTCTCTCTCTCTCTCTTTTAATTATTTTTTATTTATCCTGTAGATGTTAGCAACGGCAAGTTTGTAAAATGACGATTTGTTTTCTGTCAAAACTTTTTACCGTTGAAAAATAAAGTTTCATCATCATCATCATCATCATATCTCTCTCTCTCTCTCTCTCTCTCTCTCTCTTAATTATTTTTTATTTATCCTGTAGATGTTAGCAACGGCAAGTTTGTAAAATGACGATTTGTTTTCTGTCAAAACTTTTTACCGTTGAAAAATATCATCATCATCATCATCTCTCTCTCTCTCTCTCTCTCTAATCTCTCTCTCTCTCTCTCTCTCTCTCTCTCTCTCTCTCTCTCTCTCTCTCTCTCTCTCTCTCTCTCTCTCTCTCTCAGCACGTCTAACTGATGTGTGGCTACGCTCAATAAATCAGGGCGAATTTACCGGCGCTGTATTTATTGACTTACGAAAAGCCTTTGATCTTGTGGACCATAAACTTCTACTTTCCAAGCTAAATGTGTACTTCGGTAGTTCGTTTGGCAATAAATGCATTTCTTCCTCAATTAACTACAGCCAGAAATCTCTTTACCACCATGGCACAACTCCACTTTTTGCCTCATATCTTAGCGACAGACAGCAGCGCGTCATGGTCAATGGATCATACTCCTCAAGCGGATTAGTAACACGGGGAGTTCTCCAGGGTTCAGTCCTAGGGCCTCTTCTGTTTTGCCTCTTTATAAATGACCTGCCTCTACATTTGACTAGCGACAAAATTTCATGTGATTTATTCGCTGATGACGCCACAATTCACACCCCGGACAAGAGTATTGATTCTTTAAATGGCCGTTTGAAGCAGGGTTTGAGCAAAATTTCCACTTGGTGCGCAAACAATGAAATGATTTTAAATCCTTCCAAAACGGAATGCATGACGATAGCAACCCGTCAGAAGCACCAGCTCAAGCCACTTACACTCAGCCTGACTATCCATAATGACATCGTTAATTAGGTCACGGAACACCGATTACTTGGTGTAATTGTTGATGACCAGATGAAGTGGCAATCACACATAAATGCTGTATGTAAAACTGTTGCTAGAAATGTTTTTATGCTTTCAAAGTTGAAGTACTTTATCGATGTTGATGCTCGCAAGTTATTTTACAATGCACATGTCAAATCCCACATCGATTATGCGTCCACGATATGGGATGGCAGCGGTGACATACACTTGATGAGGCTTAACTCCCTGCATCGGAGAGCAGCGAAACATATCCTGCCTGATTCAGCCCTAACAACTGATGAAAGACTTGAAAAACTGAAAATGCTACCTCTTAGCAAGCATCACCTCTTAAACAAGGGTATGGTTATGTATAAAATCTGGAATGAGATTCACCCAGAATATCTTTGTAAGCTCTTTACCAAGGCAAGTTCAGATTATTCTACTTCAAGACGAAACTTTATTACACCTCGCCCCAGGATAGATCTCTTTAAAACCAGTGTATCTTTCTCAGGCGCATCTTTCTGGAACACACTGCCAACATGTATAACACACGCTAGCTCCCTCTCCTCTTTCAAGGAATGCCTCCTCAAGTACTTGTCTGCTGATACATAATCTACCACAAGTATTCGTATCAAACATGTGCTTATCGTATAATCAGTGCATGTTGCCGTATGATTTGTGCATACTAATAATAATCGCCTAATTACATAATTCAACTTTCTATTATAATCCAAATAATTTTTGATGTCTGAAGTGAATTTTCACTATGATCCAAATGATTTGCTTCGTATATAGGTCAAGTTATCATTAGTGCGCGTTTGTGTGTGCGCGCGAGCGTGTATGTGTCAGTGTGCGCGCGTTGCGTGTACTTTCTATTTTTCGTTTGTTTTTTGTATGACCGAATGAATGAATGAATTTTGTTTAATGTCTCTTCATGTTTAATGTTTCCTAATTTTTCTTTGTGTAATTTGGTACTATTAGTATTACAATTATTATCCTGTGTTTGTAGAGTAGCAACGGCAAGTATGGAAAATGGCACACGTGGTAATTACTTTATCCGTTGAGAAATAAAGTTTCATTTCATTTCATTTCATTTCTCTGTGCTTACCTGCAATAAGCGGCTACGTGTAGTGCCGTCTCGCCCCTGTTGTTTCTGATGCTGGCCGTCGCCTTGTTGGCGATCAGAGCGTGTATGCTTTCTGTGTGTCCGCGTCTACAGGCCTCGTGTAGCGCTGTGTTGCCTTTCACGTTCTGCGCGTCAATTTTCACCTGCAGATGCAAAATTACAAAATTAACCCTGTCAAAAGAGGCAAAGATCCGATGAAGTAGGCCGTATTATACATTAACGATTGACATCCTGCGGCTGATAGGTTTCACATTTGAGTCGAATACGAATACGAATACCTTTATTGTCCCAAGATGGGAAATTTGTTTGCAGCGGAGTTTCAAAACAAACGTAAAAACAAACATGAACATAAACAATTAAATACATTTGACTGACAACAACACACTGACTTATCATAGCGAGTATATGCATCACAACCATGTGTAATGTTTTAACAATAATACTATCATCGTAATAATTATAACATTTTAATGTACAATAAAATTAACGTAACACACAAAAAAAGATTTTCACCTAGAAAGAAATTTTGTCCTATGAGGGCAACATTACAGATTAGTAGATAGAAGAACTATTTTAGTTCAAGGGTATTGCCAGAATAGGTTGGCGCCCAGAGGCGCCAAGCTTTACTGACACTACCCTTAAACTAAACTAGGCAAATTTATTTCATGCAGTAGTGCTTCAAGATGTAAAGGGTTAACACATTCGAGGTGTGCTGCATCCGGACACGCCGCTTCACGTTGCGTATCCGGGTGCCGCTCGTCTCGAAAGAGTTAAGACAAAATATACTAGTAGCAGGGGTAAACGAGGACATGTAATGGCAGGACCAACGATCGATAACCATACCTTGCCATGAAACATCAGGATGACTTCACTCTGGTTCTCCATGGCAGCGCGGTGTAGCATGGTGTTGCCATCGTCGTCAGTTGCTGAGGTTTCGAG
Organism: Semisulcospira habei; assembly: GCA_036245525.1. Taxonomy (NCBI): domain Eukaryota; kingdom Metazoa; phylum Mollusca; class Gastropoda; family Semisulcospiridae; genus Semisulcospira; species Semisulcospira habei. The sequence goes on along the minus strand of BTPG01000001.1, from coordinate 303,330,049 downwards.
TCCCATCTTGAGCAGGGTTTGAATCTTCTCGCACTCCCCGGCGGCAGCGGCCAGCAGTAGGGGAGAGCGTAGGGAGGGGGCGTCTGACTCTAGTTTCTTCACAAACTTCAGAGCAATCTGGAAAGAACAGCACAGGTCACCCTCAGCGATACCTGATCCAGAACAAAAGGATGACTGCCAAGCGTGTGAAATGCCGAGAATAAAACCCAACGAAGAAACACGCTCAGAAAGACAGTTACAACACAATTTCTTCTTCTTTTTTCAAATAGACAATGGGCAAGTATGCAATTCGCTGTTACTTATCTTGTAAGTGTGAACAAGCTTGGGACTTGGTTCCTCACACAAAAAAGAAATAATCTTTTCTAAGCGTGTTTTTTCTCCGTTGGATTATTCTCAGCGATACATGGCTTCAAATGCACGAAGTCGTGATAAACACTTCGGCCCGGTCTAAATAAGAGTTATGACTTCCTGTTGTTTATATTGTCCTTCGCCCGCGAACTGCCGGATTTGAATAAGTCTAAGCTATTAGCGTCTTTCTTGTTTTTGCCGCATACAGCGTGAGGTAGTTAGTTTACTGAGGTAGTTAGTTATATGGATCTAAGCCGAGCAGGCTACAACGCCATCTCACGGATGGTAGAGAAAAAATCTGGCCAGGTAGACTAAGGGTCATAAATAAAACAAGGTCTAATTTATATTAAGTATGTGGCTTTGATCGTGAAGTGTTTCAAATCGAGATCTGCAGGATGCGGATTTAGTGTGTGTATAAACATAAAACACAAACTATTCTTACTAGATCTTATCACAAACAGTGAACTCCTTAACCCTTGGCTGTCGTATTGGTTTTGTCGCGAAGATTCCTGCATGCGAATCATTGCGACAAAAACTACTACCGATAGCCCAAGGGTAAAGAAAACAAAAGAAACTATCTTGTCCGGGGGCACATCGCGGAACAAAACCTCCATGGTGCTAGCAGTTCGTGACTCAGTTATTGAACGGCTGAAAGAACAAACTGAAACTTGGCAGATTCGGGCGCGAAATGTCCGGGAGCAAATGCCGATAAAACGTTCGTTTGAAATCTTCCCCATGAATCCCGCCATAATAACACTCAACAAGCCAGGTCAAGCATACTCTCAATATCTGGCTATTGTCGCTGTCCACAGCAAGCGACATGAGATCGTCACCCATGTGATTCTTGTGAGAGTGGTTAGCTCCCCTCTCCAGCAGCGCCTGCAGGCAGCGCGCATGTCCGTAGCGTGCCGCATGCAAAAGCGCAGTGTCGCCCCCTTCGTCCGCCTCATCAATCAAGGCACCATTGTCCAAGAGATATTTCACAATATCGGCGTATCCTTCTTTGGCGGCATGGTGTATTGGGCGCTCCTTGCCTCGGATGACAAAGTTCGGGTCAGCACCTACAGGGGAGAATGTTCAGCATTATTCTAATCAACGCCAGTGGACGCAGACTCTGCGTCGTTTAGAATCATTGTTTATTCAACGTCAAAAATACCCAGCAGTCAAAGAAACATGGATACACACTGGTTACAGCAAGACAAAATATCCAGACCAAAAGGGTGACTGCCAATAGGTTACAGCAAGCGGCATAGATTCTCATGAATCCCCGCAACTGCGGGGATTCATGAGGATCTATACCTCTTGCAGCTGGGTGGTGTGACATTTTCTCGGCAGTGAAAGGGCGTGAGTTCTTGCTGGTCCATCCTCTGTCAGCAAGAGATGATACCCTGGCCCATAAAAATCTCTGTTTACTGCTGGCGGTGAAAACATCTTGCTGGCATTGACATCATAAGAAATGGGTAAAGTCATTTTTAACTCATTCAGCCCGACGCACGTATTTTCCAAAATTTGGAGGCGTCATCAAACGACTATGCACCTGTTGCAGGAGATGGATCGACCATGATAACTCAAGGGTAGTGTCAGATTAGCTTGGCGCCAAGCTAATCTGGCACTACCCTTGAATTATCATGGTCGACCCATCTCCTGCTGTAGTGCGTCAGGGCTGAATGGGTTGGTAAAACTAACGATTGGCAGAAGGTATTGCAACCTCCCCCCTCCTTCTGGCCTACCCTCACTTTCCACAAACCCATCACCAGCCCATCACACCCAAGATCATCCCCATCACCATTACCACATCATCACATATCCCCCAACCCTGCCATCCGTAGGCTCCTCGCCCTGACAAACACTCACCCCCAATCCAACCCTAAAAGCTTACCTTTCTGGACCAGAAGTGTTACAATGGGCATGTAACCCAGAGCTGCAGCCAAGACGATAGGGGAGACAAGCCCGAGCTTCCTGGTCTTGTTGACGTCAGCGTTACTTTTCTCCACCAACAGCTTCACGGTGTCCGTGTGTCCGTAGCGGACCGCCCAGTACAGTGCTGTGGACCCTTTGTCGTTCTCGACGTTCGTTTCAGCGTTTCTGGACAAAAGCTCCTCCACCACGTCCAGGTGGTTCCATCTGAATATGACGAAGGAAACTGACTGCATTTTAACACATTTAAACCCACAGCCGTATTTTGAAGATGTCACTTCACGACAATGTATTTGTTGTAGGAGATGTGGATCGACCATGATAATTCAAGGGTAGTGCCAGATTAGCTTGGCGCCTGATGGCGCCAAGCTAATCTGGCACCACCCTTGAATTATCATGGACGATCTATCTCCTGCTGTAGTGTGTCGGGGTTAAGTGGGTTAACCCTTCCCTGCCGAGAAAATGTGAACATGATCCAACTGCAAGAGGCATAGGTCACCATCGGGCCCTGCAAATGCGGTAATACTAAATCAGTGCTTTAATTCACAGTAAGCAGCTTGCAGAATGTTTGCTGGTATGTGATCACACACACACACACACACACACACACACACACACACACACACACACACACACACACGCACGCACACACACACACACACACACACACACACACACACACACACACATACATATATTGTACCGTAAGCAGCATATCCGAACAGAACAAATACGTCCACAGTATGTGCGTGTTGCAGTCCGAACGTTAAGAAAAGTACAACATACGAAGAAACGAATAGAATCAACCAACGAATCAACCATCAACCAACCACCAGGAAGTAAACAAACATAAGCGCGAGGTCCTTACCTGGCAGCCCAAAGAAGAGCCGTGTCTTGCTTAGAGTTGAGAGCGTCGACCTGAACACCATGGTTGAGGTAAAGGACGACCAAGTCCCTGCATCCGATAAACGCCGCCAGGTGGCAAGCTGGCAGCGTCCTTGGCCTCTGACCTTCGACCTCCACAGGGGTTTCCTGCTTCAGGAGTTTCATCTTCTCCGAAGTGTCGATAATCTGTTGAAAAAGATAAGTGCGACGCACTGCACTGTGATTTGGACATTAGAATACAAAGTATCCTGGTCTGTGATTTTGAACTTTACAGCTCGTAGCCCTAAGGTCCAAAACCACAGACCAGCTCACAAATAAGATAGTTAAAGTTTTAATTCCCTTCACTGCCATTTGACGCAAGCTGCGTGTCTGCAGTCTTCGTTAATTCAACGCCAAAGAGCCCCACCCGTCACAGGAACACGGATTCAAAGTGGTGTCAGCGATGAGGAGCGTCGATCCTCATGAGCTTCCAAATGCGGGGGCTCATAAGAATCTACGCCACTTGCAGCTGAATTGTGTTCTCTGTATCTCGGCAGTGAGTGGTTTAGTAATGCAAGACAGACGCGGTTTGAGGATATGTTCAGTACTGGACAAATTCTGAAGTACCATTCGTCACTCGTTCAAGTACATAACAGTTGTAAGTTTACTCCGTACATTCGAGACTGATATTCGCGTATCGGAATGCAGGTCCGTCTTGAATATGTTCAAATCGAAACCCAGATCAAAAGTTTGTGTTGCTGCCAAGCGTGCACGTGAACTGCAGTAAACTAAACATAGGCTCATAGGTCTATCTTTTTCAGTAATTCTGATCACTGCGTACCGGCAATGAAGAGGCTAGTGTATGAAATGTTTTTATATAACCCCTTTCCTACCAGTGGACGCAAATAATTATTGTGTGTCTAAACTCTTTGTTAACTCAAATTCAAGAAACACGGATTCAAAGTAGTGTCGACAAGAGCATAGATCCTCACGAGCCCTCGCAACTGCGGGGCTCATGAAAAGCTATACCTTTTGCAGTTGGGAGATGCCATTCCCCTTGGCAGTGAAAGCGATTATAGCGTGCAAATGCAAACAATTAACTAGCAAATAAGACACATGCTACAGTAAAACACGTTTTCTAAAAATTACTCGACAGAAGAAAAGAAGCGTTCTGTCCTTCTTGCGGTTTTATAAAGTTTAGTAAACTGATCCTCTTCGTCACTAAAGTGGCAAACTTGAAAACAATCAGTATTCGTCCATCTAGATCAGAAACATTTCGTCTACATGTGTGTAATCACGAGTTCACAATCACAAATATACACCTTCCACAGTGTGTATATGAACGGTGATATCCACCAACCTTGTTCAAGATCATCTCGGCCAACTTGACGTCCTTGAGCTCCGTGACGAAGTGCAGCGCGTTCTTCTTGCCGTTAATGGAGGCCACCGTGACGTCACACTCCTGCAGCAGTAGGGCAGTGCTGGCCCTCTCCACGACCATGCGTGCCAAATCACACCTTAAAACACAGTGGGATAATGTTCTGTTTAACCCGTTTAACCCCAAGACCACATTTCCCACATTTGTTTACGTGTCACTTTACGCCTGACTATGTACTAGTTGCAGGAGGTGGATCAAACATGATAATTCAAGGGTATTGCCAGATTAGCTTGGCGCCTGAAGGCGTCAAGCTAATCTGGCACTACTCTTGAATTATTATGGTCGATTCATCTCAATCTGTAAGGCGACGGCTCTAAATGTGTTAAGAGACTGCAAACAATACTTCTAAGAAAGTGTTACTGCCTTTTCAGTTTTATTGACTATGATCAGTTAGTACGTGTATAACATTGTACCCCACAAACACATAACCTCCCAACCCTATATTCCTCCTCCAGGTTTAGCAAAAGATCCTTTGCCCAACATCGGTCTTACCTGACCAGCACATGGGCCAACGTCGGCCTTACCTGACCAGCACATGGGCCAACGTCGGGTCAGCTAAGACCAACTTTGACCCAAACAATCTTAATTACATCCATTGCAAACTACGGAAAATGGACTAATCCTGGCTGCCCAAGGGTAGTGTCTAGCTGGCCTGAGTGCTGTCGTGTGCGGGCCAACTAAAAGTTCAACACCTGTTCAAGCACTTTTTTGCGTACGGCAACCTGTCGCTCCCCCCTCTCGCCTCCCCCCCCCCCCACCCACACACCCTGCCCCCCCCCCCCTCCCCCCCCCCCCCGCCTTTCTCATTTACCACAGTATTCAGATATGGAACTGCTTATCCATTACTGTTTGTTTGCTTGTTTGTTCGTTTTATGTCTTATGGCCATATCAGTTGTGGTTTTATCCAGTATGTTGGCTGTAAGTGATTGAGTGTCTGAGCTGCATACCTGCCGATGTCCAAGACATGATGCAGGATGTTTTGGTTGCCGTGGCCGCGGATGTCAAGTCTCGGCTCTGCGTTGAGAAGAGCGTGAAATGAGTCTGGGGTAGCCTGGAAATAAACGGAAATATTACCATCTATCACAGTGTGGAACGAGAATTATTTCTGTCCGTCTGTATTGGCTTCTCCTTAATATGGGGTCACGGTTTGCGGCACATGGATTATAGGACCCTAACAGGGAGGCACGAGTCAGCTCATGCAGACGACGCCTGGATGATACTTGCTGAAGGGCAGATAAGTATAAGTATTAGCTCATACGTTCATCTATGCCTCCATCCACTATGCTACCAATATACGACTGCCCGTCCATCCTTCCATCCGTCCGCAATCCATCTGTCTATATGTATCATTACCTCAAAGTCGGCCATCGCATGTTTGCTCAGGCTCTTAATCCACTGTTGCGTCAAACACGTGCACATTTTGTGATTTTAACATACATTCTAACATACATCGCCTAGTAAGTAACCGTTAATGGTAAGATATACATATACCTATCGCAGCCAAAGTAACCAATCAGAAAGTGGGTCAGTGATATCTCACCGTCTTCGCCTCATCGAAGAGCTTGCTTGTAGCCGTTCTTGTGCGTCCTGTGAGAGGCCTAGTGTGATTGGGTTCTGCCTCGCGAGTGACCACTGGTTTCTTCACCTCTTCCTCCTCCTCCTCCTCTATGGGCTCCTCGAGCTTTCCCTGTGTTGCATAGAACAGTCTGGGATTTGTTTTATATCCTAAAACGCTTAACCATCTTGCGCAAATTGTGTCGGCATGCACAAGGGGTGCACATACCAAAATACCAAATGCAACTTCATTCTCTCACTAGGAAACAGCAGTTATCATAAGGTTCTGTGCGTCATGCTTGTCGTATTTTGGATCCATGGCCGCATTTTTGGGACGGCTGGGGTTTACAAGCGTTTCACTCATTCCAGACGTGCTACATCCGGATTCGCGGCGTAAGGTATGCAGTACGTCTATGCAATGTGCTAACTCATTCAAGGTGCCCCGCGTCAATAGCTGTGAAAGTGTCGTTTTGCGTTGCCAGCGGTAACGCTATGCGACACTTTCGCAGCTGTTGATGTAGAGCGTCTTGAATTAATTAATTTACGATGTTTCAGAAAATGGAATATGGACACTGACAGGTAAGGCACAACATAATTAGATATTTCTAAAAGAATAAAATATAAGGTGATGTTGACTAGTGAAAACAAAAGTAATACAAATGCATCGTGTCTTCAAGAAATTGCTTTTGTTGACAACTCAGTTACTAAATTAGCCGTTCCAAATGCAGTGATGCATCTGTCGTAGGAAGGTAAAAGACAGTAAGTCTATTTTGTGAAAAGCGAGATTTTCATTGTATTACAATGAAAATCTCGCTTTACGCAAAAATAGATTACTACCTTTTGTCTTCTGAGGGCAAGCAGCATACGTGTCTCATTATCAATAGTAGCAGCGACATGTTAAACACTAGAAAATGTAACTGTAAACCAAATTAAAAAGGAAACTTCAACTACGAAACAAAAACTTTCAATAATTTTCAAGTGATATATTTACAAATCGCATTTGCCAAAGGCAGTCACATCAATGGTTACCTGACCATGTGACACAAGATGGATGCCGCATTCATAACATGAGGGCACACTAGTTGTCTCTTTCGATTCGATACTGCGGTAATGAATCGAAGGAGACAACCACTGGGAAAACAGGGCTGCAGCTGAACACTGAACGCTCATTACATACAAGCACATGCATTTAATAACTATGTATCGGAAAGAAAACAGCTGAAAGGAAGTCGAACGAGGAAAAATTACAGGATTTATACAATTAATATGCACAATGACGAAATTTAACACATAGGAGACATGCCAGATTACAATGCGCGAATTAAGTCGCGTATCAAATGAGTTAACTCGATCAATGCTGGGACGCAATTTCAGCTCTCATGGCAGCGAAAGGATTAAAGCCATAGTATACGATATGGGAAACTCACATGCTAAACGAAACCTGGATATCCCAGTTGTATGTGAACAAGGACACTATGCTACACTGTGCATATATACAGAAATAAATGAATCTAAACCTCTGGCTGTCGGTAGCGGTTTTTGTCAGGATGATTCCGACAGGAATCATCGTGACAAAAACCGCTACCGACAGCCAACGGGTTAAAACATTTACAAAAGAACGTAGTACACAGACAAAGAGTAAACAACATACGTACATGAATACACAGAAATGCAGGAACGTGACAGACGTATGCGTACGAGTTTGTCACAGAGCAATTTTTTTTTTTTTTACGACACGGACAACACAGTCATACATATAGAAATGAAAGCAGGGATTTCAACAGATGTTTACAGAGGAACTAAGCATGCCTGTACAAGATCACCAGACACAAATTCTAGTTCACAAATATCCGGGAAAGAAAATTGACGACTGAATTCAAAGACATGGCACGTCATGCATGGGAACAAAAAAAATAGACCACCAAGTACACAGTCATGCATGGGAACATACTCTTAACAACGTTCACAGACGATTACATTTTTTTTTTTAATTAACGCTGTTAAAAACAAAAGCGACCAATGAGGTTCAAATTGTCACAAACCCGGAGACGTTCACTCTGGTATTTGAGCTGTAATAAAGAGAGTTAGTTATAATTTAGGTTGAACGCCGAGCAGGCGGTTAAAGCCATCTCACGGCGGTGTACTAAATCCTTCACTGACGAGAAAAGGTGTACACGATCCAACTGCAAGAGACATAGATCCTCATGAGCCCCCGCGACCGCGGTGGCTCATGAGGATCTATGTCTCTTGCTGAGACCAATTTGTATCCAATTTTCTTGGACGGTTTTGGCTTTTAGTCGTTGAATGAGCAAACCATTTCTGAAACAAAACATAACAGTGGCAGGGAAGCGGTTAAAGAGCATGGGTAGGGCAAAAAATATTGTCAAATATCAAACCACCATGCTAAAATGTCTCGATTCAGTCGTGACGGTCACATGACTGCACAGATGGAAGGCGAGATCGAAATTATTAAAAAAAAAAAAAAAATCCAGTCAGGGCTAATGAAAATAGTTTGAAATTTATCTAACACCGAAAAAGTGACTGAGGAGAGTAAAATGCAGAGAATCCAAAGGAGAAAGAAACGCGCTCAGAAAAGACAGTTACAGCACAATTTATTAATATTTCGTTTTACTCTGTTTCAAAATAGTCAAACAAACAAGTATACAGTCGCTACTAATCTTGTCGGCGTAGAAGCAAATTGACGATTCAGTCTCCACGTTGCTTCTTCGCTGACATGATAGTAGCGACTGAATTGTATACTTTTTGGGTTGTCTACTTTGAAAAAAAATAATATTAACTCATTCAACCCTGACGCCCTACGGCAGGAGATGGGTCGGCCATGATACTTCAAGGGTAGTGCCAGATTAGCTTGGCGCCTGTCGGCGTCAAGCTAATCTGACACTACCCTTGAATTATCACGGTCGATCCATCTTCTGCAACTGGTGAATAGTCGTTCGATGACGCCCTAAAAATTGGGGATATACTGCCGTCGGGCTGAATGAGTTAAATGAATTGTGTTGTAACTGTCTTTTCTAAGCGTGTTTTTTTTCTCCGTTGGGTTCTTGTCAGATGGACCTGTGACACAGGGATGTCAGAGTTATCAAAACGTCAACGTGCAGACTTTTCCTCTGTGTGCATACATTTAACCAATAAACTTGTCCGTGTGGTCAAAAGCCAGAATTCTGTTGCAGATGTGAACAACTAATACTGTCCCGAGGATTTACGCACTCAGACCCAGTTCTAAACCTTTACGACAGACGGTGCTAATGTTTGGTGTATTACCCGACGTCGGTCAGTTGGCCTTTTACCCGTTGGGTTAGTCTCTTGCGTGGCATCTTAAGGTCAACGTACACGAATCCACGCCGCAAGCAATATCAACAGCACATTTGCCTTCAATGCTTCAACGCGTGCTTCACATAATACCGTTATACAGCAAAAGCCAGCATATCCATTTTTGATCTCGCTTTCCTTAAAACATGGACAAGCTGGCTTTTGACAAATAACGGCAGCACACACGTCCACTTCACCATCAGTGAGTTAACTCATTCTACCCCAGACACATCACAGCATGATAAGGATCGACCATAATAGTTCAAGGGTGATGCCAGAATAGCTTGGCGCCTATGGGCGCCAAGCTATTCTGGCATCACCCTTGAACTATCATGGTCGATCTGTGTCCTGCACTAGAGTGCAGTCTTCAGAGGACAACGGCAACATTATGGGATTTCGGTGTTGGGGTAGAATGAGTTAAGCCCGCGGCATTGTTCGCTTAGCTAAACCGCGTCAGCCCTAAGCTGCCGGTGACTTGCCATGGCGTTTCAACTTGCACAGGCATTGAAAGAAAACAGCATCCAGTTCTGTTTGGGTTGAAAGAGACTACGTAGTCGAATTTAACTCTCGGAATGGCGATCGACCTGGTATCAATTTCCGATAAGTGCTGTTCCAAGTGTTCTTAACTCAAAAGTTGATTCGTCTGTGACAGGCCCTAGAGCTGTGTGAATACAACTGTTCAAGAAACCTTGAAATGAGCGCTAGAGGTAGACTCTGAAATTGAATTACAGCGCGGGCGCCGTGCATCTAACAATCCTCGGAATTGTATCACTCACACACTGAAGCCGAGGGGTGAAGTTGTCCTGTAAAGACTGCAGTTCAGTTTTGGAAAAACAATACCGTCGGCTATGATAGTTCAAGGGTAGTGCCAGAATAGCTTGGCGCCTCCAGGCGCCAAGCTATTCTGGAACCACCCTTGAACTAACACCACCGATCCATATTCTGTTATTTTGTACGTTATGGGTTAAATCAAACTAATCTCACTGTGGCTTAAGTGCAGTGACGGACTTCAAACAGTTTTAATTCAGCGCACACAACGTGCAGATCTAAGACTCCAGCTCTAGATTCATAGTGTGGTAAAGAATTTTGTTATTTGCAGCAATTCCTTCATTATTTTCCAGAGTTTTTAAGCCTTTAAAAAGCCACTGTAAAACACTTACCCAAACATCGATGACCTGTTTTATAAGCGAAAGACCAAAAAAGATGACAGAATTTTCATTTGTAAATTATGGACACACGATCAACGTGTGATAAGTACCTTCTGTTCCTGGCGTGACATGTCAATACCTTTTATTGTCAAACAAACAGAGATTAAATTGAGTATGAGCTCACATCACGCAAAATATCTCACGCGCTCTGTTCGACAGATAAAACGCTCGTTTAAAGCTCGATAAACTGCTCGTGTTAATGAGCATTTTAGCAGTCGGACCGACGGACAATTTAACGGGACGGGGAGTCGGGCATAATTGTCTTTAGTCCATACGCTAGCCAGGTCTACCGTGCATCCCCCCCCCCTCCCCTAGTACTCAATAAGATGGGTTTCAAAATGTACCTTGGTATGTCCTGAGATGTTTAAGCCATGTTCCCCGAAAATCCTTAGGAATACACCAGAGATATAGCCGATGGCGCAAGGGTACCGACATTCACGCTCTTTGCACATGCTAAAATGAGGTTGAAAAACATTTTCCTCTAGATAAATCGGAATTCATTACAGAAGCCCAAATCAGACAATATTATGTTAAGGCATAAGCTTATGGACTACTTTGTGTAAATGACAGATTTACCACCCATTTTATGTAAGAGACAGAGCTGTATCACATGGGCGGGAAAAGGACGGGAGTTGTATAAATATGATATTGCATCATTCCTCCCTAAAAGACGAGTAGAATGTAGATCCATGTAGTTGGTGTAAGGATTGGCTGCAGGTGCAGATTCCTAATTCATCTAAACTAATGCCTTTCAAACATTGGCAGGCGTGCTTAAAGACTGTGGGAGACTGTGGGTAAGTTGGTAAGAGACTGTGGGTAAAGTTGGTAAGTGTATCTAGACAGGCAGATAATTATGATCCGCAATTCTCAACAGAGAACGGATTTGTTACGACAGAGTCAATTAGTTCCAAAGAACCCTAACTGATACTGAAACCGAACCGCTAGTACAAACAGCTTGCGGCAAACAGCTATGAGAATCAGACTCAAAAGTTAACCCCTTTACTACCGGAAACCGCGAACAACAACCAGCTGCAAGAGGCATAGATCCTCATGAGCCCCCGCTTCCGCGGGGGCTCATGAAGATCTATGCCTCTTGCGTGTGGCGTCGTTCTTGTGCGTGCATCACAGCTTATAGACCGTGGCGGAGACAGCATGAGCTTTTTATCTCACATGTGAATTGAGATAGCGGCCATCAGATGATGACCCAGCGATGGTCTGAGAGACGTCATGTGTAGCTGCTAGCAGTGATGGGGTTAAGGAGACAGCATACAACGCAGCAGAATGCCAAACAAGATCACCAGACACTACGCCTATCGTCACAAGCGTATACCCTTCCGGTTGAGTCTTCTTATCGCTTCTTTTTTCTCTTCTTTCTTTTTCACCGTCGGTGACGAGTCCGAACCTATCGCCTCTTCAACAATGTCAGCGAGTGTGGCGTTTCGCCTGGCCAATTGTCTCGGTTGTTTTACCTGTCACATATAGTCACATATCACGGAGATCCTTTGGTAGTGTTCCTTCCTCCCTGTCGTTATTACCCTGTACAAGAACAAAGGCGAGAAGTCTGACTGTTCCAACTATCGGGGAATCACCCTGCTGTCCATTGCTGGGAAAATTCTTGCAAGGTTGCTCCTGAATCGGCTGGTACCTGCCATCGCTGAAGACCACCTCCCAGAGGGCCAGTGTGGCTTCAGAGCAAACAGGAGCACCACCGATACGGTCTTTGTGCTGAGACAGCTTCAGGAGAAGTGCCGCGAGCAGAACAAAGGGCTGTACGTAACGTTTGTCGACCTAACAAAAGCGTTCGACACTGTGAGCAGGCAAGGCATGTGGCAGATCCTGGAGCGACTTGGCTGTCCCCCAAAGTTCCTCAGCATGATTGTCCAGCTACACGAGGACCAGCAAGGCCAGGTCAGACTCAACAATGACCTCTCAGAACCATTCCCTATTCTCAACGGCGTAAAGCAGGGCTGCGTGCTGGCACCGACCTCTCCCACCATCTTTTTTAGCATGATGTTGAAGCAGGCCACAGTGGACCTCGATGATGACGATGCAGTGTACATCAGGTATCGTCTCGATGGCAGCCTGTTCAACCTCAGACGACTGCAGGCCCACACGAAAACCCTAGACCAACTGATACGTGAGCTGCTTTTTGCTTATGACGTTGCCCTCGTTGCACACACAGAGAGAGCCCTGCAGCGCATCACGTCCTGCTTCGCAGACGCTGCCCAGCTCTTTGGACTCGAGGTCAGTCTGAAAAAGACAGAAGTCCTCCATCAGCCGGCACCCAAGACAGTGTATCGCCCTCCTCACATCACCATTGGCGAGTCTGAACTAAAGTCAGTGCACCAGTTTACTTACCTTGGCTGCATTATCACGTCGGACGCCAAGCTGGACAAGGAGCTTGACAGCAGGCTGGCAAAAGCGAACAGCGCTTTCGGGCGACTTTTCAAGCGGGTGTGGCACAATCAACAGCTGAAAACAGGCACCAAGATCAGCGTGTACAGAGCTGTGGTCCTCACCACCCTGCTGTATGGTTCCGAGTCCTGGGCCCTCTACCGCAGCCAACTACGACTCCTCGAACGCTTCCACCAGCGCTGCCTGCGCACCAACCTGGGCATTCACTGGAGTGACTATGTCACCAACGTCGAGGTCCTTGAACAGGCTGAAACTGTGAGCATCGAGGCTTTGCTGCTGCGGACACAGCTCCGCTGGGCGGGGCATGTCTCCAGGATGGAGGATCATCGCCTACCAAAGATCACCCTGTTCGGCGAGCTTGCTACTGGACACCGTGACAGAGGGGCACCAAAGAAGATATACAAAGACTGTCTCAAGAAGTCACTTAGTGCCTGCCAAATCGACCACCACCAGTGGTCTTCGCTTGCTGTGGACCGTGACACCTGGCGCTCCACCATTTACAAGGCAGCTGTCTCCTTTGAGGACTCTCGCAGAGCTAGCCTTAAGGACAAGCGGCTCAGGAGAAAAAACAGACATGCCGCAACTCAGAACCCTGACCATACCTCCCCCTGCAGCCACTGCGGTCGAACCTGCCTGTCTCGGATTGGCCTCCGCAGCCACGAACAAGCCTGCAGACGTTCGTTCGCGAAGTCAAGCCAAGAGAGAGAATAGTCACATATAAGGCAGAACAATCAGGAACTTTGGCTTTGCGGACGACATTGATGGCCTTGCAGGAACAGAGAAGGAGCTAGCTCAGCTGGTGGAAAAGCTGGATAGTACAGCCATTGCATATGGGATGGAAATCAGTACAGAGAAGACCAAACTGATGACCAATAACGCCAGTGGCATTGGCACTGAAATCATGGTGGGAGGCCAAAAACTGGAAACTGTTAAGAAATTCAAATACTTAGGAGCCATTGTGACAGATGAGAGATCAAAACCAGAAATACTGTCCAGGATTGCGCAGACAACAACAGCACTGACAAGATTGAAGACCATCTTGAAGGACAGAAACATCACACTCTGCTCCAAGATCGGACTGATGCGCTCCTTAGTCATCTCAGTGTTCTTGTATGCCTGCGAGTCATGGACCCTCACAGCAGACCTTGAAAGGAGGATACAAGCCACTGAAATGAGATGTTTTCGAAGGCTGCTTGGCATTTCATACAGAGATCACATCACAAACGAGGAAGTGGGAAGCAGAATCAGACAAGCAATTGGGCCCTATGAAGACTTATTAGCCATTGTGATAAAACGCAAACTGAAGTGGTATGGGCATGTCACGCGTTCAGCAGGGCTTGCCAAAACAATCCTGCAAGGCACTGTGCAAGGAGGACGAAGGAGAGGAAGACAGAGGAAAAGATGGGAGGACAATATCTCAGAGTGGACAGGACTGAAGCTGATACGCTGAGAATGGCAGAGAACAGAGAGGAATGGAGAGAGCTGGTTGTCAAGTCATCAGTGGTGCCCCAACGGTCAGCAAGACTAC
>BTPG01000001.1:303020447-303312947 GCA_036245525.1 Semisulcospira habei | reverse complement strand
CTGCCCAGTTTTCAAGCGCGCTGACTGTAAGACACCGATTATAGTTGGCTTGTTAAAGATGACTGAATGACCTTCACTGCCGACAAAAAAGTGAACACAACTGCAAGAGGCATAGATCCTCATGAGCCCCCCGCGACTGCGGGGACTCATGAGGATCTAAGCCTCTTTCTGAGACCAAGTTATTTCCATGTTTCTTGAACGATGTTGGTCGTTGAATGCACTAAGATTTCGGAGACAAAAATGTACCAACAGTGCAGGGAAGGGGTTAAAGACACAATACCGAAGCAAAGTGAGCCGTGTGCAGTGTGCGTTTCAAGTTCAGTTCGTGTGCTGGTCTGTGAGTTTGGACTTATCTACTTGTAAGCAGTAAGGTCCACAATCACAGACCTGCTCACAAAATGTATATCGACGAGCAAAAGAAACGCGACATGACTGGACTCACCGAAAACACTAAAGTGTTTCCGATGAGTCCAAGCATGTAGCGTTTCTTTTGCTTGTCAGTATAGATTTAACTCTTTACGCGTGGCTCTATCAGTTCATTGAGTCCGAAATAGCTTAGGCGGTTAAACGTCGGAGCAGGAGAGCGAAGGGAATCGCCTGGTCGTGGGTTCGAATCCCGTCCCGGCCCCGGTAGCTGGACTCACAATTCAGGGGGGGGGGGGGGATATGTTCAATAGCATGTCCGTCGAAAGGTCCTGGTAAATCAAAGTGGCACAGTTGGAGTGCGCCTGAGTTGATCAGTGTTCAGGTCGTACTCCATAGGCAATAGATTTCCCAGTCCCCCATAACCCGCCCGTCAGGGCCGTCCATGATCACCTCGGTGCTGTGGACGTTAAACCCCACTAACCTACCAACTCTAGCAGTTATATGCCACGAGTGGACGTGCCAGATATCTCACTATGATGCAGCACTTCTTTTGCTCGTCAGTATAATATTGTATTTCATTCCTATACACAGAGCCATCAGTTACTGTTTTCTTGCGCCATGAGTGGAAGCGTCACCAGATGATTTTCTGCCTTTCGTTCTTCAAAGATGCTTCAAGTGTAGCGTCTACAATATACACCACGAAGACAAGAAGGAAACTAAACACACACATATCATAAGTCGGTGATCCTTCACACTTCCAGTTACTTCTTGCCTCACTGAAATAACATTTGATGTAGATAACTCATATCTGTACGTCTATTTTGAGAGACAGAAAGAGAATTAACCCGAAAATGTGAGAAATTTTGTTGTATTCGTCTTTCTAAGTGTGTTTCTTTTTTATTGGGACTTTTTAAAAGGATAGTGAAAATTGACCGCAGTGGAATTAAGTATATACGCGACTGTATTTTCGGATGATAGCAATCTTTAACTCATTCAGCTCTGACTCACTACAGCAGGAGATGGGTCGATCTCCTGCAACTGGTGCATAGTCATTAGATGACGCCTCCAAAATTTGGGAAATACGGCCGTCGGCCTGAATGAGTTAAATGCTACACAACAGATAATGATGACACAGCCAACTTCGCTTATAACAAGGTCGGATACACAAAAGTCGGATATAACTCTGTTCTACTGAAAGGTTCCCATCAAACTTTTTTCTCACGTGAGCTACTTCGCTTATAGCAAACTTCGGGACGTCTGACGATTTGTTATATCCGAAGATCACCGTAATTGTTAAAGACACCCATCCAGCACTTTCAATGTGTCTCATTAGTCGGCCACCCGGATGTCGCTGTTTTCTCACTCTAAACAGGTTCATGAGAAATCTACTTTAAACTGACATCACGTTTAAGTATACACCTGCGTGTCACACACATTCAATGATGAATGCTTTCATGTACATTAAACAGACATGCGTGGTTAGATTATAAAAATAGCAGCACCAAGATGTCAAAACTCAAGCTCCAATTATTAACATATGAAATATTTGGCAAATAGCTGTACATATACATCAGAGAATTTCTAAGGCTTAGCCCCGTAACTGACGGGGGCACGGAGAACGCTACCCGACTGCAAGAGACATAAATCCTCATGAGCCCCTGGTTCAAGGGCGGATCTGGGGGGGTACAGGGGTTCCGCCCCCCCTCCCCACCCTCCCCGGCTGTTTGATAATTTGGCAAATGGTTCCCCCCCCCCCCCCTCAACCCACTCCCGGAAGCAGCAGGGTCTAGTGTCGGGGAGGCCTTTTGTATCAGGTTGAAGGTCCCAAACAAAACGTTGGAACCCCCCGGGGCTCGAGGTAAGTGATCCGCCCCTGCGTTTTGTATGCAATGATAGAAGCGAAGAGTTATTCTGCCACGAATTCATGGAGCAGTGTATCGTATCGGTTATCTCATTTAGACGTGATAACACATTCCAGACGTGCCGCATCCGGATACTCGGCTTCAGCCGAGTATCCGGATGCGGCACGTCTCAAACGAGTTAATCGCTTTCACAACTAGTGTATAAAAGTATATCAGCTTCGAGAGACGGATCGGTCACGATAGTTTACAGGTTGTGTTACTTTAGCAAGGATCTTAGCTTGGCGCCTCGGTTCCCAAGCACACTTTATTTTAATCTCTATACAGCCTTCCGGCCCAAAGCGCACGAGGTATAATGTACTCGGCACGATGTCGGCCATGGTCACGGCCCGCGCACTGACAACGGCGCGCAATGGGTCAGTGAAAATCACTAGCTTGGGGGGTCCTTGCCGGCCCCAAACAAATCCGCTCCCTCGATCCAATGCAAACAGATCGATAGTACCATTCTACATGACGACAGTAAAGCCAGCAACAGTGTGCTACTAGAGGCAAAGGGTGCAAACTTAAAGAATCGCATGCAGAGAACTATATGAATCGACATGCCGCTGATAGCTGAGTAGTGCTTCACGATTGTAGCTAACTGGCAGGTGCCAAACTAATCAGGCACTACCGTTGACCGATCATAGTTGGTGCCCTCACATGTTGGTATGTGGCAGTGGCAGGAGAAATGTGTGTGTGTTTGTGTGTGGGGGGGGGCGGGGGGGGGGGCGGGGGTTCAGCTGTGGCCGGGCGGGTGGTGTTTGTGCGTGCGTGTCTGCGTGTCTTTTGAGCGATTTAAAAGTTTAACAATGACCTCGATTACTTTGGTCACAAATTCAATAAACAATTTCAGTTGACATTTACACTGAGTTAACACAATAGCGGAAGATGACAATACACACACTCACACATACGACTTCTGAAGTTGCTATGCTCAATGTTGGATGTAAATGAGTGAGGCATCCGTACATCTTGGAGAAAAAAATCACTAAGTACCACACACACACACACACACACACACACACACACACACACACACACACACACACACACACACACACACACACACACACACACACACACACACAAACACACACACACACACACACTTCCTATTCTTGGCGCTTGAATGCGACTCCAAAAAAGCATTTCACGGTTCTGCACGCAAGCTATGCCAGTGAGCCTTTTGTCTTTCAGTGGGGCAATGTATAGACCCAGAAGACTTTGTTCCGGCGTTGCTAGCTATGATCATTGACCGTCAGGCTTGTTTACTGGTTACGGGGAGCTGAGGTGCTGGCTACCCCAGTCAGCAAATGGCCCTCGTGCCGACGTCGGCCGTAGGTGGCCCGCGCATAGCCGTGCGCGGTTGACCACACTATGCTAAAGTAAAGCTGTAAGGAAGTTCTTGAAGATTATTGACTTTGGCCTACTGTATTATGGAGATAGTGAGGGGCATAGCACAATACAATACAGTACCATACGATGCAATATAATACAATACCATGGAATGCAATGCAAAGCAATATAATAGAATAGAATAGAGAAGAATAGAATAGAATACAACGTGATACAATGTAATACAATACAATACACCTTTTTGTCCACATAGTGCAAAAATGTTCATGTCATAGACTCAAGTGTGTGGTGTGTTGTTGTTGTTTTTTTGTTGGGGGGGGGAGGGAAGGGGGGAGTGGGGCGGGGGGGGGGGGGGAAATTTTCTAAGTCTAAGTTGGCATTGACCAAAGTCCTATTTTTGTGTGAATCGTTTTCCATACTGGCCGTCAGAAGAAGAGATTAGAGGAAGACGACCAGTGTGGATCGTTCTTGCATGACCTCATTTCGGAATCACACAACGCAAGGCGAGCAAAGTGCTGAATGATAAATGATCATAAATTATTAACGGCTCGCCGAGAAAGGCACAACTTTGTAGCTGTGGCACGAAGCTTCAGATATCGAACTGGGTGCTAGTATGGTGATATTCTTCCAGCTTCATTTTCACAGAATAATTTGTCTTTCCACAAAATGACCTTCCTTTCTAGAGAAGGAATTTCTTTCATCCGAATGATTTGGCGGGGAAGAGGGGGGGGGGGGGGGGGGCATAAAATAACATTTCTTTCCGCGGAATGATTTTTCATTGAATAGAACGACTTTTCTTTCCATAGAATAACTGTAATGATCGGGGAAAATCCCACCCAACATCATACTAGTTAAACATATTACTTACTTACTTACGCCTGTAACCCCTCCCAGGGTATAGGCCGTCGACGAGAGACCTCCAGCGACTCCTGTCCTGTGCTTCTCCTTCGATTCTACTCCAGGTGGTTCCCAGTCTCTTGATGTCTGCTTGGAGGTCTCGACGCCAGGTCAGTGTTTCTCGGCCTGCCTCTTTTCCTCTTTCCCTGGGGGTTCCATGACAATGCCTGCCTAGTGATACTGGCAGCTGGCTTTCTCAGACTGTGACCAATCCATCCCCATCTTCTTCGCCCAATTTCATTCTCTGCTGTTATCTGCTCTGTTCTCTCCAAGAGTCTGACGTTGCTGATCTTCTCTGGCCAGTGGATTTTCAAATTTCTTCTAAGGCAACTGTTCATGAAGGTCTGTACTCTGTTGACTGTGGTTTTTGTCAATCTCCAAGTCTCTGCTCCATATAGGAGAACTGCTTTTACGTTGGAGTTGAAAATCCGGACTTTGGTGTGTTGTGACAGCTCTCTGGAACTCCAAGTTGAACATATTGGGAACACTATATTTCGAATGACCTTTATTTTTTAAAAAATAAAATTGGAACACCATATTTCGAATGACTTGTCTATTAAAACGAATGTGCTTTCCTTAGATTGCGGGTTTATTTTTTGTTTGTTTGTGGGTGTTATTATTATTATTATTCTTTTTTTGATTGATTAAATTACTAATTACTCACCAAGGAAGCAAGGTGACCGGTCTTAGCTTTAAGTATGACGAGGATTTTTATGTTGAACTTTCCGAGGCTGTTATCGTTTTCTCGGCACACGCCCAAAACTCGTCTGTTGTTAACATGCAGCGCACCAGGATGCATACGTCCTCTGGGACAGTAGCCATAACCCATTACATCCTGAGGCTGATTTTAAAAAAAATTGCTTATTGTTTTATGATGGCTACGTTACAGATTAGGAGATAGATCCACCATTTTAGTTCAAGGGTGGTGCCAGAATAGCTTGGCGCCTAAGGCGCCAAGCTGTTCTGGCACCACCCTTGAACTGTCATAGTCAAATTATTTCAAGCTAAAATGTATCAGGCTGAAAAGGGTTACAAGCAAGTACGCCAGATTTCACCGTAGGCTGACTGTTCCTTACTGCAGCTCAGTGCAGAGCTGACTCAGTGCCAACAGATGTGTGCTGGTCGGTGATTTTGGATCTTACGGTCGAAGGCCGTAAGGTCCAAAATCACAGACCAGAACACACATTCACAGACCGGCACACAAATTCACGGTTACCGCGACCAGACCGGCGTTTGGGGTTACAGGCTATCAGTCAGTGCGGCGGAGCATCAGGAAACGCGATGGCCGGCGTTTGGAGGTCATGTCCAGTAATTCAGTAGGGACAGGGGCCGGAATGTTTCGGGCTATGTCATAAGCCTGAGCGCGGGGGTCATATCTTGGACTCGTAATTATACCGTAAATGCATGTAAAGTGGACTTCGCTTTCAGCAAGATCAGATATATAAAACACAGAGGAGTCTGATGAAATAATGTTATTTGCTCATAGTTCCCGAACACACAATTTCTATGTAAATAACGCTTTTCTGTCCTAAAGCAAATAGTGTTAACAGTTCGCAATATGTTCTTTGCAAATGTTTTGTGTGTATTGCAGTAATGCTGCACAAAAGCTCGAAAATTAATTAACAACATGTGAATGTCGGAAACTGAAAGATCCTTCTCCTTGACACAAGCAAAAACCCTTTGTTCAGTGTAGACCTGCCTACTCACGCGGACTGTGAGCGGAAGGGTTGAAAAGTCTTATTTTAGGCAAGACAACACTGAATTGCAAATTTTAGTCCGCTGTGGAACAGAGCTCTTTAATTAATATCAACTCACTGGTAATGGTACAAAAAGCTGAAGGAACCCTGGACTTTCGTTACACATGAAAGTCAGTGTAATCACTGATTAATAAACGTCATGGTTATACCGTGTGCTGGTCTGTGTTTTTGGACCTTACGGCTTCAGCCGTAAGGTCCAAAACCAAAGCCCACCAAACTGAACATGATGTAGGTTTAAGGTCAAGTACACGCTGAGCCGGCGGGCACCCCTGCAAATCGATTATGCACGTCAATCGTTTAAGTCCAACCCCTTGCAGGTATTCAGGCTAAAGATACACGTCGAATCAACGCAAAAGAGAGTAAACGGTTTTGAGACAAGACTATGATTAAAATCAGTTTCCGTAAAAGTTCTTCAAAACCGTTGAATGATGCCGTACATCCGGTCCTGATATTCGGGAGTACGGTACTGAAAAAAACGAAATATCTATCACTACCGTACACCCAATTCCTTAGGACCGTGCACCATGTTATTTGAAGGCCCACCTACCGCCGTAACTGTTCAAAGATACACATCTGTAACAGATGGTTACGAAACGCTGCACACAGGTGAAGATATGCTTCATTTAGACACAGGACAGTCCAGTCCAGCACACGTCGTTTTGATATCAAGTAATTTGACAATGACTCTACTCCGTTCTATAAATACAATGCTTCCAGTACGAGAAACAGCTAAAAATAGATTGACACGCTAACGGCTCGGCAGAATAAATAAGTGCGATTACGCGTGTGCTTTTTCTGGGAGTCCCAACTGCTGTTAAAGTTCATTAGGTGTGTCGACAAGGCATAACAAACGCAAATGGTGCTGAAATGTGTCTTCAGATTTAAGCGTAATGGTACTTTAAAGTTGAATGGTAATTGGTATGGACAAGTTGTTTTTTTTCTGAACTGGTATTATGGTTGTGGACTAATATTAAATATTTTCATTAAAAAAAGATTGATTGATTGTACATTGCTTAACGTCCCGACAGCAACAAGACTTTCTCAGGACGTGCCTGCACTGCTTGTGAAAAAAACAAAAAAAAACAACTAAACAGAACATTGAATGTATGTCGCCAGCCGGTCCAATACGTTAAATAAACCTAAGACATGGGGCCTAAAAAAAGCTAAGACCATTTAGCAACACACATCCAATATCAAGAGCTATAGGCAGAGCAGACAGTAGGGAGAGTTTAAAAAGGCAAATACAGATGAATGGACCAAGGGTAGACAGAAACACATGCCCCAGAATAGAGGGAAAACCCCACCCTGTGGGGCTGACCAGGTGACCCTGGGAACTAAAATGTAGTTAACCCCACCCAAGTCCCCCAGGGCAGACCTGGGTGGGGGCATAAAAAAAGGCTGATATGTTATTTAGAAGGTTTCAATTGCACAGCAAACTTCAGTTAACTGTTTGTTCGACTTGGCTAGTTTTCTCATAGCCGCACACTCACATTTGCGTTGAGTCGGTCGGCGTGAGAGATAGGCCAATACAGAACCGGAGAGGCTTTAGGTTGGCCTTATAATGTTACGGGCTAATCATTATACGGCCCAGACCCACACTGGTTACCTCCCTTGATCCGCTACACGTGATCGCGTGTAGCGGATTGAGTGAGGACACACCTGACACTCGAACCTAATCGGCCGGAGAAAAAACAGCACTGACGTCGGTATAGGTCCATGCGGATAGATAAACGGAGTTACTCATGACTCGCTCAGCGGAGTCAAAGTGAGTTATGTTCGTGCAATGTGAAATTCTGCGGTGAATTCCAATATTCCTTTGACGTGAGACTTGCCCCCCCCCCCCCCCCTCCCGCCCAAAGAAAATAAGAAAATAAAATTTTGATTTTAAGTTAATTTTTCTCTTTTTTTTTGGGGGGGGGGGGTGGGAGGGCCCCCCCCCCCCACCCCCTTCTGACTGATTTTTCAGAGATTGCAGCTGGACCATGCCCACACTGAAAATGAACCTTCTTACACTACTGTCTTAAATTGTCCGCATACCAGCACACGACCCAAGCAGAAACGTGTGTGACCTCGACAGTAAGCTTACTTCTTTAAGTGGTCTACACACGTATTTGAATAGACAGTACTGATTAAACACTGCCGCGTGCGGGTTCAATTTGGTATGTACAATGCTGTCACAGTAAATACGCATTTTGTATATGGTATAGCGCAAAGGCGGATCGCATAGGCCTTCATATCAAAGGGGGAGTGGGGATCCAACTTTAAAAACTGACATAAAAAAAGACAAGAACTTGCCATTTTCAATATCCTAAATAGAGCCCGGGCATATTTCAATATCGAGGTCAAGCATACAGACTTCATGTACGCCTGCTTTGTTTCAGGTTTGAAAACTTGGCCAACTCACGTGAACATGTATTTTTCTTATACTGGGCTTAACTCATTCTATCCCAACACCGAAATCCTTAAATTTTGCCGCTGTCCTCTGAAGACTGCATTGCAGTGCAGGACACAGATCGACCATGATAGTTCAAGGGTGATGCCAGAATAGCTTGGCGCCCATAGGCGCCAAGCTATTCTGGCATCACCCTTGAACTATCATGGTCGATCCTTATCTTCCTATGGTGTGTCTGGGGTAGAATGAGTTAAGATACCTGAGGCACATTTAGGCCGGATGTAAAATCAGTCATTTCATGAAATAAATCCGAATGTTTCCGACAGTACAGCAAAATTGACACATTGTTCGAGTTTCGTAAAAGTAAATCGTATTAGGGCAACTGTCAGTAAATGATATTTATTCTAAGATTGGTATAGAAAAGTAATTCTTTGCGGAGATATTTGCGAAAAAAACGTTGTGCGCTCCGATGTAAGACGTGTAAGCGACACTTGACTACAGAAATTTGAACAATGAATTGTCAAATCCGACTAGGGCCACCGTAGCGATTTACCGAGGTCTCCTGATGTGGCACTTCCACTCACGGTATAAGAAAGCAAAAGCTGATGCGGAAACCACACCAAAAGGGTGACCGACAGATTTGTAAGGAAATACTTCCCAATAATAATAATAATAATAATAATAATAATAATAATAATAATAATAATAATAATAATAATAAATCCTTCCGGAATAACAAGAATTAAACCTTTTTGAATACAAGAAAATATTAATCAACAAGGAAAAGAAACTCCTTCCGGATTGGAATAACAACGAATCAAACAAGGTTTTCAGTTGTTGGTGTTATTAATATATATGGATATTATCTTTCGGTCCGCACTGGTTGCCGCTGTGGGCAAATATATAAATTATGTGTGCTGGTCTGTGATTTTGGACCTAACAGCTGTAAGCCGTTATGTTCAAAATAAAAGACCAGCACACATTCTCGAGCACAATACCTGGCCCGCAAAAGCCGACTGTACGGAAGACATATCTGACACTTCCGTCCACTCATAAAGCAAGAGAGCAAATCTAATAGCTGTGGACAAGAAGACTGAATTATAAAGAACCGCACACAAATATATCTTTTAAGAATGTTGCATGGCATGTAACTGAAATAACAATAATAATAATAATTGTTTAAAAAAAAAAACTCTCTCACTTATCGACTTTGCCGGGTACAAACTTGAATCGATGAAGGCACGGTAAGCATTACTGAATGTTTCATTCACATTCTTATCTCGCACTCCTGTATACAAGTACGCTTAAATTAATACATATTGAAAACTGACGTGCAGTCTGCAGGCCTATATTTCACAGTTTACACTGAGTTAGCACACTAGCTCTATCCACTTACCGAACACACGTTGGCCTATACTCTCACAGCCAATGCTCTAGTTTTATTACTTATAAGTTATTGAACACACGTCCGATGGAGGCTATACTCACAATTTTACACAGAGTTGGTACAGGGTAGCTCTAATACTTGTCGAACACTTGAACAGGAACCATTCATAATCTTAAACTCCAAAGTTGTGAAACGCTGAAGGTTAGTGTTCCGGGCCTCGATATGCACGTTAGGTCGACAAAAACATCGCCGGTAACACGAAACGTAAACTCGGACATTTTTCAGTTAGTATAAAAAGACATTAGTCAGCCAGGGTTTCTCAATGGTTCTTTGTAAGCGTAAGCTGGGCTTTATTATACACCTAGCTGGCCCAAAACTATAAAGACTGCGTCTCCAGGCACTGGAATAATAACAAGCGCACCGGTAATCGGGTACGTCTAGTGTAAACAGTGCCTGTGCCTGATCCGCCAAACCCTTTGACCGAGAAGCTGACGATAGTAGGCAAGTCGGTGAAACCGATCCAGCAAGAGGCATAGATTCTCATGAGCCCTGCGACTGCAGGGGCTCATGAGAATCTATGCGTCTTGCACATGGATTGGGCTGGGCCCGCGCTATTTGGCTTACCTGACATGGTCGCCAAAGCATAACATAACACGCTGAAATGTAATTCAAAGTCATCGATCCAGAAAGAGGCATGAATTATCATAAGCCCTGCTTCTGCAGAGGCCCATGAGAATCTACGCCTCTTGCTTTCGGGAGGCCCGGGTTTGTTTTACTTTTAGTATTGAGCCTCACTCTGCCAGTGTCGAAGTCAGCGCCGGAGGCATGGTCGCCAAGGCCGCGAACCAAACGCTAAACAGACCCACGCCTGCGCACTTGGCAACGAACCAAGAGGAAGCCCCGGTCTTTCCAAGGACGCTCAGGTACAGTCAAGCCTGTCAAAGCGATCAACTGTTTAAGATGATCACCTGTTCAATGCGATCGCGTTATGACAAGCACTTCCCCTGGGCGAAAACCGTACAAGACGACCAGCACCGTATAGAATGACGTCAGGGCGCAGGAACCGGAACGAGGGGCCGTGGAGGTGAGGAGGGGGTGGGGGGGTACTGAGTAGGGGGACGCTGGGCTAAGATAAATTGTCAGGCACGCTGGCCATCAGGCCTCCATCCGACACCCCCACCCCCCTCGCCGCCAATAATTAGGATCTTTTTTCGTCACTTGACACCGACATCGTCCAAAGCCACCGCACTAGGCAAAAACCAGTACAACCGTATGGCGCGACCACACGAGCAAAGCCGAGATATGTACAGGATGAACACTTGTCTAAAGTGACCACCCATATTAAACAACGATCCGTCCAAGGCGACCACCCATCCAAGTCAACCAGCTTTCCAGTATGATCTTTTAATTTGTTCTTATTTATTTACAACTTGATTGTCCCACGTGGAGAAAATTGGGCCGGCTTCCTCTGTGAAGACCCATCGCCACAGTGCAGCGTCACCCCGGCACCCTAGCGATCTATTATTATTACACCAATGTTTATATGCCTCGACGAGCCGCCCGAATGCCTAGAATTGCATCACGGTAGTACACCGACGAGCAAAAGAAATGCGGCATTTTTGGAACCATCACATATTTCCAAAAATGCCGCATTTTTTGTTTTGCTCGCCAGTATACTTATCACACGTTGCGCGAGCGGGAATCGATCTCAAGTCGGCCTTTCCCTGTGAAACTGGTCATGGTCTACAACTCGCTGGTGGGCCGAAGATTGTCGTCCCCTCGACCATCGCTCACCCCATGTAGGTCTCATCTAGGTTGTCTGCGAGGGGGCGGGAGGTTTAGGAAGGGTGGGGGGGGGGGGGGGGGTGTGCGAGGGGCGGGGGTGGAGGCGGCTATGCTGCCTTGAGTTGGCAAAAGCCAGGATCCATTATTTTGGGGGAAAATCGAGATTTTCATTGTAATACAATAAAATCTCGCTTTCCTCAAAAACGGTCATACCGGCTTTTTTACCTTTCTAAACGGCAGAGCTGATGGGTGTTTCCGCGTGCAAGCCAGTGTCAGTGCTGGAGGAGACGGAGGGGGGGGGGGGGGGGGGGGGGCAGTTGTGGTAAACTGAGGATAGGCAGGGCGAGGGGCGGGTGGGAGGGGGGGGGTGGCGTAAAGACCAAAGAATGTCAGTCCATTTTGATGAAAAGCATTTTTCTTTTTCATTGTGTTACAGTGCATTTCGCCTTCACAGCCAAGATC
Organism: Semisulcospira habei; assembly: GCA_036245525.1. NCBI lineage: Eukaryota > Metazoa > Mollusca > Gastropoda > Semisulcospiridae > Semisulcospira > Semisulcospira habei. The sequence goes on along the minus strand of BTPG01000001.1, from coordinate 303,300,647 downwards.
TCATGAATACAGAAACAGATGCTTCTAGACGAGCAAACGATCCACATACAGAAACAGATGCTTCTAGACGAGCAAACGGTCCACATACAGAAACAGAAACAGATGCTTCTAGACGAGCAAACGGTCCACATACAGAAACAGATGCTTCTAGACGAGCAAACGGTCCACATACAGAAGCAGATGCTTCTAGACGAGCAAACGGTCCACATACAGAAACAGATGCTTCTAGACGAGCAAACGGTCCACATACAGAAACAGATGCTTCTAGACGAGCAAACGGTCCACATACAGAAACAGATGCTTCTAGACGAGCAAACGGTCCACGGGCCGACAACGCCCGCGGTTGGCCCGCGCTCAGCTGTGCCGCGTTAACACGCGGCACAGCTGAGCGCGGGCCAACCGCGGTCGACATCGGTTAGTAGACTGTTTGCTCGTTGTGAAGCATTTTCGTCTACAAAGATTATGAGTCAGCCATTGCTTGCTGATATTTTTTTCGTTCTGACAAAAAAAAACATCGTACCCTCACCAGCCGGCATTGTGAAAAAACAACACTGCTAATGTGCATAAAACTTTAATTCGAAAATCAACAACCGCACAATTGAAATCAATACAAAATACATATCATTATAACCATGCAGATAAATATAACTGTAAATTTTCTGTATGCATTGTGACTTCAATAAAACAATACAGTACCACTGTAAGAATTCTTATACTACTGCAAACTGCCACGAAAAGATATTATAATATTTTTGCAAATTGCCCCCCCCCCCCCCCCCCCCCCCCCCACACACACACACACCACCACCCAAAAAAAAAAAAAGAATTCTTCTGCAAACTGCCACAAAAATTGTTATAATACTTCTGCAAATTGCCACCAAAATATATTAGAATGTTTCCACAAACTGCCACCAAAACGTATTATTATATTTTTGCAAACTGCCACCAAAAAATCAATATTATACTTCTGAAAAGGTTCTGAAGTTACCAGCAAACGTGTTCAATAGCTCAAAGTTTTCAGCATAAATCATGTTACTAGTAAAAGTTGATTTTGCTATAAAAAATTATCTTGAAAACATGCGATAAGTAATGTACCAGCGTAAGCCACCATAAATAAATTTGTACTAATTCCGAAACTCATGAAGCTATCGGCACCGAAAAGCTGTTACTATCCGTCTTCATTTTAGGGTGTTTTGATAATCAGTGTTCCCACTGTAATAAATAGTAAGCGGGCAGGGGCAGAGACCGCGTTTTTACGATGTGTAAAGTGGTATTAAAGACCGTATACTACTCGCAAAAGCCAGTAGGATAAGGTTTTTAGACCACGAGACTGAGATTCTCAGTATCACCTAAACACCGATATCGCGAATAGTATTAAAATATTAAAACATCGAGAATGCTGTTACAACACGTCCTTTGACGTGCACCAAAGCCGAAGACAATCAGAGCTACTGTAACCCATTCAATGTCGTTGCTTGAAATCGTCGCGAAATCAACGTCAAAGATCCCCGGAAGTCAAAGGAGCACGAAGCAAAAGTAATGACTTTCGCCAGAGGCACAGTTCCTCGTACGCCCCAGCAACTGCGGGACTCGCGAGGATCTGTGCCTCTTGTAGTTGGGAAGGTTTGTATTTATTTATCTCAGCAGTTAACGGGGTACTTCATTTCTAATGCTTAGCGGCCGGCGCATTGGGGCTGCCGACACCCTCAGTGGGCGTGGGCGTGGGCGCGTCTCTGTCCTTGTGCGGGACGCCTTCAATGCACGCTCTCGTGCGTTCCAACACACGATCAAGCTTTTCCTCTAACCCGACCAGTCTCGTTTTGAGGTCTACCACAACCTCGTACGTCCTAGGCAATTTCTTCTTGTGCTCAGTGCGCTGAAACAAAAACATGTTCCGTCTGGCCCAGTGTCGTTTAGCTCCCATGTGCATGCAGCAACCGGTTCTCGCGATGCCGATGGCTGTATGCTTAACTCATTCAGCCCGACGGCCGTATTTCTCAAATTTTGGAGGCGTCATCTAATGACTGTGCACCAGTTGCAGCAAATGGATCGACCATGATAATTCAAGGGCAGTGCCAGATTAGCTTGGCGCTGACAGGCGCCAAGCTAATCTGGCACTACCCCTGAATTATCATGGTCGACCCATCTCCTGCTGTAGTGCGTCAGGGCTGAATGGGTTAAAAGCGTTAGCCGTCGCAGCGAATCGAGGGAGACAACCAGTGTGGGTTAACCCTTCAGCTAGACTTATAATATACATTGTTTGCCTCCCTACGTCACACGACCAGTGTCTTTAGCGCAAACTGTACCATGTGACCGTGATACAAAAACCCATGTAGCGACAAATGGCGGACTTCTTGTAGCCCTCTTTGTGACGCATCTTGAATGTGAATTTTGTTTTATTAAAGATGTCCAAAACGTTCTAAAGTTAGTGTTGTTCGAAACAACAAGCACACTCAGTACTTGAGACGGCAACGTCACGAAATATTTTAAATTACGTCATAAGTCTATTATGTATAAATGTATATTCCTTTGACGTCAGTCATGTCTGGCGTGATCCAGGTCGGACGATGTCTTTTTAATTTCTTTTACGAAAATAGTGGAGGAATGAAAACAAACACGTTATTGTTAGCAGGGGCTTGCTGCACGGACCCTTGTAGGCCTTCGGGAGGTCAAGGAACCATTGTACCCATCAGGCCTTCGGGGTACAATGGTTTCTTTGATCTCCCTCAGGCCTACAAGGGTCCGTGTAGCGAACCCCTGCGACCAATAACTTATATTATTGGTAGCAAAGGTTTTCTACACGGACACGTGTAGACCTGAGAGAGGTCAACGTAACCATTATACCCCCGCAGTGTACAATGCATGGTTACTCTGACCCCTCGAAGGACGGTCTTCAAGGGTCCGTGTAGCAAATCACTGTTACCAATAACGTATATGTTTTCATTCCTTTGCTGTATTCGTTCATGAAATCAAGCAGATGAATGGTCAATTTGGCATTAAACCGCCTGTGTTGGGGTACTTCGAGGGTTTCATCGTGGTATTGTAGTCCGACGAAGATGATTATCAAACCGACCCCCCGAAGGCGCGAAGGTGTGATACTCAGCTTCAGAGGACTACAAACCACGATGTAAGACGAGAAGTAACCCACCACAGACGGTACAATACCATTGTTGCTCAGTCTACATCGCGCACTCTTTCAAACCTCGAATATGCGTCTGAAGTCAGGAGTAAAACCCAAATATTTCTGACGCCAGACTGAATTTTTCTAGAAAATACACAGGGGACGCGACTCTTTGGCCGGTCGTGCAAATGTGCTTGCTGAGAAAACTAGAATTTCAAACGTTTACCGGCGGTGCTGCTTCTAAGTAGACAGTGGCAATTTCAGAATCTTTAGCAAGGAAGTGCTGACTTTTCTCGTCGGTTTTAAGTGATAGAACTGCAAAATATGAGCTTGGAGCTGCGTGGCAAGCGAATGGATACGGTTAGCTCGTTGACCAAGTGCACGCCAAGGAACAACGCTTGGAGTCCCTGCTATGTTAAAAACGTGTAGGAGTCGTGGAGAAATATTTAAACAGAAAGGAATGAACCAGACAAGCAACCTACCTAGAGCTCCTATGCCACCATAAACTCATGTAGAAGGTTCTAGTAAAAGGCCCCGCTACACATGCCGATTTTGAGGCCGATTCTCGAGTAGTTTCCAGAACCGTTTCAATCGGAGTGTCATCGGGCCGGACTACAAAAACGTGTGCACTGCCACACGTTCCCGATTTAGCCGACAGGTTTGAACTGGAAGGTCAAGGTCGCTAACAGCTTCCTGTTATCTGATTGGTTGAAGCTTACAATTGGGGCCGATTTGTGTTGCACAAACAGAGCAGGCTCTAAACACAAGATTCCCAGCCGATTGGGATCGGATCGGATGCAAAGAGGCATTCTGACGTCATCCGCTCGGAACCGGATTGGAATCTGCTACAAAATCGGGGCACAATCGGCATGTGTGGCGGGGCCTTGGCACAAGCCACTGTCAGCACTGCGATGTGAAGTATCTCAGACCTCCCGCCATTTTGTCTACAACAAATTGCTGGCGCAAGGCTAAGCTCGCTCAAGCAACTGACCCCTGGTTCCGGCGTCGGAACTCTTCTCCTCTAGTGTCACCGTTAATTCGTACGCGTACGGACCTTCGGGGGTTCTTTCTCCGGGTCTCAAGCTCTCTCTCCCCCTCCACTTACCGGTTTCTGGCCACTTTATTAATTTGAAATACAAGCGATCAAAATTTCCGAAACCTCAGTTTGAGCAAATCCTTCACTCCATGTGAATGTCCTGTGTTTGTCGTGTACTGTGTGTTACCTTCAGAGTGAATGCGTGTGTTTAACGTGAGCGTGCATGTTGAGTTCAGTTCGCAGCGCTTTAAGCCGATTCACAGAATTGGGTAAAACGCCAATATGATGACCGGTATTATTATTAAAACCCCAAGAAAGGAACACGTACAAGGACAAGTAAAACATAATTGAGTTGTACTCTTTTATCCTAAGTGTGGGGAGCTGGGTAGCTCAGGTGTTAGAGCGTTCGACTCTCCTGAAAGGTCGCGGGTTCGAACCCAACTGGGAGCAAAAGACGTTGTTAAGTTCTGAAAGTTTAAAGCGTTCCTTTCTAAGCGCGTTTCTTTGCTGGAATTTTTTTTTAAGTTAGGACAAAAAGCACAAAAAACAATACCACCAGACCCAGTGAGCAAAACGTCTTCAGATCTAAGTTGGCCAGAAGATCTTTGTTCACTGAGACAGCGTTCTTACGTGTGTATGGCTGCCGAGTGGCACGGCAATGTACCAGATGCCAGGTCTGTCCAGAGGCTCTGGCAGTGCATTTGGGTCACTCTGTGATGCAGATACCGCCTCTCCGTCTTTCACTGGACCTAACAGAAACGCATGCATATCAAGACGACCCCCATCAATAGATGCGGAAGAATAACGCGTTGCCACCGGCAACGCTATGCGACACTTTCGCAGCTATTGATGCGGGGCGCCTGGAACGAGTTAAATCCTCAGTCGGAATATTAAGAATGTATGATTTTTTTTACAGATAAAATTCAAGCAGCATTAAATGATCACATTTGTCGGCCATGTTGCATACTATTAGGTAGGTCCACTTAATTTTTAAAACAAGAAAGGCAAAGCCCGTATGGCTCACGTGTATGACCGATCCACACATGTGTGACAATAAGTAAAGGGATGGCTTCTGCACCAACAAAATTCATGTTTTCTCAAAATTTAATCAATTTTCACGCATCTATGAAACCCCCGTGACCCTTGACCTTTGCGATGAGTCGACCAAATTAGCATACATAGGAAGGTCTTTTCATGAGCTACCTTGGTGCCAAATTTGACTGAAAAGTTTGCAAAAATGTTGATAATAATACAATTCTATTAATAATTGGAATTTTATACACATGAGTCGCTCTTGTGACCGGTGACCTTTTCCGAGGGGCCATCCAAATTAGTATGCATAGATAGGCCTTACCATCAGGTATCTCTGTACCATGTTCGGGTTTGAAGTTTTGAATAGTAATTGAGAGAGAAGGAAAACATTTCTTGTCAAAATATGGTTATTTTTACTTATTTTCTGAGCTCTTGTGACCTTTGACCTTTCCGTTAGTTAGTTATTGAAATTTAACGCCGAGCTGGCGACTAGAGCCATCTCACGGCGGGAAGGGTAAAAGTCTGGTCAGCCAGATTATGAGAAAGGTCTTAAAACATGATGTAAATACAGTTTAAATGTAATCTTAGCATAAACGTCAAACAGGTCACATGTCTACAGACTTCGGAAGTTCATAAGAGCAGTCAGATTTACATAGACTACAGAGACTTAATTTTGTAAAACAAATTGGCTTCCTTTAGAAAGCTTAAGATTTTGTCCGGGGGGAACGTTCCGAAACAAAACCTTCAAAGAGTCTGCTGTATAGTGTTTCCGCCCGATATCGATTAAGTCAGCACATGATGTCAAAAAGTGCGTCACCAAAAACGGCTCGTCGCAAAAACCAGAATTAAAAAAATAGAATCCCTGAACGTACTTGTGTACCCAATAAACGGCCAATTCCTCAAAATCGCTATAAAAAAAAAAAGAAATAAATAAATAAAAGGCAAAAAAAAAAAAAATAAAAGACAAAAAAAAAACCAATAATTTGTCAGATGCCTTCAGACATTTCTATAGCACTTTTGGGCTTACATCATTACAAAATGACGTCACAATTATTATAAACTTGACTTTGCAGAGGACGCAGAAGGTGCGCCTTAACATAATCTAACCTGATTTGGGTTTCTAGAATGAATTCTGATTTATTTAGAGGAATATGTTTTTGAAGCTAATTTTAGCATCCGCGAAGAGCGCGAATGGGAGTACCCTTGCGCCATCGGCTATATCTCTTGTGTGTTCCTAAGGCGTTTAGAGGATCATGGCTTAAACATCGCAGGACATACAAAGGTACACTTTGAAGCCCATCTTATAGAGTACTGGGGAGCGGGGGGAGGGGGGGGGGGAGGCACAGTAGTCAGGTCTGGCTTATGGAGTACATAGAAGTACCCAACGGAGAAAGAAACACGCTTAGAAAAGACGGGTACAACACAATTTATTAATATTTCGGGTAAATACCCTTTGTCAAAATAGACAAACAAACAAACAGAGAGATTAGCCGCTACTTATCTTCAGTTGCCACATTCCTACTGCCAATGAAGATAAGTAGCGGCTAATCTCTCTGTTTGTTTGTTTGTCTATTTTGACAAAGGGTATTTATCCGAAATATTAATAAATTGTGTTGTACCCGTCTTTTCTAAGCGTGTTTCTTTCTCCGTTGGGTACTTCTTTGCATATTACACGCTTGGCAGTCACCTTTTTGGTCTGGATTGATTTATGGAGTACATGTCTTGCAGGTTGTGTTGTGTCCTTAATAGTGACGAGATATGTGCATTTGAATATGACCTAAAATGGCCTATTTTTTGCATTTTTAAAAAGTGCTATGTTGAGACACATACAATCATATCGTGAAGGTAGAATTGTGTGGTTCTTACTGTTACGGATCAAATCAACATGTAGATTGCTCTGAAGGTTTTTCCAGTCCCACAAATTGATACTTCTGCAATTACAGCACCCCTAAAATGACCAAAAATGAAATTTGGACATCTGTCAAAATGAGAGTTTATATGGCTTATACACTCTTCACTATCTTATATCTTATACGTTATATCTTAGGTAATTTTCATCGTAGGCACATGAATCAGACACTAAAATGTAGACAAAAACATGACGAACCCCTTCCTGAGAATTTCACATTAAACCAAATATATTTCAGATATAAACACAGCAATGTAACTTAATATCCTGCATTCTAGCGCTATATCTCATACATGGAATTCTGAATGCATTCCCATCATTTTTTTTTTTCTTCAAATTTACCAGCTGCAGGACGTCTGTTGGCTATGGAAACAAGCAAAGTGGTTATCTGCCTCGTGTTTCTTGTTCAAGATACCTCTTCTCCCCCCCCCCCCTAATCCCCCCCCCCCCCCACCCCCGTTCCTGAGCGGGGTATACTGGTTTCATCCTATGTGTCGCTGTAGCTGGGTGTCTGTCTGGGTTTTGTGCAGATGATTTCCCCAGAAACAACCAACAGATTGTAGAGTACTGAAGGGGGTGGGGGTGGGGGGTGGGGGGTGGGGGTGGGGGGGTGGTGCACAGAGGACCGGGCTAGCTCTTGGACTTGTTAGACTCACGTGACCTCACAGGTGCGGGGCCGCAAGAGAATGTCTCATACTTGATTGCTGACCCCACTTTGTACCCATATTCCTTGGATATAGTAAATTTTTGATACAGCAAATCGCCGGGGGGGGGGGGGGGGGGGGGGGAGGGGAGGGGGGTGGGTGGGTGGGAGCAATTTTTCTTGTTCTTATATCCGAAGTTTGTTATAAGCGAAGTGATTTATACAGGAAAACAGCCGTACGGACCTCTGAAACAGTGTTGTTCTATCCGAATGTGTTATATGCGGCCTTGTTTTAACTCATTCAGCCCCGACAAACCACAGCAAGGCATGGATCGAGCATGACAGTTCAAGGGTGGAGCCAGAATAGCTTGGCGCCCATAGGTGCTAAGCTATTCTTGCACCACCCTTGAACTATCATGCTCGATCTGTCTCTAGAAAGGTAATACAGTCCTTCAGAAAGCAATTTCAAAATTTGGGGATTTCGGTCCTGGGGTGTTAAGCGAAGTAGACGGTGCATGGCTCTTGGCGTTTAAGCTACAAACCATTCCGGAACACAACTTGGAGGCACTGGCAAAGACGGAGTTAGGAACATGTCAGCGAACATTAAGACAACTGATGTGCACACACTGGCTACCACTGGTTGTCTGTCTCGATTTGCTACGGCTGGTAGCGAGTCGGCGGAGACAACCAGTGTGACACTGGCCACTTCCATCAAGCGAAGCGAGGACAGGTAACTAATGAACTATTATTAAGCCTTATCATTCTGATACACCTATTTCTTGAAATAAATTAGACTGATAGTTCAAGGGTGGTGACAGAATACCTTGGCGCCTGAGGCGCCAAGCTATTCTGGCACCACCCTTGAACTGAAACAGTTTATCTATCTCCTAATCTGCAATGTAGCTTTCACTGGACAATAAGCCAATTTAACAAAATCAGCTGCAGTACCTTCTGCTGGTTTCTTGGGAGATTGCTGCATTCCACCTCGCTTAAAGGCGATGTCGGAGAAGGTAAAGGTGGATGCGGGGAAGGAGCGTTCGATATCGCACCCGAGTCTGACAAGATCCAACCGCCAGTCCACTCCGTGTAAGCGCACAATGGAAGAGTACGAATCGTTCATCGTGGCGATCAGCAGATTCAGCAGAAGGATGGTGGCCAGCAGTCGGTACAGCTGTGGAATTAACCCATTATATCATGCATGCACTTCAGCAGGATGGTGGCCAGTACTCGGTACAGCAGTGGAAATTAGGATCGACCATGATAATTCAAGGGTAGTGCCACATTAACTTGGCGTCTCATAGCAAATGAGGATGCGTATCGCTAGCACTACGTATAAGGAGAACTACGTGTTGGTAGTGCTAGCACCAGTGAGATTTCTTTTGCATCGAACGACTCCCAACAACAAACGACAGGGAAGTCACGGCGGATAACCAGCTTGCACCATAAGCATAAACAACACTCCAGACATCGCCAAGAGGCACAGATCATCACGCGCCAATGGGGCTCGTGAGGATCTATGCCACTTGGAGTTGTGTAAAGTGTTGTTTATGCTTATAGTGCAAGCTGGTTATATAACGTGACTTCGCTCTCGTTCGTTGTCGAGAGAAGCCCCGCATTAACGTATCCTCACTACCGTGTCGATATCACTACGATCACTAGCACTATGTGTAACTACTACTACTACGTGTCGCTAACCCGTATGTCTAACGGTCACAGTGCTATCAAACAGCAGTGCTCCTGACACAAGCTTCTAAGGGCCGTAATTCTACCGACACGTAGTGTTCATGACACATAGTGCGAACGGGATTTCCGCCGCCAAAAGGTACAGGATGCGAGACATTACAAGTTATTTGTCGCAGGGATTTGCCACACGGACCCTAGTAGGTCTGAGGGAGGTCAAAGGAACCATTGTACCCCAAAGGTCTGAGGGGTACAAAGGTTCCTTTGACCACCCTCAGGCCTACAAGGGTCCGTGCAGCATGTCTCTGCTACCAACAACGTATTTGTTTTAATTCCTCCAATGTTTCCTCCAATGGGGCAGTGGGCAGATGTTCACATATGCACAGGGCAGAGACAACCCCGCCCTCCACAATTCCCCTGCTGCCTTGCAGGTTAGGTTTTGGATAACCAAAGGCTAGGGCGCTGACACGGTACCTGAATGGGCGTATGAACTTCCTTGATAAAGTCCCCCCCCCCCCTCCCCCAGGGCAAAGGAGTCCCATGAAGGTCTCATCGGCCACGTGTCAAGGACCAAGGCTTTCGCCCTCTGTCTTTTAAAGGTTAAAATATTCACTTGCGACGGATTACGGAAAGCACGTCGCTGAGCAGATTTGCGCGCTTTTTGGGCCTTGCGGCACTCGTCATTGAACCATGGTACTCTCGGCTTCCGAGGGACTGATGCGGAAGTTTTAGGGATGGTTTCACCCGCTACGTCCAACAAAATAGTAGTAAAAGAAGAAACAGGTTTTTCAGCTGACATGACCACCTCCTCTGTAATACGAGACTGACAGAGGGAGGTGAACAGAGGCCAGTTAGCTTTCTTGAGATTCCAGCGCCCCACCATTGGATCCTCCCCACATCGGACCGATGACAGGACTACTGGGAAGTGGTCACTACCACAAAGGTCGTCGTGGACCTTCCAGTCAAAGTCCAGCATGAGAGAAGGATCACACACAGTGAGGTCTAGAACAGAACTAGGTTCTGAACCTGGGATAGAGTAGGTAAGTGAGTCATCATTAAAAACACATAGGTTAAGTTAAAAACACATAGGTTAAGTTGAGAAAAACATCTTCTAACATCTGACCTCTGCCATCATAGTGGTCACTATCCCACAGGTGAGCGTGACCGTTAAAATCTCCCATGAAATTAAAGGGAGGGGGCAGCTGATCTACTAAGTTAAAAATATTCCTACAGACCCCCAGGGATGGTGGCAGGTAAATACTGCATATGGTTATGGTCTTCTTTAAGGTAATCCGAGCTGCGACAGCCTGAAGACAGGTGTCAACACTAACGGGGCTACATTAAAAACTGGTTGCTAATGAGACGAGCCACTCCACCCGAGCGTCTCACCAAATCAGAACCTTTATGGATAGCATTAAAACCATTAAAGGAGACAGGGTCAGAAGTCTTCAGGTAAGTCGCCTGACGAGATATTACTGAGGGGTTATAGGACTTGACTAGAAGGCGTAATTCTTCAAAGTTGGTGTGAAAACCACGACAATTCCACTGAAGCAGAGAGTACATGATTAGGTGTTATGTGGAGGAGAAGAGTTCTTTCCCCCTTTTCCTGTACTTTGGAAGGAGTCGAAGAAACAGAGGGGGGTCGACTCCTGGGCCTCCTCTGGTTCCTCGGAGATGAGGGGGGAGGAGCTGCCGCAGCACCAGCTACGACAACTTCCACTCCCTCCATCTTTTCCTCCAATGCAGCATATTTATTTTCTTAGACTTCTGGGCCGGGGCAGCGTTCCTACCGCCAGAGGTGGCGGCCTTAGAAGGCTGACCAGAGCCAGAAGCCTTTGTAGTAAGATTGACAGGCTTGGGTGGGGGCTGAGGCTTAGGGGCAGCAGAAGGCGGTGCCACCGAACCGGTATCGTCCGCCTTCTGCGTTCCCTGGCTCCTCGTCACCACCGGAGGAGGGTTACTCTCAGGGGCGAGAAGAAGTTGGGGTTTGACAAGAGAAGTCTTTGGTGGGGCGCTTGCCTGCCACCGCAGCACTAAAAGTATACACAGAGGTGTTATTTGAGTTTGGCGCAGCCTCAGCTGTACCAGGGCCGTCAACCAGTTTTTTTGGGCGTCCGCAAAGGACAGCCCCTTCTCCACACGCACCTGCTGAATCCTGCACTCGGATATCCAACGAGGGCACTTCTTGTCCGAAGCCATATGCGCCCCCTGGCAATTTACACACAGGGGGATGGCTGTGCAGGACTCAGCAGAGTGTCCGGGCTTAGTGCAGCGGGCGCATAGAGCCTCTGCCTGGCGGCATGTCTTTTGCCCATGGCCATACTTTTGGCACTTAAAGCACCGGAAGGGGAGAGGGACGTACTTTTTCACTTTTAGGGAGTAGTAACCTCCCCAGATGGTAGTAGGAGCGGTGGGGGTGCCAAACGTCAGGATGATGATAGGGAGACGGATCTCCCTACCACCTCGTTTGGAAACGAAGCGCCTGACGTAGGTCACCATCTGTGACTTGTTGTTCCGTACAAGTTCATCTTCAGACAGTTCTGCCAATGCTTGATCTTTAATGACTCCTGTAGAGGAATTCATCGTTTTGTGGGGAGTGACCTCCACTGGAGTGTCTCCGATAGAGGAGAGCCTCAGTAGCCCATTGGAGTGTGCCCGGGTACGGCACTCTACCAGCAGGTCACCAGACCTGAGGCGCTGGGTCTCAGGCCTGCCAACACGGCTCCTGATGGTCTCCCCTACCAGGAAAGGGTGCAGCTTGGAAAGAGGCTTCTCTTTAACTTTGCTGTGAATAATGAGAAAGCGAGGCCAGACGGCCGACGACTGGGGCGTCGCTTCCTCACAATCGGAGTCGCTATCATTCTCAAGGTCAATGTCAGTGGCTATGTGCCGCTTTGGTGCCAGTTTTGGTATTTTTGTATTTTCCATATTAAAGTATGATAGATATTCATCCCCCGGGGTTCCCCGCCCGCCACCGAGCCCAACAAGGGAAAGTGCATTCGTCGCTGTTGAATGCAAGGGAATACTGGCATAGAGCATCTAATCAGCAGCAGAGGCTATAGTATGGTGCTCCGTATATCAGCCTGCATGTCAACAATGGGATAGGGCTCAACGTGACAAGAGCCGATTGACTAGGTCGGTACGACTAGGCTCCCGGTTAGGCAGAAGTCAAGGCCAAAGTGGAGTGTTACAGCCACCAGGATCCTCTTCTCCCCCGACACGGGTCTCCAAGCACGGCAAACACTTGGGATCCAAAGGACCAAAAGCTCACGAGTATTTTTAAGGACCAATCCAACATGGTAGGACCTTGGTTAGCACAGCTCCTTAAAAACCGGACCAGTGAAAAAGACTGAACAACATATCTGCTGACATCAAGTCCTAATCCTGGACAAAGATGGCACCCCTCTGCTAGCCCACTCAGTCAGGGACTAAGGGGACTACCCACCCACGCCACGTGAAGGCCGGTGCCCAGTGGGCACAGGGCAGAAAGAGAGTCAGACAGAATCAGGAAGTTCCTTTCCCGAGACTGAAAGGCATGCTTGAGTGCCAGCAGCATTGCCTGCAGTTCTGCACTAAATACAAAGGAATGGTCAGGGAGGCGGAGCTTAAATGGGCGTCTAGGATGGCGAGAAGACACTGCAGCCGCAGCCACTCTCCCATCCTCAGACTTGGACCCATCCGTATAAATACGACAATAGCCAGGAAATCTTGAAAGGAGTTCATTGAGGCTCTGTTGGTATATGGCTGGTGGAGTACAGTCCTTCTTGTGGGCGATCAAGTTCCAGGTCCACTCCGGCCGCCTGCAGATGAGGTCGGACACGAAAGGAAAGTGGACGGACAGCTCCCGGATAGGCATCGTAAATCTCGGCAAACGACGGGTTAAAAACACAATCATAGGCAGGATTGTCTGGATGGGCCTTCAGCTTCAGAAAGTAGCTGAGCATGAGGCGGATGCGGCGGAGCTTGAGAGAAGGCTCCCCCGCCTCAGCATACAGACTAGGAACTGGAGATGTCCTGAAGGCCACCAGACATATGCGCAGACCTTGATGGTGGATTGTGTTCAGACGCTGTAGAACAGATTTGGAAGCCGAGCCATATACCACAGAGCCGTAATCCAGTTTGAACCGAACAAGGGCCCGGTACAGTCGAAGTAAGACATGATGTCTGCAGCCCAGTCAGTACGACCAACGACACGAAGAAGGTCGAGGGTCTTCTGACAATAGGTTCTAAGGTAAGTAATATGTTTGCAGAAGGTCAGTCTTTTGTCAAAGATGACCCCCAGCAACTTTGCCTCCTCGGCCACCTTAATTAGCACTCCAGCAATGCTCAGGCTAGGTTCTGGAAAAAAATTTCGTCTGGTTAGTAAAATGCACACAGACTGTCTTGGAGGGCGAGAACCTGAATCCGTTGAGAGACACTCACCGCTGGATGCGATCAACGCACAGCTGCAAGCGCCTCTCGAGGGACGCAAGCCCTCGACCTCGTGCACACACAGCAAAGTCGTCCACAAACAAAGAGGATTCAGAATCATCCTTGATGGCCTTTACAATGTTATTAATTTTAATGCTAAATAAAACAGGAGATAAAATGCTGCCGTGAGGGACACCCATTTCCTGTTCAAAGGAGTCGGAGAAGGTGGAGCCCACACGGACATGAAACGACCGGTTAGTAAAATAATTGTAAATAAAAACGGGCAGGTGCCCTTTAAAGCCCATGTCCGACAAATCAGACATTATACCATACTTCCAGGTAGTGTCATATGCCTTCTCAAGATCGAAGAAAATTGCATAGACATGCTGCTTGTTGACAAAAGCATCTCGGATAAACGACTAAAAGCGGACTAGATGGTCAGTTGTACTACGGAAGCGCCGGAAACCGCACTGGAGGTCTGTGATGAGACCCTGTGACTCAAGATGCCACACCAGGCGGGCGTTGACCAAGCGTTCCATAGTTTTGCATAAACATGATGTCACAGCGATTGGCCGGTAGTTGCCCAGGTTGGAAGGATCCTTACCCGGCTTGGAGATTGGCACAACCACAGCCAGACGCCAAGATGGCAGAAAATGACCAGTTATCCAGATATAGTTAAAGGCCTTGAGAAGTACAAGGAGTGAATCCTCAGGCAGATGTGTTAGGAGCTGATAGTGGATGGTATCTAATCCAGCAGCAGAGTCAGTACATTTCTGCATGGCTTGCTGCAATTCTGAAAACGTAAAAGGGGCATTACAGTCTTCCGAGTTATCCGATATAAAATCACAAGTACAAGACTCTCGCTTTTCCTTCTCTCTCTGGAAGAAAGGTGAATAATGCTCTGTTGAAGAATTATGGGCAATGGTGGAGGCAAGCAAATTGGCCACAGCCTTTTTGTCCGTGACCAAACTGGCACCATCTCTAAGGTGGCCGACAGAAGCCGAGCCACCCCTGCCCCTAATTCTTCGAACAGCCTTCCAGACTTTTTGGGATGGAGCCCTAGAAGATAAAGATGAGACAACTTGCACTCCCTCCATCCGCTCCTCCAATGCAGCATATTTGTTTTGAAGGGGGACATCAGTGTTCCTCTTCTGGGCCCGTGCGCACAGCGGTCCCATAGAATTCTTAGACTTCTGGTCCTGGGCAGCGTTCCTGCCGCTAGAGTTAGCGGACTTAAAAGGCTGACCAGAGCCAGAAGCCTTTGGAGTTGACAAAGCAACAGGTCTGGGTTGGGGCTGAGGCTTAGGGGCAACAGAAGGCGGCAATACCGGACCGGCAGTGTCCGCCTTCTGCGTTCCCTGGCTCCTCGTCACCACCGGAGGAGGGTTACTCTAAGGGGCGAGAGGAGCCGAGGCTCCGCCCGCAACCAAGAAGTTGGGGTTTAACATGAGAAGTCTTTGGTGGGGCGTTTGCCTGCCACCGCTGCACTGAAAGTATGCACAGAGGTGTTAGAGGTTGGGGCAGCCGCTCCTGCGCCAGGGCCTTCAACCAGTTTTTTGGCATCCAGAAAGGACAGCCCCTTCTCCACACGCACCTGCTGAATCCTGCACTCGGATATCCAACGAGGGCATTTCTTATCCGAAGCCATATGCGCCCCCTGGCAATTCACACACAGCGGGATGGCTGTGCAGGACTCAGCAGAGTGTCCGGGCTTAGTGCAACGGGCGCATGAAGCCTCTGCCTGGCGGCATGTCTTTTGCCCATGGCCATACTTTTGGCACTTAAAGCACCGGACGGGGAGAGGGACGTATTTCTTCACTTTCAAGGAGTGGTAACCTCCCCAAATGGTAGTAGGAGCGGTGGGGGTGCCAAACGTCAGGATGATGGTAGGGAGACGGATCTCCCACCACCTCGCTTGGAAGCGAAGTGCCTGCCGTAAGTCACCCCTGAAACTTAAGGTTCCGTACAAGTTCATCTTCTGATAGTTCTGCCAAAGCTTGGTCTTTGATTACGCCTCTTGACGAATTAATAGTTTTGTGGGGTGTGACCTCCACTGGAGTGTCTCCGATGGAAGAGAGCCCCAGTAGCCCGCTAGAATGTGCCCGGGTACGGCACTCTACCAGCAAGTCACCAGATCTGAGGCGCTGGGCATCAGGCCTGCCAACACGGCTCCTGAGGGTCTCCCCCACCAGAAAAGGATGTAGCTTGGAAACATGTTTCTTCTTCACCTTGCTGTGGACAATAATAATAATATATAATAATAAGCGCATTAAATAGGCGCTTTATCCCCAATTGAAAATCGGCTCAAAGCGCCGCCGCGAACTGAACCCAACAAGCACGCTCACGTGAAACACGCGCATTCACTCACACACTGTACATAAACACAGAACATTCACGTGGTGCTAAGGGCAAGCTCAAGCGAGCTACTGTAGTTTTTGGAAATTCAAAGTAGTTTGTATTTGAAATTTGATTAAGTGGGCTGAAACTGATACCAAAGTGGAAGCGAGACCATACGGCCGACGCCTGAGGCGTCGCTTCCTCACAATCCGAGTCACTGTCATGTTCAATGTCGGTGGCTATGTGCCGCTTCTGTGCAAGTTTTTTTTTTCTCCATATAATAATAGTAGAGATATTCATCCCCTGGGGGTTCCCGCCCGCCACCCAGCCCAACAAGGGAAAGTACAACTGTCGGCGGGTCTCCAACCGACGCACAATGGAGACTGCCCGAAAGATATACTCAAGGGGTAAGCCCGATTGAACCATCTGAGCCGCCGCCTTCTATCACACTGTTGAATGCAGGGAAATACTGGCGTAAAGCACCTAATCAGCAGCAGAGGCTATAGCAGGGTGCTCCGTATAGCAACCCGCATGTCAACAGTGGTATAGGGCTCAACGTGACAAGAGCCGATTGACTAGGCCGGTACGACTAGCCTTCCGTTTAGGTAGAAGTCAAGGCCAAAGTGGAGTGTTGGCACCAGTGAGCCGCAACCCAAAGGGAACCTCAGCCACCAGGATCGTCTTCTCCCCCGACACAGATCTCCAAGCACGGCAAACACTTGGGATCCAAAGGACCAAAAGCTCACGTGTATTTTTAAGGACCAATCCAACATGGTAAGACATGGGTTAGCCCAGCTCCTCAAAAACCGGACCAGTGAAAAAGACTGAACAACATATCTGCTGACATCAAGTCCTAATCCTGGACAAAGATGGCACCCTTCTGCTAGCCCACTCAGTCAGTGACTGAGGAGACTACCCACCCACGCCACGTGGAGGCCGGTGCCTAGTGGCTAAACAATACAGGGCAATTAACCAGGATATTAAGAAAAGCATGAAAAGGCAAAGAAGAGGTGGATTGAAGACTAGTGTAAACACGTAGAAGAAAATCTGAACAAAAATAATAGCAAAAAAAGCCTACCAGCTGGTTTAAGACTTGACCAGTGCAAAACAAGGACGCTCCTCTATCATTCAAGATAGCGAAGGGAACTGTCTTACGGAAGACCAAGACATTCTGAAGAGATGGACAGAGTACTGCTCAGATTTGTACAAATACTGAGCTACAGGTGACCCAGGCATGCTTGTCACCCCACCAGTGACCAACAGTGACAACTATCCCATCCTCCGAGAAGAAGTAGAGGCTGCCGTGAAGTCGCTGAAAAAAAGGGAAGGCAACAGGAGTAGACAACATCCCTGCAGAATCAGTCCAAGAAGAGCTGGTTGCCAAGTCATCAGTGGAGCCCCAACGGTCGGCAAGACTACGGGAGGGAGGGAGGGGAGGGAGGGAGGGGAGGATGGGAGGGGAGGGAGGGAGATAATGTTTTCGTAAAAGAAATCAAGAAGAAATCTTCCGACCTGGACCACGCCAGACATGACTAAAGACAAAGGAATATACCTTATACATAATAGACTTATGACGTAATTTAAAATCTTTCATAACGTTTCTGTCTCCAGTAGTGCGCCTGTTCTTTCGAACAACACTAAGTAACTTTGTACTTTAGAACGTTTTGATGATCTTATATAGAACAAAACTGGCATCCAAGACGCATCAGAGAGATGGCTACAAAAAGTCGGCCATTAGCTGCTACAAGGGTTTTTGTTTCCCGGTCACATGGTATGATTTGCGCTAAACAGATTGGTCGTGTGACGTAGGGATGAAAACAAGTAATTTTGTTTTCATCCCTACGTCACCCGACCAATCCCTTTTGCTCAAACTGTAACACATGACCGAGCGACAAAATAAGTTATTGGTCGCAGGGGTTTGCTACACGGACCCTTGTAGGCCTGAGGGAGGTCAAAGGAACTATTGTACCCCGATGGCCCGAGGGGTACAATGGTTCCTTTGACCTCCCGAAGGCCTACAAGGGTCCGTGCAGCAAGCCCCTGCTACCAATAACGTATTTGTTTTCATTTCTCCACTATTTTAGTAAAAGAAATCAAGAAGACATCTTCCGACCTGGATCACGCCAGACATGACTGAGGTCAAAGGAATATACATGTATAGATAAATAGACTTATGACGTAATTTAAAATATTTCATGACGTTGCCGTCTCAAGTACTGAGTGTGCTTGTTGTTTCGAACAACACTAAGTAACTTTTTACTTTAGAACGTTTTGGTCAGCGCACTTTTGTTTATCAAGCCCCAGTGTTATGGAATACACTTCCTCTTGAGGTCAGAAACAGTGAGTCTGTCTCTGACTTCAAGAGGTCGTTGAAAACTCACCTCTTCAAGCTTTACTTTGAATAACTGCCAGTGTTTGATGCCTTAGTTGTAGTTCTGCAATCCTCCTTGTTTAGACCGAATGTTAATTAGAATATAAATTATTATGTATGTATTGTTGTTTAGTTTATTGTAAAAGTGGTGTGTTCGGGCATTGTGCTTTGTTTGTTATGTGCATATGTCATTGTATTTTTAGTTTTGTGTACAGATTGTAAAGCGCTTAGAGCTTTTGAGTAAGATTAAGCGCTATATAAATACTCATTATTATTATAACGTTTTGCAGATCTTTTATAGATCTGTTTGTCTTCTTTATTTCTTTTACGAAAATGGTGGAGGAATGAAAACAATACGTTATTGGTAGAAGGGGCTTGCTGCACGGGCCCTTGTAGTCCTTCGGGAGGTCAACGAAACCATTGTGCCCCAAAGACCTTCGGCCTTCGGGGTACAATGGTTCTTTGACCTCCCGAAGGCCTACACGGGTGCGTGTAGCAAACCCTTGCTACTAATAACTTATAGTATTTGATGAAACACTCACCACATAAATAAACTGAAGATAGTATACAAAGAAAGGATCGATGTTGCCATACACTTCTTCATCAAATAGGACACCCATGCCTAACATGAGATCAAAGGTGCGAAAAATGGTCTGCTCGAGAAACAGTTCTTCCCTGAGGCCATCCTTCCCAGTGCGCAAAATGCAGTGGATGTTGAAGGCGAAGGCCAACAGCACAAAGGCGTAGATGGTCAGGAACTTTGTGATATCCTGTAATAATACAGTGAACGTCATCATCGATCAGTGGTATATCAAAGTACAACTTCAACTGCACCATGTGCAAGTACTGTGTTTGTGTTGACCAGGGCTGATGAAAATGATCGCCCGGTCGCCCATGGCGACAAGAAAAAATTTTCGGGTGACTTTAACTCCTTAAACTGTAGCATTAGTCTATTACTATTATAGTACTAGACTTATGACGGTAGTCCTCACACTTTGTAGCTAAGAAAAGCATTTACACTTGACGGGCGACCGAGTTGGTTAGTTATTGAAGTTTAACGCCGAGCAGGCGACTAAAGCCATCTCACGGCGGTGATTTTTTGTGTCGGTCTACTAACTTTTAACTCTTGAACTGCAAGAACTAAATGACTTCCATGCTACGGCATGGAAGTCATTTAATTCTGGGAGTTTAAGAGCTAATTAGCTTTTGGTAGCCTGAATTCTACCTACATTTTTAGGCTTTCATCACCTTATAAATGAGTAAATAACTACACTGCTTTTAAGAAGGCGTGAACACACTAGACCTCTTTCACGACAGAGTGTCAAATAATTTGAATTAACTCATAAACTACCAGAACTTTCTCCGTTTGGTTCTTCTCAGAACTAAATGGCTTAACTTCTATAGAATGGAAGTCATTTGGTTATGGAAGTTTAAGAGTTAATGTTTATTGCTAATCTAAAGATAGAGAGGCAAGCACAGGCGAAAAAATTTACAGAGAAAGAGCAGTCCGGACCTTTGTAAAAGCACTGGTTTGCCTGATTCTAGATTTGTTACATTCGCCCTTGCTACAAGTAGGCATACAAGCAAAGATGACCGCAGTATTGTTTGAGTTAACTCATTCAAGACGTGCCGCCTCCTTATCACTGTTTATAAAATATATAAAGCAAGAAAGGCAAAGCCCTTATCGCTCACGTGTATGACCGATCTACATGTTTGACCTTTGTGACAGTAAGTAAAGTGATGGCTTCTGCACCAGCAAAATCCATGTTTTCTCAAAATTCAAAATTAAAACAATTTTCACACATCTGTCAAACCTACGTCACCCTTGACCTTTGCGATGAGTGGACTAATTAGTATACGTAGGAAGATCTTATCGTCATCAGCTACCTTTGTGCCAAATTTGCTTGAAACGTTTGCAAAACTGTTCATAAAAACTACAATTCTATCAAAAATTGGCATTTTACACACATTTGCCAACCTCTTGTGACCCTTGACCTTTCCGAGGGCTCATCCAAATTAGTATGCATAGATATGTTTTACCAGCAGGTAGCAAGTTTGGGTTTGAAGTTGTGAATAGTATTTGATAAAAAAAAACATCTTTTGTCAAAATATGGCTACTTTTGTTACCTGTTGCCTTAGCTCTTGTGTCCCTTGACTTTTTTTTAGGGATAAACCAAATTAGCATGCACAGAATGGTCTTCCCATCAGGTATCTTTGAATCAAGTTTTGGTTTGAAGATGTGAATAGCATTTGAGAAAAAAAACTTTTTTGTCACAATACAGCTATATTTGACCTATTCCCTGATCCGCTGTGACCTTGACCTTTGTGACACTGATGACTGTGGTTTGAATAGTCTCCGAGTAAATGCCAACGTTAAAGTTTACTACGGACGGCGTACGGACGACAGATGACAGACGGACGACCACTGGCCCAGAACATAGACTCGCTTTTGCTTTGCACGTGAGCCAAAAACAAAAACAAAACACAACAGTGGCAAAGCCCTTATTGCTCATGTATGTGACTGCGCCAAAACTTTGATAAAAACTAAAATTCTATTTATAATTTATAAAAATAAAAAAATAGAATAGCAAAGCTCTTAAGGCTCACGTGCATGACCAAAATAATTAATCTAACCATTCGGACCTTGACTTCTCCGACTGGTCACTGAAATGAGCAAGGGTTCTAACACAAGGTTTGTACCTGTCAAACTCATGTTTTCTCAAAATTTACGCATGTTTCACTTTTGTAAACCTCCCATGACCCTTGACCTTTGTGAGTAGTGAACCAAATTAGTATGCATAGAAAGGTCTTATCACCAGCTACCTTTCTGCAACATTTGGTTGAAAAGTTTTGCAAAACTCCTGAAAACAAAATCTAAAAAAAAATAGACATTATTTCTTGATCTCTTGTGTCCTTTCCGAGGGGTCGTCCATATCAGCATGCATAGGAAGGTCTTACCATGAGATATCTCTGTACCAGGTTTGGAATGGAAGTTATATATATATATATATATATATAATATATTATATATATATATATATATATATATATATATATATATATATATATATATATATATATATATATATATATATATATATATATATATAGTGTTTGAGAAAAAAAAAGCTGTTGTCACAAAATGGCTATTTGTGACCTATTTCCTGATCTCTTGTGATCCTTGACCTTTCCTGAGGGGTCATTCAAATTAGTATGCACAGGAAGGTCTATCCATCAGGTATCTCTGTACCATGTTTGGGTTTGAAGTTGTGAATTGTATTCGATTGAAAAAAAAAACACGTTTTTGTCAAAATATGGCTATTTTCGGCCTATTTCCTGATCCCGTGACCTTGACGTTTCAGAGAGGTCACTCAAATTGGTATATTTAGAAAGTTCTTGCCACAAACTTTTCTTGGGCCAAGTTTGGAAACTGTGGCTTGAATAGTCTCCGAGTTTAAAACGGACTACGGCAGACGGACGACTACACAGAACATGCACTCACTTTTGCTTTGCACGTTAGCCATAAGAATTGCATTTTCACACACTTGTCCAACTAACCTCTGACCGTTCGGCGAGATCATTCAAATGAGTACGCTTAGAATGGTTTTACCATTAGGTACCTCTGTCACATGTATGGGTTTTCAAGCTGAATATAGTATTGAAGTAAAAGCATTTTGTTGGTGAAAATATTGCTATTTTGACCTACTTCTGGACCTGTGCACTTGACCTTTCAAAGGAGTCATCTAAATTAGTATGCACAGAAAGGTCTTACAACCGACTGTCTCTCTAACAGGTTTGGGCTTTAAGATGAAAACAGTATTGGAGAGGGGGGGAAAAAAACTTTTTTTTAAGAGTACGGGTTTTTTAACAAAATCCTTCCCAAGACCCAGACCAGCACTAAGGTATTGGCAAACGTGGGAACCAAACCGAAGCCGACTCGCTAGAAACCCAACCACCCCACACGGGTACGTGCAACACCACCCGGCAGGTCGCTCAATACACAACACGTGCAGAGCCGACGCAACACAAATAACCCAAAATCTAGACGTAACTACTGCCAAAGAGGTCGTGGTTCCGAAATACTAGAAGCAGGGCAGTCATAACCCATATCGGAAACTAACTCGCTCTCAACATTCTACCACAATAAAGAATGAAAAAAGGAACGAACGATTAATAAATAAAAAAGAAATTAGAAATAAAAACAAAAGAAAGACGGCCGGCCGAAAAAAAACCCAGGTCATTGCATTGGGTAGTGTGTGATGTGACACACATCTTTACACAGTCTTTTGAAGTGACTCACTAGCCGGGCCCAGTGTCACGCTCTGACTCAAACCTCTTAAACCTGTGAACACTCTGGGACTGTTGATACAGATCACAGATCTAAAAGGCATGAACCGGCCAAGCCAGAATAAGGCTGAAACATTAATGGATGCGTTGGGAGCGCCGTTTCTTTCCAACAACGGCTGGCCGGAAAAAAAAAAAAAAACCAGGCCAATGCATCGGATTGTGTGCGATGTGAAACACATCTCTACACACAAATCATTGACACAAAAAACCAAAGTGTGCACGGCAAGACTAGAGTCAGGCTGTGACATGCATGTGTGCGATGTTGACACCGCTCTTTCCTACACAGCCGGCAAAAAAAACAGGCCACTGCTTCGTGTAGTATGCGATGCGAAGCACATCTACACTGACACACGGCAGCAGAGCTTGCCTGAATCGGTCGACACCAAAGCACATCTATCAGTCCATCGAAATGAATTGGGCTATGAAAAACCTGACACGCTGATGCGAACGTACCAAAACGTAACATCCGTCAACAACAAAGACAGTAGCTGTATTAACAGCCAACAGAAAAACGTTGACGAAATGAAGCTAAATAATAAAATTTAAAAAAAATATATATATATATATATATATATATATATATATATATATATATATATATATATATATATATATATATATATATATATATATATATATATATATATATATATATATATTTAACGAAAAAAATCCCCACTTTGTATCACAGCCAGCAGCTGGATACGTGATGAACTTTAAACCAAGGGGAACAGCGAAAATGAAAAAGCAACAAACAGGAAGAAACTGTTATCAAAACCGAGCGACTTGCAATAAAGAGAACAGCCGTCAGCACTCATAAGCCTGATTTCATCATCATCATCAGTCCCTTGCCCGAACTGGGCGTTGGGGGGACTGAAAGGCAGCAGCAACAGACAGTGCTCTCCACTGAGTTCTATTTTGGGCGGTGGCAAGCAAGTCTGGCATCTCGAGTTCGGTCCATTCTTTTATGTTTGCGACCCAACTCTTTCTCTGACGACCTCGCCGACGACTTCCTTCGAGAGCGCCTTGGAGGATAGTCTTAGACAAGGTGTTGTGTCGGGTCACGTGGCCAAACCAAGCAAGCTTGCGCCGTTTCACAGTTGCCAGAAGGGGTTCATGTGGGCCCACCAGGGAAGTGACGATGCTCCGTACATATTCGTTGGTCTTGTGCTCGCGGTACGAGATGCGGAGCAACTTCCTCAGGCACTTGTTCTCAAAGGCCTGGATTTTCTTTTCTGAGTCTGCAAGCAGTGTCCAAGTCTCACAGCCGTAGAGTAGAATAGACACTACGAGGGACTTGTAAAGCCTGTACTTGATGGTGAAGCTGATGGAGTTACTTCGCCATATCCTGTCCAGCCTGGCCATTGCGGATGTTGCTGTACCTATCCTGATACGGATCTCTGCTATGCAACTACCGTCTTTGGACAGGGTGGCTCCCAAGTACTTGAAGCTATTGACCTCTTCTAGCTTCTGGCCGTTCATGTGGATGTTGCTGCTGCTGTCGCTTGTGGTGTTGATCATCACTTTGCTTTTATCCGTACTGATCTCCATGCCATAAGACCCTGCGCTACTTGAAAGTTTGTCTGTCAGGTTTTGGAGCTCACTATTGCTGCCTGCCATGAGGTCAATGTCGTCTGCGAATCGAAGATTGCACAAGGATCTGCCACCAATAGAGATTGAAGTATGGTGGTCGTGGAGGGTTTCCTGCATGATCTTCTCCAGGAATATGTTGAAAAGGACAGGAGAGAGCAGGCATCCTTGACGGACACCGATCGTCGTCCTGAAGAACTCGCCTGACTGATTGTTAAATAGAACTGCGCTGCAGGCGTTCTTGTAAAGCGCTTCTATCATTTGGATCAGTCCCTCCTCTATGTTGAACGATCTCATGACTTGCCAGAGTCCGTCGTGCCAGACGCGATCAAATGCTTTCCTGAAATCAATGAAGTTGTGGTAGAGTTCGCGCTGATGCTGCAGATGTTTCTCGATCAGGACGCGGCAGTTGAAAATCTGCTCTACAGTGCTTCTTCCAACTCTGAAGCCAGCCTGTTCTTCTGCCAGCAGTTCCTCGGCGAAAATTTTGAGGCGGTTGAGAATGATTCTAAGCATTACTTTGCTAGGGTGACTTATCAGACTGATAGTTCTGTAGTTCTGGCACTGTTTCAGGTTTCCTTTCTTGGGGAGCGGGATCACTAGAGACTGTGTCCATTCTACTGGCCATTTCTTTTGCTCCCAGATCTTTTGACAGAGTGTAGTGAGGACCTTCGTTGTTACTTCTCCTCCATGTTTCAACAGTTCAGCAGGTATGTTGTCTACACCTGGAGACTTTCCTCCCTTCAGGCCGCGTACGGCTGCTTCCACCTCTTCAGCTAACACTGGCAGGTCTTCAGCCTTCCTGGCCCCAGCCTGGTTGTTTTGGAGGATGCTGGTGTCTGGCTCAGTCTTGTAGTTATACAAGTCTCGGCAGTACTCAGTCCATCTGTTTAGTACAGCAGTGTTTTCCGTAAGGAGTTGGCCGCTGCTGTCTTCGATGACTGTGGCTGTTCGCTGTTGAGTCTTGGTGAGGGTCCTTAGCCTGATTTAGAACAATCTAAATGACAGTGTTCTTAAAGAAAAACAGAGAGCTAAATTTTATGTGGAAAACACTGAAAACTACACGGTGAAGGGATACGCATGCGCTATCCTACTAATAGGCAGGCAGCACAGCTACCTCTATGCAGCTATCCATGCATCGCGCTACTACTTTCAAAAGTAGTAGAAGGGTGTTGGGAATGGTCCATGATTACGTAACTGCCTGGCCCGGCGTTGACTGGACTAATACCCCGTGGCTACTTGCGAGACATGCGGTCCTCTGTAGTGGGCACATGCGTAAATGTATGGAAAGCTTTGCTAACAGAAAATATAGCCCTATATCCTGAACTGACACTTAAACAAAACAATGTCGACTCAGACACCCATCGCGGTCAAAAGAGACATAAAACAACCCAGCGGGAACTCTATCTCACGGTTGAATTTATGTCTGTTTCCTCAGACAACGAAAGGATCAGGCCTCCAGCTGCATATACTGCACAGCCAGCCTCTCCTGGTTGTAGCCTGACGCCGGACTTGAGACCACCATAGGCTCTGGCCTGCGGACAAGGCGTTCTTTCGCCGCCACGACGTGCCAGAGTGCACAACCCTCCCTCACCACAGCACTGGTTAAAGTAGCAGCATTGAGTGGTTTGAGCACCAAATCTGTAAGCTTACCCCTCGTCAAAATAGACGGGGGAGGATAAAAGGAAGAAAGGAAAAAAATATTACAATAATTCTGAGTGCCCAAAAAGGTGCACAAACATCTGACCCGTTAAGTAAATCGGGGCTAAATGTAGGAGACTGAACCAATCACAGCCAAGAATTGCTGTGAACGTGAGAGTCTCAAACGGTCTGGTCCGCTGAAAGCAAAGGACGTCCTCGAAACACACCTCATTCTTAAACACAAAAGAACTGACTGACTTGTGTGGGAAAAGAGTGTGTACGGCCGGCCGAAAAAAACAGGCCATTGCTTCGGATAGGCGGTGTGCGATGTGATACACTTTTTTACAAACATACAAAATGGCTATATTTGACCCATTTCTCGACCTCTTGTGACCCCTGACCTTTCGGGGGAGGGGGGGGGGTGGCGTCATCCAAATAAGTATACATAGGAATGTCTTACCATCAGGTATCTCTTTACTGTGTTTGAGTCTGGGTTTGAAGTTGAAAATAGTATTTCAGAAAAAATAATTTTGTGAAAATATATAGCTATTTATGATCTCAGAACCTCTTATGACCATTGACCTTTCCGAGGAGTCATCCAAATAAGTATGCACTGAAAGTTCCTTCCATCAGGGACCTCTGTATCAAGTTTGGTTTTAAGTTGAAAATGGTATTTTAGTCAAATGTTTCTATTACTGGACCCCTGTGACCTTGACCTATCAGGGAGGTCACTGAACTTGGTATGTTTAGAAAGATCTTGTCACAATGTGTCCTTGGGCAAAGTTTGAAGACTGTGACTTAAAAAGTCTCCAAGAAAATTACGACCCACCATATAGATGCACTTCTGCTATTGCAAATGAGCAAAACACAAAACAACAACAACAACAACAACAAACTGTTTCACGGGCATTGCAAACGCACTATATTTGATCTGTTGATGTGAAATTTGTAATATGGCCGTCAAAGCCTTACTGACCTTCACCACAATTTTCTGAATGAGTCGCCAGAAGTAGTTGATGATTCTCAATCCTCGGGTGAGTTTGATAGAGTACAGCCAACCACAGAGCAATCCTCCTGAGAGGAACAAGTTCTTCATCTCATATTGTACAGTGTAGGCGATGATCCACATCACCACCAATCCAGAGTACAGAAAGGTGAAACAGGCCGACATGGCGTTCGAAATCACTAATTTTCTCTTGCTAAGGATTTTGACTGGAAAAGAAGTTTTCATTATTAATGATCCCTGCAAGCGAAGACCACTGGGCCGACGCCGGCCGCTGCTTACCCGCGCACAGCTGTGTGCGGGCAAACTGCGGCCGACGTCGGACCAGTTAATTGCTTTTTTGCACATTGGGATATCTGCACTGATCTGCGATTAAGGACCTTACTGCAAAAGGAAGCTATATAGTTATGTATTAGTTAAACAATGAGTGGTGCTGATTTACGAGCCTCGACTTGCTATAGACACAAAAGTTCTGGCTCCGAGGTTCTGCCGAGGAGCCATAACTGCGTGTCAAAAGTATGTCCAGGCTCGTAAATCGTCGCCATTAATGGTTTAAGGTATTTGCCCATGGTTTAACGTATCTGTTGTATGATCCCTGTTTCATGATATGCCGGTTTGACGGTATAGTTGGATCAATAGAGCCTACTCAAACGTTTTGCTTACTTTCTTATAATAACCCTGAAAGAGCTTCCTTAACATGAACCTCCACAGCAGTGACGTCAAAAATTATTTATCGAGTTCCACCGTGACGTCAACATTTCTTTATCTAGTTCTGATGTAGGACGATAATGTAAAATTTATGTCCAATGTGGTCCTGGTATGTGAGTTGTTCTCCTGGGGCCGGGTGCACAACAGCCTTCCAACTCTTAAAACAGTGTTAACAGTGAAAATTTACAAACGTTTTGTAAAATTCGTGTTTAACGCACTTAGATGCGATGCACGACAGGCTTCTAGCTCTTAAAACCGTTTTAAAAGTGCAAATTAAAAATCGTTTTTAAAAATTGTGCTTAGCGCGCTTGGATGCGGTGCACGGAAGTTTTAACATTGTTTTAGTGACGATTTTCGCTTGCAACTTTAGAAGTGCTCGGAGCTATTCTAAACGCGCAAAATCGCTTTTAAAACTGAATAGACACTGAAATGGGCGCCATTTTGAATCAGCCGCTTCATTGAATTTGACAACATCAGCGAAGAAAAGAGAGATCGCTGCATCCTATGACGGAATCTACGATGAACAACATCGGTTTCAGTGTTTGAGATCTACTGAGAAGGGCTGAAAAGCCTTCAGTTGGGAAGTAAAATATTGTCGGAGAGATCGGCGGAGGTAAGCTGACATAACACAACCTGACTTTGTATATAATTATAATAAGCTGGATTATCATCAATGCCAAACAGAGCAACCGGCCGCTTCACAAGTGAGCTGACCAACCACTTCACCAACTACTAAACCAGTTTGTCATTCTCGGGAAGTTCATTCTGGAATTCTATTCCTGCAGAAATCAGAAACGCAAAGACGCACAGCCTCTTCAAACACCTAGAATCTCTGACGTAATGTAATCATTACAGTATTGGGATAACTTGCACATGTGTTGAGGTGTGTGCATGTGCGTGTGTGTGAGTTTGTGTGTGTATGTGTGTGTGTGTGTGCGAGAGAGAGAGAGAGCCTTTTTTCCCATAGCCGTACCATAATATTTGAATGCCAAAGAGTACATTGAATACTGCATGTACTGTGTATGTTTTTGCCTTCATATGTATGTGCTCGATATTTTGGGCGCGTGCTCGCGTACATGTGTGTGTGCGTGTGTGTACTGTATGTGACTGTGTGTGTGTGTGTGTTGTGTGTGTGTGTTCGTGTGTGCATGCTGTGTGTGTGTGTGTGTGTATGTGTGTGCCGGCGTGAGAGAGAGAGAGAGAGAGAGAGAGAGAGAGAGAGAGAGAGAGAGAGAGAGAGAGAGAGAGAGAGAGAGCACCTGCATACATATTTGCCCTTGCTGTATGAACTTTAATGTACTTACTGATTTTTTGTTTATTGCTTTACTTTGCATTTTTACTCATTTTATATTTTTGTGCGTACGCGTGTGCGGGTAGATGTGTCTGGAGTGCGTGTCCGAGAGCGTGTGTTTGTTTTTGTGCGTATGTGCCTGAGTGCGTGCGTGTGTAAATGTGTGTGTGTGTGTGTGTGTGCGTGTGTGTGTGAGAGAGAGAGTGTTCGTGCGTGTGTGCATGCGTAATTGCGGTGTGCATGAGTGTGTGTGTGTGTGTGTGTGTGTGTGCGTGCGTGCATGCGCGAGTTGTGATGTGCATGCGTGCGTACCTGAGTGCGTGTGTGTGGGGGGGTATGTGTGTGTGTGTGTGTGTGCGTGCGTGGTGCGTGCGTGCGTGAGCGAATGCATGCATGCAGCAGTGTGTGGTATGTGTATGTTTACATGTCTATGTCACTTATGTAGTAGATAAGTTTGAACTGGTCCTGTTACCAATAACTTCTACCGTTGGAAAATAAAGGTTCATTGTTCATTGTTTTCTGACAGTTTGATTTAGGAAGACCGTTTATAGAAAGTCGTTTGACCCACATTTGAGTCCGTAATTTTCGTTTCTATTAAAATGAAATTTTGGATAGCTAGCTTTGAAACAGACATTGGATGAGTTCGTATTCCACCGTTGTCAGTACCCATTCAACTTTTTGAATATTAATTAATTAATTTTTGCAAGTTTTGGAGCCAGTATATACTCCCATCAAACAGTCAGCCCTGGAAGAGGTTGCGTGCCGAAAAAAGCGTCACTGTGTACACGGCGTCGTGAGACTGTCGATGCCATCATTTTGCTGCTCGTGCTATTATTCTTTAGAATTCCTGTCACTACACGAACCCACAGAGCATGCTAATGGAGGGAAGCGCCGTTTTTCCGCCTTTATTTGTGTCCTACGGCATGTGTGTTAACCAGAGATTGGCTTAGAGAAAAGGGAAATGGGTCAGAAGGATAAGCGTAAAAATTTTAACAACCCTGAATGTCCCAAAAAGAAAAACGCACGTGAGCTCCAAACAATACGGTAGACTTTGGGATGAAATCCTCATCTTGTTTGTTCCCTGCCGCTCAGCGCAGATTCAGTTGAACCTGTCTGAGCAAAGCTTGTGTCGAAGTCAAAGTGTAGTAAACAGGCGGATCTCGTCGTCTTCATTGTAATTATTTTCTTTAAAGCAAAGAATCATGAGGAAATATGTTTTATTGGCCTTGTATGACTAGCAGTATAGTCATTTACTGGGGCGCATCTCGGGGCCGGGGCGGGGAGGGGGTGGGGGGGGGGGGTAAGCTGAAAACAGTGTTGGAGGAGAAGCAATCTGTGTCAAAATATGGCAATTTTGTTGACACCTGTTGGACGCACTGTGACCTTCACCTATGAGAGTGGTCACTGAAATTGGTATGTTTAGAAAGGTCTTGCCACAAAGTATCCTTCGGTAAAGTTTTAAGTATAAAGCCTGAATAGTCTCAGAGAAAATGCCTACGTTAAAGTTTACCAGGGACGACAGACGCCGGACGCTGGACGGACTACGGATGGCCCATTACATAGAATAACTGTTGCTATCGCACGTGAGCCAAACAATAGTCATATAGACGCTATTGCATTTTGTATTGCATCAATTCAAACACGAGCATGAAAGTTGAGTTTTAGCCTTACTGAATTCCATCCGTCTGTAGCGCCACATGGAAATGGCCGAGTAAAGCTGGTATGTCATAATCAGCAGAGGCTCCAGGGGAAGGATAGTGTAGAGAATGACCCGGCTAAGCTCAAAATCATGGCAATTTGGCGGGCATTCACCGTACATGTGCGTTTGTAAGATGAAACCCGAGTAACTGCAGACAAAAAGAATGGCAAAGTCCTTAATGCTCACGTGCATGACTGATCAACTTTGCGTTTTATTTAATGCCAATACTACCTTAGGACTTAATATCTGCAATAAGGTCCTCTCCAGTGTCAAACACCGGTTCTCGTTTTTAAGATAAGGTTTCGAGTTTAATTTATTTTAATTTGTCTCTTACTGATATACCGAATTTGATAGCGCTGTGTGTATGTGTATGTGTGTGTGTGTGTGCGCGCGCGCGCGTGCGTGCGTGCGTGCGAGCGTGTGTGTGTGTGTGTGTGTGTGTAAGAGTTATTATTATTTATCATTTCATATGTGTGATGCTAGAATAATTCAGTTTTTATGCGTTTTGCACTTGTGCCCACATTGTTATGTCTTAGTTATATTTAAGACTTTTCGAAACAACACAGCGCATGAAACCTAAAGACAACGTTCTGTTTTATGTATTTTAAAACAGAAAATAAAGTTTTCTCGAATAACTGATCTGATCTTTCAACTTGACCCTTCTGACTCTTTGACCTTTCCCACAGGTCACTGAAATGAGCTAGTGTTCTACATAAGTAAAGCTTGGCTTTTGTGCCTGTGAAATCCATGTTTTCTCAAAATGTATGCACAGAAAATCTTATTATCAGCTACCTTTTTGCCAAATTTTGTTGAAAAGTTTTCAGTACTGCTGATAAAAACTAAAATTCTTCAAACAATTGACATTTTTTACATCACTTGCTGATCTTTTGTGACCCTTGACCTTTCCGAGGCGACATCAAAATTAGCATGCATAGAAGGTCTTAACTCCAGGTGTCTCTGGGCCACGTTTGGAGTTGACAATTTCATTTCTATTCGAGAAAAAAATTCTGGTAAAAAAAATGGCCATTTGTGACGTTTCTCCTGATCTCTTGTGGCCGTTGACCTGTCCAAGGGTCATCCAAATTAGTATGTATAGGAAGGTCTTATCTGTAAAAAGTTTGGGTTTAAAGTTGTGAATGATATTTGGGGAAAACAAAAAAAAAAAGGAAATCTGTTTACCATTTCCAGGTTTCTTGTGACCCTTGACCTTTACAAGGATTCATCCAAATTATTATGCATCAGGTATCTTTGTACCAAGTTAGGATTTAAAGTTGTGAAAATACAATTTTTGCCAAAATGAGGCTTTTTTATATCTATTTCCTGATCCCTTGTGACCTTGACCTTTGAGAGAGGTCACTAAAATTGGTATGTTTAGAAAGGACTTGCCCTAAAGTATCCTTGGGACAAGTTTAAAGACTGCCTTGCATGGTCTCCTGTAAAATGCCAACGTTAAAGTTTGCTACGGACAACGGCAGATAGGCGCCCGACGGACGCCGGATGGACGACCACTGGCCGAGTACATAGACTCACTTTGCTATCGCACATGATTCAAAAAATGATAAAAATTTTGTTAGATAAAAAGTTCACAGTATTTTCGCTTACATGCCTGCTTAAACCATTTACTGCCAGTGGTCGCAGTCGCAGCGTTTTTTGAAGTCATTGTAACTGTAATATTAAAGAACCCCAGCCTTCCAAACAACGGGTACAAAGTGGTGTCAGCAAGAGGCGCAGATTCTCATGAGACTCAGCATCTGCCGGGGCTCATGAGGATCTACATCTCTTGTGGCTGGATTGTGTTCAGTTTTTTTTTTTTCGGCAGTGAAGTAGTTAAGTAATAGTATGCCTCTTATTATGCTTCACGAATCTACGATTAAACTGTCCGCATTGTGACTCTGGCAGTACCTGAACAAGCTCATGTAGGCAATATGCAGGATCATCATCATGATGTAAGTCCACGCAGCCACCGTGCTGTACGCTTCCTCAATGTATCGGAAAGGCTGCAACAGTACAATACATTAACCCATTTGGCCCCGACGCACTACAGCAGGAGATGGCTCGACCATGATAATTCGTGGGTCGTGCCAGATTAGCCTGGTGCCATCAGGCGCCAAGTTAATCTGGCACTATCCTCGAACAACTGATGCATAGTCTTTAGGTGACACCTCCAAAATGTGGGAAATTTGGCTGTGGAGTTAAATGGATTAAAAGGGTTTATAGCTCGCAAAGTCTCTTTCATAAATCAATGGTCTTAAGTGTACTGTCTGCACAAAAGAACTAGTTACGAAGTTTGAATGCCGTAAACTGAAAGACTCTTCCACTCTTCTTTTATGTATATTGATCAACAAAAGAAACGCAAAATTCGAGTGTATGTTGTATTTGTATGATAAATCCACGAAAATACAAGTTACACTATTTTGGATAGCCAGTGTACGAACAACAACATGTAAGCATGCAGTCACCGTACTGTAGTAACTGTGTTAAGCTCCCTGTGCACGAGGCACCCGAATTGGTTAGGACGCACGGCGTATGCTTTCCACGCGCGTGCATACACTGCAGAGTGATGTTGGGTCATGCACTGTGTTCAGCAATGCAAGGCAATAAAAAAAAAAAATCAGCAGTGTTGCGCTTTCTGTCTCTTTTGCCGTTACCACATCAACCATGCCAAGACTTAGTGCTTCCCAACGAGAACGAGCCGCTCTTGGGCGTTTGGAAGCCGGAGAAGATCCACCAGCTGTGGCAGTGGCCTTTAGATGTCACATTTCGACCATTTACAGGCTGAAGCAACGCTATCATGCCAACGGGTTTTCTACTGACGCTCCCCGAAGCGGACGACAACTCCACGGCAAGAACGCCACATTTGCTGGGCTCACGTGCGAAATCGCTTTCAGCCGGCCGAGGAAACAGCAACAGAAGTTATCGGCAACCACCAGACACCCATCAGTGGCCAGACAGTGCGACGACGGCTAGAGGAGCATAATCTGCACAACCGCCGTCCAGCCCGTGGACCTGTTCTTACTGACCGTCATCGCCGTACACGCCTACAGTGGTCACAGGCTCATGTCGACTGGACCTGGCGACAGTGGCAGAACGTCCTGTTCACGGATGAGAGTCACTACTGCATCAGCCATGTAGATAGGCGCATAATAGTGTGGCGGAGAAGGGATGAACGCTATGCTGATGGCTGTGCTGGAGAACAATGCCTGGAGCGGACCAAGCGTGATGATTTGGGGTGTCACATTCAGTACGCAATCGGAAAATATCGGGCAGAAGCAGTACCAACAGGCCTTCACTGCACAAATTACAGAGCTGAGGTGGAAGCCCTGGTCGGCGCTGCAAACACTCTTAGTGGCACTGCAGACCCTGATGCCCAGATTGTCTTCCTAGCTGACTGATGCCATGTCTGTCCTTGAGGCAGCAACAGCAAACAAACTGCCACGTCTACAAGAGGCACAGCAAAACATCAAGTGCACCAGACTGGTGCTGCAGTGGATCCCTTCACACTGTGGCATCTACGGCAATGAAGAAGCTGACAGAATGGCAAAGTGGAAGAACAAGATGAAAATGGAGTCAGCTTTACAGAGATGAAGACCATCATTAAGTCTGTGTACAGACCACCACAACGGCCCATAGACAGTTACCATCAGCTGTCCAGACAAAAGCAGGTGACCATCTTCCGTCTTAGGACCGGGCACAACCGACTCAATTTCCACCTGTACAGACGCTTCCACCTCGTGCCATCTCCCCTGTGCACTTGTGGAGAAGCAGAGCAGACCACAGAGCACATCTTCCAGGACTGTGGGAGCCACCAGCTGGTGAGGAAGGAGATATTGCCGAAGCCCGCCACTCTACAAGAGAAACTGTACGGGCCTGTGGAGGCGCTACAGAAGACCACAGATTTCATTTTGAGAGCCAAACTCCAAGTGTGACGGCGTTCGAGAAAAAGAAAAAGAAAGAAGATTTGGGGTGGGATTACCCTGAACCAGACAGTAGGGCCTGTGTTTTTCCGTGGATTCGTACCAGGTCGCGGAAATGGCATCACAGCTCAACGCTACATTGACCAAGTACTACACCCATATTATGTTCTGCCATTTTCTCAGGGACGCAGAAACTTCATCTTGCAGCAAAATAATGCGCGTACACAGACTGCACGTTCCACCCAGCACTTCTTGCAGCAGCACAACATCCCAGTCATGCCCTGGCCTGCCCTCAGCCCGGACCTCAATCCCATCGAACATCTCTGGGACCAACTGCAAAGGGAGGTCAACGCTGTACGCCCCAGACCAACGACAGCCGCAGAACTGAAGAATACCATTGTCCAGGCCTGGAACAACATCCCCAGGGCAGCTGTCAACCGCCTGATGCACTCTATGCGCCGACGCTGCCAAGCCGTCATCAACGCCAATGGGGGTCACACGCCATATTGACTTTGTGCTGTGCCATGCTTGCTCCAAATACAGAATAAACTTCCACACTGATTACGCTGGTGTCCATGATTTCATTCCTAAAATGTCGATAACATCAGTTGTATGGTTTGTCTGAAACCGACTTTCAAATGTTGGATTAAATGTGATTTGAATGGGCTACTTCGCGTTTCGTTTGTTGATCCGTATATGTAGGAGAGTTCTACCGATGCGCACCCGCGGCAGTAGAACACTTGGTACATGTGCCTATTCATTAGGATTGTAACAACTGGGCATCCCAGGATCTCCATACACTTCGCCCAGGCTTGCGCACTGGAGAGGTTACTCCAGTGACTGACCCAGCAAGCGCATACTCCATTGTCTTCCGAGACAGGATGCCGAACAAGATGAGGATTTCATCCCAAAGTCTACCGTATTGTTTAGACCTCAGATGCGCTAATCTTTTAGGAACATTCAGTTGTTCATATTTTTAGGCTTATTATGGATCCATTTCCCTCTTCTCTAAGCCAACTCCTGATCAACACACACGTCGACGCACACAAATAAAGACGGACACACGGCGCTTCCCGCCATTAGTACGCTCTGTGGGCTTGTGTAGCGGCAGGAATCCATCTCCTACTCTAAACCACCCTCTGATCCAAACACACACTGTCACACAGAAATAAAGACGGACACACGGCGATTCCCGCCATTCATAAGCTCTGTGGTCTGTAGCACAGGTATTCTGAAGATTCTAGCACGAGCAGTGAAATGATGTCACTTCATGCTTCACGTTATGGCATCAATAGTCCCGCGATGCTGTGTTCATAGTGACGACTCGATGTTATACGTCACTCATCGCAGTACTAACATTTGACGTATATTTGCAATTGTCTTGCTGATTTTCACGCCTAGGGCTTACAGGTCACCAACTGACCTAATAATACCCCAGGGTCGGGACAAACAGCAGGCTTATGCAAACACTGTTTATGAAAAATCATGCGGATATTAATTAGAAGATATTTTTTTCGTAAAAGAAAAGTTAAATTTATGCTAGCGGTTTTACAAATGACTCCGAAAAAGTGGTGCATAACATTGATTTTCACTCCTAGGGCATACAGGTCACAATTGACCTAATCGTACCAGACAGCCGAGACAAGCTGTAGGCTTATGTAAATACCGTATACAAAAAATCATACGATTATTAATGAGAAGATTGTTTGGTTTTTTTCGTAAAAAAATATTTAATTGTTTTAGGATTAACCCATATAATTCGTGAAATTAATTCAAAAAAACGAGAAAAAATAATTTCTTTAAAAAATATTTAATTATCACTCAAAATGTTCTAGAGGTATAATGCTAGTTAACGAACTCATTCAGTATCTCCTTTTATCTAGCTTTACGCAAAATATATCGTAAAATTAAGAAAAATTACGGACACCAGTGTGGATCAACCGGTTTTTGTGAAACGGCCATTTCTCACCAATGAGCATCTTAATAAAAAAAAATCGAAAAAAAGTCCCGATATAATTCTTTAGGGACAATATCTTAAAATTTTAAGCTTGACCGTCCTCAAACGCGGGCTCTAGTCGCTGTCACACACACACACACACACACACACACACACACCACACATACACACACGCGCGCGCGCGCGCACACACACACACACACACACACACACACACATACGGCGCTTTGGCACCAAAAAGACGTTCTCTAGCAAGGTTTGCGTAGCTACACGTGACATCATTTTTATTTTGTTACTTCCTGCCAGAAATTCTGCCCCGCAAGCCCAAACCGTCATGTGCATGCTCCGGAATGCGCTCCGCCAGCCCCATTTCAAAGTTTACCGTATTTTTAATACGGTAGAAACAAAGACGGCGTAAAACCATTGTTGAGGCAAGAATACATTGAGAACACACTGAATATGTAAATTTCTTAATCGATGCCTGCTCTTTCACCGTTTCCAGCCCGACACTCAAAAGAAGGATATGGATACACCATGACAGTTAAAAGATGGTGCCATTGAGGCACCAAGCATTGTTTGGCACTGTTTAGTGTTCGCACTATAGTTTTTGACAACTAGTATTTTCTTTGCATAGCACCTGGACAAAATAGCGTCTGCTGTCAAAATCAGCAAACTAAAACTAGTTTATTGTGACTGACTTCCGGTATTCTTCAATATTTTCAGTATCCCTACCTCCCAATCGGCATTTCTCTTTTCTAATCAGGTCGTCTACAGGCGGTTACTTTCCATTTAGGTATTTGCCTGGAAAAAAAAACACCCTGGTAATATACAGAGAATTAACCAAAAATATTGACACTGACCACACACTTCAACTTTCATGGTCGGTTTATCACCTGAACTGTCATGCAGTCCTCATAGAACTATGTACCAAATGCAGGACTTTTGACCTTACTAGCTATTCCGGCAACACCCTTGTAAACTGTTCAGCAGTTCTCATACGACTGCCAAGTTTGGGAATTTCGACCTTACAATACAGTGTAGAAAGTGTACATCCTCCAGTCAACCGGCGCCAGGCCAGAACATTTTGCACGACCCTGAACTATTATGGCCGTTTCATCTCCTGAACATGGCACACAAGAGACAACTCGGTCAATTTTGTTTTTCTTTCACGGGGCTTAACCTATTTATCCACTGCAGCTTGAGATGAATCGACCCCGATAATTCAAGGGTAGTGCCAGATTAGCTTAGCGCCTGATAGCGCCAAGCTAATCTGGCACTGCCTTTGAATTATCATGGTCACTCCATCTCCTGCAAATGGTACAGTCGTTAGGCTACACCTCCAAGGAAATGCGGCCGGGGGTTAATGTATTAATGGCTCAATGTCAACTAATCCGCTTTTTCGGCTACCGCTCCTGCAAACTAAATGCTGCTGCAAAGCTATGGAATGGTGTGTGTCCTTGGAGACAACGGATGTCATCATAAAAATATGGACATTGTTTTATGTGAGATCAGATTTCTGTCTGCTGTACGTTCACCCACGAGGATGAAGCTTACTTGTATGTCCAGGACTTTTGAAGACAGCTCCGGCTTATTGTTGTCCACTAGCCATTCGATGTAGGATTTTTCATCTGTATGTCCAACTTCTTTTCTTCCCCAGCAGGAGCATAGTCCCTTAGTGTGCATGGTAAGCGGTGTCATGTAGGTCACGTTGTACAGCATAGTCTCTCCTCGCTCAAAACACAGCAGTTCTGGCCGGCCCATGATCATCGTCAAAATTTGTTCCGCTCCGACCTTGAAATAGTCATCAACAGACACAAGGGGTGCTGGTGGGATGTGCATGTGTGTGTACATGTGTGTAGGGCGGTAATACATAAGGAAATGTTAACCCCCTTACAGCCGAGAACAAGAAAGGCAAAGCCTTTATGGCTGACGTGTGTGACCAATCCACACAAGCGTGACCTTTGTGACCTTTACCTTACCAACAGTTCACTGAAATGAGCAAGTGTTCGAGCGTTTAAACAGGGTTGGCTTTTGCACCAGAGAAATCCGAGCTTTCACAAATTTGTCAAGCCTCCGTGACCCTTGACCTATGTGAGGGGTCGACTAAATTATTATGCTTTAAAAGGTGTTACCGTCAACTACTGTTATGCCAAATTTGACTGAAATGTTTGCAAAAACTTTGATAAAAATTACAATTCTATCAAGAGAGAGTACGGAGTAGGCTTTGCTGTCAGGAACTACATGCTGAGTATGGTTGAACCAGGCAGCAAGGGCTCAGAGCGACTCTTCACTCTTCACCTCAACATCACCGAGGGCCCCGTTACCCTTGTCAGCGCGTACGCACCGACACTGCTCGCAACGCCAGACGCCAAAGATGAGTTCTACGAGAACATCGCAACTATCACCAGGAGCGTCAGAAGCAAGGAACAGATTGTTATCCTTGGCGACTTCAATGCCAGACCACGACTCCTGGCCTTCCTGCCTCGGCCAGTTTGGTGTAGGTAAGATGAACGAGAATGGGCAGCGGCTGCTTGAGATGTGCATCTACCACGGCCTGTGCATCACCAACTCCTATATACTTCAAAACGAAGACTCAGCACAAGGTCTCCTGGAGACACCCGCGCTCCAAGCACTGGCACCAACTGGATCTGATCCTGGTCAGGCGTGCCAAGTTGAAGAACGTTCTTCACACACGCTTCTACCGTAGCGCGGACTGCGACACAGACCATTCTTTGGTGTGTTGCAAGATCAGGCTGCAACCGAAGAAGTTCCATCGCACCAAGCAGCTAGGGAAACCTCGCATCGATATCAGCAAAATGTCCCAGCCCGGCCTCGTGGAGCAGTTTGCAGAGGTCTTCCAGAAGGAACTTGAAACCTCACAGCCTGGTGACTCTTACTCTGCCACAGAGAAGTGGGAAACCTTGCTGGACACCATGCACCGCACAGCCATGGCCACCTTTAGGAAGAGGACCTCGAAGACACAAGACTGTTACGAGGCCAAGTCGACCGAGATGTCCCCCATCATCGTAGCCAAGCGAACTGCCATTGCTGAGTACAATCGTTCGCCCAGCAAAAAGAACCTGCAGGTTCTAGGGGCTGCCAGGAGCAAGGTCAAACAGACTGCCAGGCGTTGCGCCAACGAGTACTGGACGGAGATCAGTGAGAACATGCACATTGCAGCCTTTACAGGTAACATCAGAGGAATGTACGACGGCATTAAGAAGGCATTAGGACCAACCCAAAACAAGACGACCCCCCTCAAATCCTCCACCAGGGAAGTTATTACGGACAAAGGCCAGCAGCTGGAGAGATGGGTAGAACACTATTCTGACTTCTACTCCAGACAGAACGTTGTGACCCCATCAGCTCTTTACTCCTTCGAGTGCCTGCCTGTAATAGATGAGCTAGATGCAGTGCCAACAATAGAGGAGATCAGCAAAACCATCGACAGCTTGGCTTCAGGCAAAGCCCCAGGCCCGCGGATTTGATCAAGAACTACAAGGCCACTCTCCTTCTCCCCCCTACTCCAGTGCTGGCAGGAAGGAGGGGTACCACAAGCCATGAGGGATGCCAAGGTCACCTCGCTCTACAAAAACAAGGACGAGAGAAGCGACTGTAACAACTACAGAGCTGGAGGCATCTCCCTTCTCAGTTTCCCACCCTGGGGGACTGGGTGGGGTTAACTACTTTTTAGTTCCCAGGGTCACCCTGGTCAGCCCCACAGGGTGGGTTTTCCCCTCTATTCTGGGGCATGTGTTTCTGTCTACCCTTGGTCCATTCACCTGTATTTTCCTTTTTAAACTCTCCCTACTGTCTGCGCTGCCTGTAGCTCTTGATATTGGATGTGTGTTGCTAAATGGTCTTAGTATTATTTAGGCCCCATGTCGTTGGTTTATTTAACTTATTGGACCGGCTGGCAACATACATTCAATATTCTGTTTAGGTTTTTTTTTCACAAGCAGTGCAGGCACATCCTGAGAAAGTCTTGTTGCTGTCGGGACGCTAAGCAATGTAAATCAATTAAATCAATCTCTTCTCAGCATTGTAGGGAAAGTCTTTGCCCGGGTCATCTAGATCCGTTTGCAGACGCTGGCAGAACGTGTCTATCCCGAGTCATAGTGTGGCTTCCGAGCTGAGCGGTCAACGGCAGGTCTTCTCCCTCCGTCAACTCCAGGAGAAGTGCATGGAACAACACATGCCTCTGTATGTCGCTTTTATTGACCTCACCAAAGCCTTCGACCTGGTCAGTAGTTCAAAATCCTCTCAAAGATTGGATGCCCACCCAAACTGCAGAGTATGATAGAATCCTTCCACATCAACATGAAGGGGACAGTGCAGTTCAACGGCAGCACATCCGAACCCTTTGGCGTATGCAGCGGAGTCAATCAAGGCTGCGTTCTGGCCCCTACTCTCTTTGGGATCCTCTTCGCTGTCCTGCTCAAGCATGCCTTTGGTAATGCAACAGCATGGATCTACTTGCGAACCAGATGAGATGGCAGGCTTTTCAACCTTGCCTGCCTCAAAGCCAAGACAAGGATACACGAAGCCCTCATTAGGGACATGCTGTTCGCTGACGATGCGGTAATTTCGACCCATACCTAGCAGGAACTGCAGTCACTGATGGACCGATTCTCCCAGGCTTGCAAGGACTTCGGACTGACTATCAGTCTAAAGAAGACAAACGACATAGGACACGACACAGAGACACCGCCATTCATCACCATTGACAACTACGAGCTCGACGTCGTCCACCAGTTCATGTAGCTTGGGTCCACCCTCACCGATAACCTCTCTCTGGACATCGAGATCGACAAGAGGATCAGGAAGGCTGCTGCAACTCTTGCACGCCTCACAACTCGAGTGTGGACAAATCCCAAGCTGACTGTGAAAATAAAGATTACGGCAGTGAGACATGGACCACATATGCTAGACAGGAGAGAAGACGCAACACCGTCCACCTGAGAAGCATCCGCCGCATCCTGGGCATATCTTGACAAGATAAGAGTGACCAACACCTAAGTCTTGTCACGCGCTGGCCTTTCCAGCATGTACATCCTACTCTGACAACGCATACTGCGCTGGCTCGGCCACGTTCACCGCATGGAAGATGGCCGCATCCAAAAAAACATCCTCTACGGAGAACTGGCAGCTGGGAGAAGAAACACTGGTCGCCCCAAGCTACGATTTGTAGATGTCTGCAATAGGGACATGAGAGCACTGGACATTGACACTGGGTCCTGGGAACGCCTTGCGGATGACCGTGCCATTGTGGAGAAGTATCCTCCACCAACACCTCAAGTTTGGGGAAGAGAAGATGTCGAAAGCTGCAGCAGACAAGCGGGCGCGCAGAAAGGACCATCAACTCCATCAGACCAGCGACCACGTACATTTGTGATCTTTGCAGCAGGGACTGCCACTGCCGCATTGGCCTCTACAGTCACAAAAGATGCTGCTTCAAATCCAGCTGAGCAGGCAATCAGATCAGAACAACTAGGATGCATTATCTATGTCGGTTCAGACGGACGGAGGCCCATTATTACTTTTGCTATCACACGGGAGCCAAAAAGGGAAAAGTGAACATCACCAGCAAGAGGTATAGATCCTCGTGAGCCCCTGCAGTCGCCAAGTCATTAACAAATGTGCAATTTCAGGAAGCATAATTCTAAAGTATGTAATACCAAGAGATTACAAATGTCAACTTGTTCACATAGGCTAGATCATGCCACATTCACATCACATTATTGAAAACTGCCGTTTTAATCAAGTCTTTTGAATTTCGTCACATCTGTTATGCACGGGATGTCCGATTTTCAAAATCAAATTACGATCGAGAAACCCCCGACAGCAAGCAAAGGAATGCTGCAAAATAAACCAGACCTAGCTACACATCAGTGTATTGCGTTTGTACCAGGTCTTTAACTTGAGCTGTGACGTCATACTAACACATTAGTTACATGCCATACTTTTCAGCCATTGTGAGCACGGGATGGCCATTTCGTTTTTGAGTAGTTTCCATCTAAATCATCTTTACGCGTAACTCGTATCAATCGAGGTGTGTACATTACAATTCTACGGTATTTTTTTCAAATACAATCAAACCTGCCTGAGCGGCTACCTATATATGCTGTCATCTGCTCATAGCGACCGTTACAGTTTACTCCCATTCGTTTTACTGTATAACGACCCTTCATACAACGGCTACCTGTACATAACGCTTGGGGTCAGCT
Source organism: Semisulcospira habei (assembly GCA_036245525.1). Taxonomy (NCBI): domain Eukaryota; kingdom Metazoa; phylum Mollusca; class Gastropoda; family Semisulcospiridae; genus Semisulcospira; species Semisulcospira habei. Next base: position 303,257,731 of record BTPG01000001.1, on the reverse strand, counting down.
GTTGTCACTCCCGACCTCCACTTGACCCTCCATATAGCGGCCGTTTGTATAAGCTCGGTCAACAATGAAAGGTTGTCCCCTGTCTATCGTCCGACTGAGGTTCCGACGCGCCTTTACGTCAGTCGCGTATGCTCAGTCAAGCAGGACAGGTCACTTTGTTCATCATCGCCCGGCTGTTTACGTCTCTCACACCTCGGTTGCAAGGTGCATAGACCTTTTTTGATCAGGGTGAATTTGTATGAGCTCTGTTCATCATAAGGCTTTCTGAAGAATACCGTTAGGCTTGTACACAACTGAATCTTTAAAAAATTCAAACTCTTCGTTTGACATTGGTACTGTGTTTCAGAGTCTGGTCGCAGTAAATTGCGTATATTATTATGTTCAGTTTGTTATGTAATAGTATGGTAGCATGTCTTAAAAACACTCCTGAAAGAAAATCGGGCTCATGTTGAACTAGAAAATTGAAGTGATAAAACTAAACGAACAAGGGTACGTCAAGATGCTAGCTGTTCAATGGAGTTTGTTTCTTTATTCTTTATGTAACGGCCACCAGTTTTCCTCCGTTCTCTGGGTGATCGTTATAAACAAGTTTGGTTGTATTGGAAATCTTTTACATGTGTATTAGTCTGATTTGTGTTTTTCATTCAGTCGTTAAGTATGAGTAACCGGTTTTCAGCTTAGTCGCATTATTGTCCCAAGTAACAGTCTGGTCCGCCACACTTGTCAGCAGCTCATTATCAGATCAACTGAGTTCGTTTCCTGGCATGCTACTCATGACACATTATTTTTTGTTAGATGTTAATCCGTTTTCATAGACCCGTTTACAGGCTGAAACTGTAATAAGTTGTAAAGGCGTCCCGTTTAGTTCCGAGACATCATGACTTAATTGCTTTCGGTGGTCTGTCATATCAGTAGCCTTAATAGTTTGTCTTATTTTTGTGTCTGTTCAGTAACAATTAATACTGAACATGCAAGTGTCTTCTTTTTTATCTTCAGATACGTTCGAAAGAACGAGGGTGAATCGGAAGTGCGAGGGTTCCTGACAGAGACCGAGGATAAGACATATCATTTGCCCGAGGAAGAGGACGTCGCGTGGGTTGAAGCAACCGACATCACTGGCGCCCTGGACCGCAACAAACTGGGAACCCGAGTCTTACATTGACATGTCGTTGCTTTGATTACCACTTACATCTAGATTTGATACAAGGTTCTAAATTCGGATTGCCTTGTCGTGTATTATTGTTTGCTTTTCAGTTATTTTCTACTGGTTCATGTCGCATGCAACACTGTGACCACAACCTTTTTGTTTCTCGTGAATAAAAATGTTCCGGTTTAGTACATTGTCATGAATAACTTTGATGATGAAGAGGATTAAAATTCAATAAAAAATAAAGATATACGGAAACATTTTAAAGCGGCGCCCCGTAAATTACATTGCGATAACTTCACTTGGTCAGTACATGGTTCCATGGTTGGTGCCGATGCTGTGCATTCTACTTCCACTGCTTTGTTTACTAGTGTACTTCACCCACCACCAACAATAATATTGTAATTGCCGATACTATTGTATTTGCACTCATCTTTGTGTCACACCGCGATGCAGGGGGTGCTACAGCACACCCTAACTTCCAACGGCCAAAGTGAGAAAACGCCGAAACTTAAGGTTGCGATCATGACCTCTGAAATATAATGTTTCAGTGACCTTTAGATATAACAAAGTTACTGCATATTTATTTTTAATACAAGCACAACAAACTAACCCTGCATGCGCTGGCAATGACATTGTTTTTATTATTGTTGTATGATTCAGTCAGAAGCTGATAAGCCGCCTCTCTGGTGTAGTATTCATAAGCCTTCTGGTCACCATACGGGAACTCTAGCTGATTTTTCATGCACCACCACAGTGCTACCTGAAAATAATAATTATAATATACTGTCATAATAATAATAATAGTTTTCATTTCTACATCACACATCCAATTACGTAGGTGCAAGCTACGACCTCGCTACAAAAACATTGAACAAATTTTCTTGTAGCTTACTTTGTGATGCATTTTGAACACCAGTTTTGTTCCATTAAAAAGGCCATTAAAATCTGCTAATGTACACTTTTGGTGGCGTTTGAAACAATACGCACACTGGAGTTGCTTGTAGCACAAATGTGCAACAATATGTTGATAAAGAAGAATAAAAAAAAAAACCTTATGCCTCACATGTACGACCAATCCACATAATTAACCCATTCAGCCCTGAAGCACTACAGCAGGAGATGGGTCGGCGCCAAGCTAATCTGGCACTACCCTTGAATTATCATGGTCGATCCATCTCCTGCAACAGGTGCATAGTCGTTAGATGGCGCCTCCAAAATTTGAGAAATGCGTGCGTCGGGCTTAATGAGTTAATCTGACAATTGTGACCCGGACCTTTTGAAAATAAACTTAAAATGTGACAGTGTCTTAACGAGGTTATGCTCAGGAGGACTCTCTAGCACCTCACCAAAAGTTGCCTCCTATTCCTCCTCGCATATTGTCGCAGGGGCTCACGAGAATCTATATCTGTATGTTTATGCATACAGAATGCATCGAATTTCGGGCGCCCACTTAAAGTGTGTGCTGGACTTTCAACACGATTACTATCCTTTGAGATTTTCACAGCAAAAAGGCTGCAAGAGGCACAAACCAGTGCCACTAAAGGGTGTCGTCCCGTTGAGGGGACATCCGTTGGGCCGATCCCATGGGGCAATGAGGCGATGGATCGTTGAGGCGACACCCGTTGATACGACGCCTTTTGAGGCGCTGGCCCGTTAAGGCGACGTCCACTGGGCGATGAGCCGTTTATCTCCGAGCGTGAGCTGGTGTGAGCTTGTGTGTGTGTGTGTGTGTGTGTGTGTGTGTGTGTGTGTGTGTGTGTGTGTGTGTGTGTGTGTTTGTTTCTCTCTTAGGCGCTAATGTGTACGTGCGTTTGCATGTGCGTGTGCGTATGAGTATGTGCGTTTTGTCGGTGTGTGTATAGATGATTATGTGTCCATGCGTAAGCAGATAACCGTGCTCGTATTATTGATTCATTTTTCAATGAATATAATTATTACAATACTTCATTCTCAGAACGTGTACAATAGACAGATAGAGACAACTATAAAGAAAATCGTCCCATCAGTATGGGCTATCGCCTCTTCGGGTGTCGCCCCAATGGGATCAGCGCAACGGGTGTTGCCTCAACGAGTGTCACCTCAACGTGACTAAAGCCCACAAAAGTGAAAATGAGCAAAGCTGTCGAACATAATGTGGGAAAGTAATTGAAGATCATTGCAGAGGAGTTCAACATTGCTCCAGAAACACTTTCAGGTTTTTTTAAAGGCAAAGGAGAGTACTTAAGGCAAATTAGCAATGATGCTAAAAGCATTCACACGGGCATGGTTTGGGGCTAAATTAATGGCCCTGAAGAATAGCAGCTTAGCCTTCCGAAGGAAAACTAAAGCGTGACAAGAGGCCCGTTTAGTTCGAGGTTTAATGTCCACAGTACCGGCGTGATAATGGAGGCTCTAATGGGCGGGTTATAGGGACAGTGACAGCTATTGCCTGGACACTGATAAGTTCGGCCGCACTGCAATTGTTCCACTTTGATTTACCAGGATATTTAACGGACATTATAACTGAACAAGTCCGTCATTTTGCCTGGACGCATGACAAGATGATTAATTCGGGGTTTAACGTCCACAGCACCGAAGTGATAATGGGGAGCCCTGACGGGTGTGTTAGGGGAACAGGGACACCTACTGCCTATGGCGTACGACCTGAACACTGATCAGTTCGGGCACAATACAACTATGCCACTTTTAAGGGGCAGATTATCCAAAGTCGAAATTCTGATAAACCGTAGTCGACTTTGCGGCCCCTACAACTACAGCTTGGGTGGTGTTTCACTGTATGTAGTATTTTGATGTCAGTAATATCTGGTGTGATCCAGGTCATCAGATTTCTTCTCGCTGGAAGGAATCGTTGTTTCATTGTTGTTCAAAGACCTTTCATCAACTTCATTTATTTTATTAACATAGCGGAGAAATTAAAACAAATATGTATTGGTAGCAGAGTTTGCTACATGGACCCTTGAAGGCCTGAGAGAGGTCAGATTAACCACTGTACCCCTCAGGCCTTTAAAGTGCAAATAAATGAATAATTTGACGTCCCTCAGGCCTATAGTGGTCCCTGTAGCAAACTCATGCTATCAATAACTTACAATAATAAACAGATCTTATATAGCACATAAATCCCCCCCCCCCTCCTCACCCCATCCCCACATCTTCTCCCCCCCAAAAAAAATAAAAATAAAATAATAATAATAATAAATAAATAAATAAATAAAAAAAAACCAATAAAATAAATAATAATAAATAAAGAAATAATAACAAAATCAAGGTGCTACATCAATTCAAGTAAGTTACTCTAAGACTATGAACATCTAAGAAAACAAATAACAAATACAGTATCAGATACACATACAACATGCATATAAAGATACGTCCAGAAGCGCCAAAGCACATACCCAATGCGCAAAAGGCCATCGGGCCGACATCCGCCGCCGTTAGCCCGCGCAGGGTCCAATGGCGGCCGACGTCGGCCCGATGCTCTTTTGCGCATTGGGAACACACCATATATATCCTACAGTCATAGCACTGCAGTGGGCCTAATTTATGGCCCTAATTATTTCCCCTACTTTCACCTTGTTCATGAGCTCTTCAAAAACAGCTAGATAGATCTCGGTCTTGCTGGGGAAGTCCGCACATAGCTGGACCACGGTGTGGAAGACATTATTACCGTATCTGTCCTGTTTAACATAAAAACAAAACAAACATTTAAGCCTTTGGCTCGGTGAATTTTGTCAAAGTGATTCCTACAGGATTCACATTGATAAAACGCACTACGGACAGCCAATGAGTTAATTAATTCATTTACCAATGCAGCACTCCTATTGTAAGTTTGAGAAAGATGACATGTACTTCGGTTTTGAAATAAAGTATGTAAATGCCACTGACAGGCAAAAATGGAAGGCAAACATGTTTTTCTGCTGGGTAAGTAATTATCAGATAGCCAACCATTAGCTAGACAGCCATTAGCTAGACAGCCATTTACTTTTGTGAAAATGAAAGTGTTAGTCAAGTTGAATTTTTAACACATAATTAAAGTAGGGACAAGTAGTACGGATTCAAATATTTTTGGGATTGTCACATTTATTGCAGCCTAGTGATAGCAGAAGTGATGTCACTGATGCATGCCGGTATGACAATCCGTTCGGGTATTACAGTCGAAATTTTATGTAATACAGGGTTGGTTTTTTCCCGGCAAACACACATATAACTGTTCCACACCAAATAGTCCCACGCATGAGAGCGCACACAGTCACATACACCTCTCCCCCCCCCCCCCCCCCCTCCCGCCCCCTCTTTCACATACACACAAACACGTACACACCTCTCTTTCACACAAAATTCAAGGACAGAAGCTTCTCTCTCTCTCCTCTCTCTCTCTCTCTCTCTCTCTCTCTCTCACACACACACACACACACACACACACACACACACACACACACACACACACACACACACACACATCAAGATATTCTCCAGCGGATTGCGGGGCGCCTGGGGGTAGTCCCTACTGTTGTATGCAGTAGGTGTTCAGTGGAAGGCTAAAAAAAGATAGGTCTGTCATTTCTTCTCGCCCACTACACTCTTTTTTTAGATCTAGTGAGCGATGCAATCACAAAAAGGGCAGCTGATGTCCTGATGACACAATGCAAGCTTACCAGCCTGGAATTCCATGGCATTAGCACAGCAAGAGCAATGACAGAATTGAAATGAAAAATTATATATTAAGTTATTTTTAAACAAAATTGTCACTCAAAGCCCAAAATGCACTCGATCAGATTAGCTCCAAGGGACGTTATTTTTCATTTCAATTCCGATAATGCTCTGCTGTGCTAATGCTAGTGCCATGGAATTAAAGATTGGTACGCTTACAGTGTGTCATCAGGACATCAGCTGCCCTTTCCGTGACTTTTCTGAAATTAATATATATATATATATATATATATATATATATATATATATATATATATATATATATATATATATATATATATATATATATATATATATATCAACAAACGAAACGCGATATAACCCCTTCAGATCACATTTAATCCAACATTTGAAAGTCGATTTCGGACAAACCATACAACGGATGTTATCGACATTTTAATTGGTTATTTAGTTATTTGGGTTTAACGCCGATCAGGCGACTAAGGCCATCTCACGGTGGGATGGGTAAAAATTTGGTCAGCCAGACTAAAAGCAAGGTCTTAAGACAAGATGTAAATATAGCTTTAAAATGTCAGGCTAAAATGTCGCACATGTCTTTAAAAGAAACGTCTACAGACTCTCCAAAAGGGCAAATTAAAAAAAAAATTCACATAGTCTATGAATGCTCAGATCTTGTTAAAAATATTACATTCTCTCTCGAAATTGAAGGTTTTGTCCGGGGGAACATCCCGGAACAAAACCTTCAAGGAGTCTGCTGTGAAGTGTTTATATCTCGTGTCAATTAGATCAGCACAGTACAGCAAAAAGTGTCGAACAGAAAACTGCTCATCACAGGCAAAACACCATGGACGCTCATCTTGTTTTAAGTAAGTAAGAGTGCGTAACAATCGACATTTTAAGAATGAAACCATGGTCACCAGCGTAATCAGTGTGGAAGTTTATTCTGTATTTGGAGCAAGCATGGCACAGCACAAAGTCAATATGGCGTGTGACCCCCATTGGCGTTGATGACGGCTTGGCAGCGTCGGCGCATAGAGTGCATCAGGCGGTTGACAGCTGCCCTGGGGATGTTGTTCCAGGCCTGGACAATGGTATTCTCCAGTTCTGCGGCTGTCGTTGGTCTGGGGCGTATAGCGTTTACCTCCCTTTGCAGTTGGTCCCAGAGATGTTCGATGGGATTGAGGTCCGGGCTGAGGGCAGGCCAGGGCATGACTGGAATGTTGTGCTGCTGCAAGAAATGCTTGGTGATACGTGCAGTGTGTGTACGCGCATTATCTTGCTGCAAGATGAAGTTTCTGCGTCCCTGAGAAAATGGCAGGACATATCGGTGTAGTACTTGGTCAATGAAGGGCTGAGCTGTGATGCCATTTCCGCGACCTGGTACGACTCCACGGAAGAACACTGGTCCTACTGTCTGGTGCAGGATAATCCCACCCCAAATCATCACGCTTGGCCCGCCCCAGCCATTGTTCTCCAGCACACAGCCATCAGCAAAGCGTTCACCCCTTCTCCGCCACACTCTTATGCGCCCATCTGCATGGCTGATGCAGTAGCGGTTCTCCTCCGTGAACAGGACGTTCTGCCACTGTCGCCAGGTCCAGTCGACATGAGCCTGTGACCACTGTAGGCGTGCACGGCGATGCCGATCAGTAAGAACAGGTCCACGGGCTGGACGGCGGTTGTGTGGATTACTAATCATGCTCTTCTAGCCGTCGTCGCACTGTCTGGCCACTGATGGGTGCCTGGTGGTTGCCGATAACTTCTCTTGCTGTTTCCTCGGCCGGCTGAAAGCGATTTCGCACGTGAGCTCGGAAAATGTGGCGGTCTTGCCGTAGAGTTGTCACACGTGGTCGTCCGCTTCGGTGAGCGTCAGCAGAAGACCCGTTGGCATGATAGTGTTGCTGCAGCCTGTAAATGGTCGGAATGTGATATCTAAAGGCCACTGCCACAGCTTGTGGATCTTCTCCGGTTTCCAAACGCGCAAGAGCTCGTTCTCGTTGGGGAGCGCTAAGTCTTGGCATGGTTGATGTGGCAACAGCAAAGGTGACAAGGCGTAACACTGCTGATTTTTTATTGCCTTGCATTGCTGAACACAGTTCATGACCCAACATCACTCTGCAGGGTGCCTCGTGCACAGGGAGGGCAACACGGTTACTACAGTACGGTGGCTGCATGCTTACATGTTGTTGCTCGTACACTGGCTATCCAAAATAGTGTAACTTGTATTTTCGTGGATTTATCATACAAATACAACAAAACTACACACACACACACACACACACACACACACACACACACACACACACACACACACACACACACACACACACACACACACACACACACACACACGTGAAATCCATATTGACCAAAATACAGACTTAATATGTTCACATAACTTTCAATCAAGCAAAAGTCGCATGGGCAGCTTGCCCATGTTGATACTGGCTGAAATTTTGAAGTGTCGATTTTTTTTTTTAAGTCACCACAGCTTTCCAGTGGCAATACTGACTGAAAGTGAAACCTAACATTTTCATTAATCCATTTAGCCACAACATACAAGAAATATGCATCGACCACGATAATTCACGGGTAGTGCCAGATTAGCTTGGCACCTGATAGCTCCAAGCTAATCTGGCACTACCTTTAATCGTCATGGTCGATCCATCTTCTGCAGCTAATACATAGTCCTTAATTGACACCTCCAAACTTGGTCATGGGGTTAAGGTGAAAGCACTGAAACGCATTGTAATTTCAAATTGATGAAAGAAACTTTAGGAATGACTTCTTTAATTTCCATAGGATCCCAGCCTTTTCATAGACATATCGCCTATAGTATACCCCGCCCAAGTTCTCCTGACACTCGTTATTACCGTTTAAAAAACGTAAGTATACATTCATAATTTTGCGTTTTGACTTCCACTGAACACCTACTGCATATAACAGTAGGGACTACCCAGGCGCCCCGCAATCCGTTGGAGAATATCTTGATGTGTGTGTGTGTGTGTGTGTGTGTGTGTGTGTGTGTGTGTGTGTGTGTGTGTGTGTGTGTGTGTGTGTGTGTGTGTGTGTATGTGTGTGTGTGTGTGTGAGAGAGAGAGAGAGAGAGAGAGAGAGAGAGAGAGAGAGAGAAGCTTCTGTCCTTGAATTGTGTGTTTTGTGTGAACAGTCTCCCTTGTCTGCATCCTTAAAACCAAGTACATGTTTGAAGGGTTACAAACAGCAACGGACTTGAAAATGTCAGACATTTTTGCACTGAACGGTCAAACTGAGATTGACCTGCGCTCGCGGGTTTCGATTATACACCATCACACAAAATGCAGCCTCAAGCCATAACATTTGTTCCTTAAAATATGTTACGGTCATTAGCACTGAGAATAAACAAGATGAGGATTTCATCCCAAAGTCTACTGTATTGTTTGGAGCTCACATGCGTTTTTCTTTTAGGTCCATTCAGAGTTTTTCATAATTTTCAGCTTATCCTTCTGATCCATTTCCCTCTTCTGTAAGCCAGCCTCTGATCAATACACACGCCGGCGCACACACATAAAGACGGACACACCCGCCTTTCGTTTGCTCTGCGGGCTTGTGTGGCGACAGAAATTCTGAAGAAGAAAAATAGCGCGAGCTGGAAAATGACGCCACTATAAGCTTGACGTCATGGCATCGCTAGTCTCAGGACGCCGTGTACACAGTGACGAATTCGATGTTTTCGTGGATTATGATATCACAGTATGTCTCAGTGCTTTAACCTGCAATGGTTTAAAACTTGTTTTGGTTCATTGCTTACAGTTACAGTTCAGTATCCTGATAAACGGCAACCATAACGTACCAGTGCAACATCATAACCGGATTTTCAAGTTTACCGGTAATACTAGGTTTACCAGTAATACCGTGCAACTCTAGTGAATAGTACCGGCAGCTACAAGCATAAAGGGGTGGTTAAGAAACCGGCATGGGTCTATACACATAAACGCTGATACTCCACCTGTATGGACATGTCAGCACCAAAGAGTATAAGACTGTTGATGTGCTCCACAAAGCCAGCGCCGGCAGCCAGGTGTAGCACTGTCTCCAATTTGTTGTTCTGTTCGTTGATGTCCGCGTCGTGCTTCATTACATGGTAGATGTTGAGCATTATCCCCAAAGCGTCCGGGTCACCTTCACGAACCGCACAATGTAAGGCAATATTCCCTTCGTTATCTTTGATCTGAAAGTAAAACAAATTTGCACAAACAAGGAAACGATTACGTTTTGTCAATAAAATCACGCTGATACACTGCGGATCTTAGACGGTCTCCAGGTGAAATTATGTTGCTGTAAAGAGTATAGGTGGCTGCATACAGAAGGGGTTAACTCATTCGCGGCGCGAATGAGTTAATCCCTTCATTGTCAAGAACAAGTGAACAACACACGTCCGCAAGAGGCATTGGTCCTCATAAGCCCCCGTATAATTATGCATGGGCTCATGAATTTCTAATCTATGCCCCTTGCCGACACTAATTTTGTATCCATGTTTCTTTGACGGCTGCGGATATTTGATGTTAAATTTACAATGATTTGAAACACAACCAAGAAAGGCAAAGCCCTTATGGCTCACGTGTATGACCCATGTACATATGTGACCTTTGTGACAATAAATATAAAGGGCACCAGCGCAATCTATGTTTTCTCAAAATTTAAGCATTTTTTTCACACGTATGTCAAACCCCCGTGACCCTTGACCTTTGCGATGAGCCGACTAAATTAGTATGCATAGAAATGTCTTGCCACCAGCAAACTTCACACCAAATTTGATTGAAAAGTTTGTAAAAACTTTGATAAAAACTACAATTCTAACCAAAAATAATGGCAATTTTCACACATTTACCGACCTCTTGTGACCCTTGACCATTTCAATGGGTCATCCACATTAATATGCACAGATAGGTCTTACAATCAGATATCTCTGTACCAAGTTTGTGTTGAGAAAAAACAAACAATTTTTTGTGAAATTATGGCTTTTTAAAACCTATTTTGGGATCATCCCATTACCCTTGACCTTTGTGATGGGTCAACTAAATTAGTATGCATATGAAAGTCCAATCTTCAACTACATTGCAGCCAAATTTGATTGAAAACGTAAAAAAGAAATGTTGATAAAAAATACAATTCCATCAAATAATTATTAGCATTTTACACACATTCGCTGACCTCTTACCACCCTTGACCTTTTCGAGGAGTCATCCAAAATTGTACGCATAGATAGGTCTTACCATCAGGTATCTTTGTACCAAGTTTGGCTTTGAAGTTGTAAATAGTATTTGAAAAAGAAAATCATATGTCAAAATATGGCTATTTTCTCCTATTTCCTGATTTCTTGTGACCCTTGACCTTTCCGATGGATCAAATTAGTATGCATAAGGTCTTACCATCAGGTCAATTTTGTCAAAATATGGTTATTTTAGACCTATTTCCTTATCCATTGTGACCTTGACCTTTGAGAGAGGTCACAGAAATTGGTATGTTTACAAAGGTCTTGCCACAAAGTATCCTTGGGCCAAGTTTGAAGACTGTGGCTTGAATAGTGTCCGAGAGTATGCTAACATTAAAGTTTACCGCTGACGACAGACGACGGCGGACGGACGGACGACGACGGCGGGCGGACGGACGGACGAACACTTTCCAGAACATACTCACTTTTGCTTCCTACGTCAGCCAAAAGTGCGAATAATGGCAGTGAAGGGGTTAACCTATATTTTTAATTAGCTTCACTAAAAACCCAAAGCTTGAAAAAATGGTGTTGTTTGTGCAAAAGCCAGATTGTTCTGAACACGATTTGTGTTTCTGAAAAATATGTTTGACGACCTTCGCTGGGACATCTCACTCAACTGACCTGTTTGTCTCATTTCCTGCCAAAACTCATAGGAAATGACTTTTTGTTGATATAAAACCATCCCTGCCACTGATCACAGATTGTTTCTGAAATCTTTGATAATTCAATGCCAGACAGCCTCACCCATCCAAGGACCATGGTTTTGAAGTGGGGTCAGCAAGAGGCATTGATCCACATGGGCCCCCCACAATCACTCTTGCATCTAGGCGTTGTTTGCTGTGAAGGGGTTAAAACCATCCTCACAGACACAGTTTACTAAATGTAAGTTTATTATCTACTGACCTTAAAAGGTATCATGCGAAACTCCCACATCACCTGCGGGCGCGCATATTTGGCGGCGAGATGAAGCGCGTTGAACCCCATATTGTCTTTGATACTAAGTGCCTCCCAGGCATGTGATTGTACCACGTAGCCCATCAATTCTGTAACTATTTTTGGACTGACGTTCCTGTATAGAGAACAAGCTGCAAGTAGCTGCTGGTCATGCAAAAGGTCCGCGAGCTGACATCGACGGCAGATATTTACATTTATGAGGCATCGTCAAAAAGTAATCAGAGTTGTGCCGTAAAAAACTATCTGCTGTAATACCGAAACTATTTGCCAAATTACTTCACATTTTCACATATTTTAATGTCAAAATGTGAGTTCTATAAGGGGCGCAGAACATACGCATCATTGATTTGTCAAACGTCATTTGTCATGACTTTTACGTAATTTTATATTCACTATTGCTGCCTGCCATGAGGTCAATGTCGTCTACGAATCTTCGATTCGCAGACGACATTGACCTCATGGCAGGCAGCAATAGTGAGCTCCAAAACCTGACAGACAAACTTTCAAGTAGCGCAGGGTCTTATGGCATGGAGATCAGTACGGATAAAAGCAAAGTGATGATCAACACCACAAGCGACAGCAGCAGCAACATTCACATGAATGGCCAAAAGCTAGAAGAGGTCAATAGCTTCAAGTACTTGGGAGCCACCCTGTCCAAAGACGGTAGTTGCATAGCAGAGATCCGTATCAGGATAGGTACAGCAACATCCGCAATGGCCAGGCTGGACAGGATATGGCGAAGTAACTCCATCAGCTTCACCATCAAGTACAGGCTTTACAAGTCCCTCATAGTGTCTATTCTACTCTACGGCTGTGAGACTTGGACACTGCTTGCAGACTCAGAAAAGAAAATCCAGGCCTTTGAGAACAAGTGCCTGAGGAAGTTGCTCCGCATCTCGTACCGCGAGCACAAGACGAACGAATATGTACGGAGCATCGTCACTTCCCTGGTGGGCCCACATGAACCCCTTCTGGCAACCGTGAAACGGCGCAAGCTTGCTTGGTTTGGCCACGTGACCCGACACAACACCTTGTCCAAGACTATCCTCCAAGGCACTCTCGAAGGAAGTCGTCGGCGAGGTCGTCAGAGAAAGAGTTGGGTCGCAAACATAAAAGAATGGACCGAACTCGAGATGTCAGACTTGCTTGCCACCGCCCAAAATAGAACTCAGTGGAGAGCACTGTCTGTTGCTGCTGCCTTTCAGTCCCCCCAACGCCCAGTTCGGGCAAGGGACTGATGATGATGATGATGATGATATTTTACGTGATGAGTTTCACTTTCGCTTCATAGGTTTGAGAATATGGTGACAAAAATAGAACTTCATGGTACAATTTCAGTCTTGCTATAATTTGTGTGAAATCAGGTAGACTTTACATGATATACTAAGTACACGGGTCACCTGCATGCTCTTCTGAAAGCGCGTCGATGTGTGTGTGCGTGTTAGTGTGTGCATGCGCGCGCGCTCCAAACATCTCCAAGAGGCATAGATCCTCGTGAGCCTGGAGGGCGCATGAGGATCTATTCCTCCCGGAGATGCGCGCATGTTTGTGTGTGTGAGCGAGAGATGATGATGAAACTTTATTTATCAACAGTAAAAAAGTTTTGACGGAAATTGCCATTTTACAGACTTGCCGTTGCTAACATCTACAACATAAAATAGGTTAATAAAGACATTATATTTACACACATTATTTCATGCAACAATAATTTAAAAGAAAATAGAAATAAAATAATAATAAAATTTAAAAAAATAAAAATAATAATAACACTCAACATTTATCTTATACCACACACACACACATACACACACACTATACATAAATGCATGTGGTACATGAAAGTATTAACCATCAGAGTTTGTTTAAATAAATGCCCAGTGATGTTATGTTTGGCTCATCAGGTAATCGAAAAGTTTCGTTTTAAAGATTCCAAGCGAGGCTATAGTCTTCAAATGTGCATGAATAGTGTTCCATACAAACGGTCCAGAAAATTATAAACTAGTTTTAAAGAGGTCAATTCTAGGCTGAGATAGGGGTAAAATATTGTTCCTTGAGGTCCGTTCGCGTTCTTGCTGTTGCATAAATTTGGCGGTTAGATACTGCGGTGCCATGTTATTTAATATCTTGTGCATGAGGATGCATTTGTTGAAACTAAGTTGTTGACGCAGGCCGAGAATTTTTAGATGTCTAAATTTGTCTGTGGTAGGAATGGGCCACGTATCTATCATTTTGACAGCTCTTTTATAAATAGAGTTAAACCTGTTCATGTGAACATCACTACAACCGTTCCACACAAGGTGAGACTTGACATGGGCATGAAAAAACAGTTTACGAGTATGTGTATCCGTTACTTGTCTAAGCTGGGACATCAGGAAAGTGTTTTTAGCAATGGTTTTACAGACTGTATTTATATGCGTCTCCCTACATAGTTGTTCGTCAACGTGCATTCCCAAGAATTTACGCTCTGTGACTTGTTCTATCGGTTTAGCGTTCAGTTGTAAATATAACGGCTGTGGTCAGCGTTGGTGCTTTTGTCGTGTAGTGATTAAAATACTCTTTGTTTTTCCTGGATGAAGAACCATGCGATTCACTCTGCACCAGTCGGAAACCTCGCTGAGAGTACTTTGTAAGCTAAGGTTAATATCAGCTGTATGTTTTTACCCGAAACATGGAGGCTCGTATCCCCGCAAACAGGTTGCAGTTGACATCAGTGTTAGTAATATGCAAAGGCAAATCATTAATGAATATCATAAATAGAAGAGGTCCCAAGATCGACCCCTGGGACCGTAGTTAACTTGTCCTTGTTTAGAGTATTTTTCATTGGTATATACCTTTTGTTTTCCGTCTTTTAGGTATGATCTAAAGAATGCTATGGCGGTTTCACTTATATGATATGCTGCTAACTTCTTTAAGAGAATGTCATGGTCGACAAGATCAATGCTTTTTGTATGTCTAAGAAAACAGCTTCAGACATCAGGCTTTATTTATTGATTCCAGCCAGCTGTCTACAATGTGTGTCAGTGCTGACTGACATGAGTGTTTCGGGCTAAAGCCGGACTGATGAATATTTATGAAATTGCCCTTTTCTAGAAAATCGAGGAGGTGTTTTTGTATGTGTTTTTTTCAAGGGGCTTTGACAGGGCCGACACAAGTGAGATAGGACGGTAGTTATTGACATCTTCCAAGATCTTTTGATTTAAGGATTGGAATTACCTTGGCCTCTTTGAAAATAGCTGGAAACGTGCTGTGTTTTATACAGAGGTTAAAGATATAAATGAGTGCCTCTACCGTATATGGTAGTGACATTTTCAGAATTTTGTTGTCGATACCATCCATCCCGGTGGACTTTTTGTTCGGCATGCTAGAAATAAATTTGCCGACTTCAGCGACGGTAATATCAGGTTGATTGTACATTGCTTAACGTCCCGACAGGACGTGCCTGCACTGCTTGTGAAAAAAAACAACTAAACAGAACATTGAATGTATGTCGCCAGCCGGTCAAATACATTAAATAAACCTAACACATGGGGCCTAAATAAAGCTAAGACCATTTAGCAACACACATCCAATATCAAGAGCTACAGGCAGTGCAGACAGTAGGGAGAGTTTTAAAAAGGCAAATACAGGTGAATGGACCTCGGGTAGACAGAAACACATGCCCCAGAATAGAGAGAAAAACTCACCCTGTGGGGCTGACCAGGGTGACCCTGGGAACTAAAAAGTACCTAACCCCACCCAAGTCCCCCAGGGCAGACCCGGGTGGGGTGGTAATATCAGGAATGATGAATGTCTGCAGTATATTTTTAGCCTCAGTATTTTTTCCAGTACACTAGGAACTTGGTACTCTGCGTTATTACTTGCAGCTGACTGAGCAAGTGTTTCAGCTGTCGATAGGAAGTGATTATTTAATATATCAGCTGACAAATGAGATGGAATTTCAGGGGCTGATTTACCATTCGTTATAATGTTCAGGGCTTTCCAAACCGATGCTGTATCTTTTTTGTCTCTAATTATTTCCTGGAAGAACAGTTGTTTTTTTACGCTCTCACTAGTATTTAACACGATTTCGTTGTTTCTTATATTCATCAGACCGTTTTTCTTTCTTAAGTTTGTCTCTAAATGACATGGCCTGCTTGATATCTACTGTTAACCAGGGTGGCAGGGTAGAGTGCTTAACTCGTTTTTCTCGTAAGGGCGCATGCTTATTTAGGACCCCAAGGAACAGATCCATTCAGTACGACAGGGCACTGTCAGGAGAAGTGTGGTTAAAGACGTCACTGAAAGTATTGCTCAGATCTCGCAGAAAGTCGCCGTTATTAAATTTTTGGAAAGAACGATATTTAATTGTTTTATGTCTCTTTTTGTTCTGTTTGTCTAGTTTCATGGAGACTGTGCAACATACTGGATTATGGTCGCTAACAGCTAAGGAGCGAACATGTACATTTGATATTTTATCATAATTTGTCACGTAAATATGATCAATCAGGGTTGAAGATGTAGATGTGGTTCTAGTGGGGGGTTTATTATGTTATTAAAATCGCCCAAAAGAACAACGTCCGCTTTATTTTGATTTACGCTATCCATCATTGTTACGAAGTCATCATACCAGTCCCAGCTGCCTGCGGGATTTCTATAAATAAAGCCAATGTGGACGGATGGGAGGGGGGGGGGGGGATTTAGATGTTTTCACTTCTACCCACAAGCATTCCACTTGAGCTGACTCTTAGTCTTGTCGCCGTTTGACATTACCAAGTATTGAATTATGTATATATACTGCTAGACCAGAGTGTTGAGGGTTTGAGGCATCTCTGCGGAGTACTGAGAAGTTTGGGACAGAAATGGAGTTATCCCTTATTGAACTTTTAAGCCTTGACGCGGACACACCAAAAATATGGAAATGTAAGGGTGTGTTTACGAACACAGATAAATCTGGCACCTTGTTAACTAGATGGTATATGTTAAGATGGCCAATTCTCAGTTCGTCTGTTGGTTTCGGAACAGTATTTAGATTACGATTTTGCATGTCTGTAACAACGCAAATGTAGCAAGAGATATAATACAAATATGGTCACAAAAGTAATCCCCCAAAATAATCAACTAATATCAATATATATAGAATGCTAAAAAAAAAAAAAAAAAAAAAAAAAAAAAAAAAAAAAAAAAAAAAAGCTCAATAAGACAATACACGGCGGAGAATCACTGTCACGACACGGGGATTTTTCGTCTAATTTTGTGGTGGAGTAAGTTTAGAGGGGTGACAGGATTTAGTTAGTCACCAGGTAGCGGTAGCATAGGTGTCTAGCATTTGGCCTGTACACGAGTGTTAGCTGCCGTGCGGGGATTTGGGGGAACGGCGTGGCGCACGTGGTCGGCGTGATCGGGTGGTTATTGTTTCACGTGTTTTCACATAACATGATTTAGTGAGCGTTTTTTCGCTAACCTAACGTTATCCAAATTTGTTAGACAGTTGCTTTTCCGACTGCGAACGAGTCGGTCGCTTTTGCCAACAGTCTCCTAGGGTGGTTTTTCAGGCGTGGTTCGCCATTTGCTGGAGGCCACAAGCAGCTGTGTCGGTCTTGTGTATCGGCCCTGCGATACGGTTCTGGTCGGCCCGGAGCCGTTGTTAGAGGAAGGAGAGAGAGAGAGAGAGAGAGAGAAGAGCTGCGACCACTTTACCCCTGGCTTGTCTTGTCTTGTTTGTCTTCGTCCTAGCCGGGGCGTCTTCACGGATGGCAGTAAGTACACGCAACAATTCTTTAGTGGCCATTTGCTCGGGGGGAGGGGGGGAAGGTTTGTGTTTGCTTGTTCTGTTATTATTATTTTGGTTAGAGTATATTGGGGGGGGGGGGGGGGGGGGCAAGTGTAAGTATAGAATGTAGAAGGGAATGCCATCTGTTGTATTTGGTAGTCTCTCTCTTGGCTTGACTTCGCGAACGAAGATTTTTTTATAGGAGTTGCGCACGACGTCTGCAGGCTTGTTCGTGGCTGCGGAGGCCAATCCGGGACAGGCAGGTTCGACCGCAGTGGCTGCAGGGGGAGGTATGGCCAGGGTTCTGAGTTGCGGCATCTCTGTTTTTTCTCCTGAGCCGCTTGTCCTTAAAGGTCCTGGTTCAGCAATTAGTCAGTTGAGGACAGCGAAAAAAAATTTCGAAGTCCCTACCTGACTTTAAAAGTGCAACCCTGATAGGGCCTCGTCAGATGGGATCCCCGAACATTCACGTTACTATAGCTGCTGTAGAGTGTCAGACGTCCTTGACGGCTGTCACAGTTCACGCAAACAGGTATACGCCACTCAGCTGCCAAAGGTCACTTCCAGTTGCATCTGTCCGTACATGGTAACACCCACAATTCTCGTGCAACAACGACGAAACGGATGACTATCCAACTTTCACTTCTGGGCCGGTACTGGGAAGCACTGAGCGACGTCCACAGCGTCCAAAAATGGCCCAGGGAATGGTGACGGTACGTCGAACATGCTATATCGTGGTCTTCTCATTTCTTATGTCCTCGCATTTATCCAAAACAAGGTTTCCTCGAAAGCGTTTGCAAACAACAAGTCTTTATGGTAGTCGCCATTTTTACGAAGGGAAGCTACTAGATAATGTTTGTGTAAGGGACAGCACTCCCGTGCTAAGCAACGAGGAAACGCCCACCTCAAAACGATTTTATTTTTCACAAAAGCCTGGGAGATAATTTACAGGTCACAATGCAACGATGTGATGTGCATGGGTGACAGTGCGAGAATATGAAATGAATGTAAACGGGACATAAATATGCCCCATAAATCCATGGCCAGCAAGCCATATACATTCCCATGAGCTCCTGCGGATGTAGGGGCTCATGAGAATGTATGACTTTTGCATTTGGAACAGGCTGGCTGAAGGCCTGTTCTGTCTGAACCAAACAGCTGAAATTCATCTTTTCGGGATTTTGAAAAGCTGAATCAGCTTCTAGGAGTGAAGACTGTCACCCATTGATGTGATTGTGCCTGTTCGTGTGTGTTACACGGACATACTAATTTGATTCCATTATAAGAATCTAAGCACTAGGTAATATTTTGCTTTGTCGATTACTTCTCATCTTGGTTTTTTTTTTTTTTTTGTATCACAAAAGATAATTACTGTCTGCAAACTTGATGAGTTCAGTGATAATATTTTCTCCCCAAACCAACTGCTGTCTATGCAAACGCAATGCACCCTGCCCAATGCATACCTCATGCAGGTGCCTGACAGCAAACACCGATACACCAACTACAAGCTAAAGGGTGCATGAGCAAACGAGAGGCAAGTTTCAAAATAATTAGATACAGGGCCGCAGCAGATGGCTCCGGCCTTCGCCATACCAATAATGTATACATTTTTTTTGACAAGACCATATAATTATTTCCTTTTATGCCCTCGACCCAAATTAATTTAAATGTTACTAATTTTTCCATTTTGGGGGGTTGTGCGAATTCTACCCCCCCCCCCCCCCCCCCCCGATTGACTTTAGGAAGCAGATGAAAGCAAGCTGGCATCATGCAGGCATGCACCCCTTCGGCTGGAGCATTAGGTTTATTTCACCTCGTGCTATGGTTATGAGATATGAAATAAATGTTAGGAAACAGATATATATATATTATGTAATTGGTATTCTAACCACAATATATTTCATTCATAGTTTATCTATGTTTGCACTGACAGCAAACCATGTGGGATTTATTTCTGATCACTCCATATAGCAATGTTCTCTATCAGAAAACTGAAATGACTCAACCCGCAAAAATAAATATCAAGGAAATATATCAGTTCACAACAGCAAGAGGTATATCTCACTTGATCTTCATTTTGTGACAAAAACATTTTTTTCAAATACACTTCAACGTATGGTTTATTTGTTTATATCTGTACTGAGTGAAACTGTTAAAAATGCCTTTCATTGTGAGGCTTCTCTTATGAGTTTACCAAAATCGTCAAGTACATCAATAAGTGTCTCTTGGCTTGACTTCACAAACGAAGATTCTATAGGGCTTGCCCACGTCGTCTGCAGGCATTTTCGTGGCTGCGGAGGCCAATCCGGGACAGGCAGGTTTACATCAATAAGTGTATACATAAATAAAACACAGTGACCATGATTGTCATAATTCCTAAAAATACAGCTGATTTTTTTTATGAAATGAGTATGTCTATCCTCAACAAGACCAAGTAGTCTATGTACCCTACAGAACCACATAGTCCAGATCAAAATGGTGACTGCAAAGCGTGTGTAATGCAGAGACGAACTCAACGAAAAAAAGAAAGACGCTTAGAAAAGACAGCTACAACACAATTTTATTCATATTATCTAGTAATAAATTGTGTTGTAACTGTCATTTCTAAGCAACGTTCTTTCCTCATAGGGTTCTTCTCTACAGAACAACATACATGTGCACTTTTACTTCCTGCACCATATATAGGGTTCTTCTCTACAGAACATACATGTGCACTTTTACTTCCTGCACCATATATAGGGTTCTTCTCTACAGAACAACATACATGTGCACTTTTACTTCCTGCACCATATATAGGGTTCTTCTCTACAGAACAACATACATGTGCACTTTTACTTCCTGCACCATATATAGGGTTCTTCTCTACAGAACAACATACATGTGCACTTTTACTTCCTGCACCATATATAACTGTAATAATACATGAGGCAAAAACACAAACAGAACAGAGATAACCATTTTAATTATAAAGAAACAATTTCTGTGATGTCATTGAATTATATTATGCATGGTGTATTTTGCTTATGATGCTGTCATTCAAACTTGGTCTCTGTGTTTTGGTAAGTGAGGGAGAAGGGGGGGGGGGGGGGGGCTGGAGGGGGCGGGTACACATGCAGGCATATATATATATATACCGCAACGATTTCCTAATGTATTGTTACATATGGCAATATAGTTCTATCATCATATGCTAAATTTTGCTGTCCACCAAAATGCTAATATTGCCATGATTCCACAGCAGACAGACAGCCTTCATGGACAGGTCCAACCAGTGAAGAGACAACAGACTGGCCAGTGTCAAACATGTCACCAAACTGCAGGGGCGTTAGCAGCAATGTCACACAGAAACTTTGGAACAGCAAACAGCCTGATGCAGTGCAGTGTGCCCCAACTTGCTCTCAGCAGGCAGCTGCAAGACAAGAACAAAGGTCAGTTAGTACATGTGAAGATGTACTGCAAACACTGTTCTAGAGGAGTTTACTTGGCTACCGGGTATCAGCCAGTATAATCTACTCAACATGAAACCAACCGTAATGAATCACAGCCAGTGTAATCAATAAACTCCATACAAGACAGATTTGCAAAATAACTTTTACAAACAATATCTTTGTCTCGGTGATGGTCAAACGATTTATACAGTTTTGTTCTAATAATAAAAGACATTGTAGCTTTGCAATGCTGCTTGGTAACATGATATTATATGAATATGTTTTCAGGTCAACATAACCAACTTTTCCCTGGGGGAGACTAAAGATGCACTCAACCAATGAGCAGCCCCTGGTGACCATATCGAATGTGGGAGTAGAGGCGACACCTTATCAGCGCGTGACCAGTGAAGACAATCCGGCCTACTGGTTGTGTGGGAATCATCTAATAATAATGGACAACAAGAACTACTGAATTTGATCCAGCTGATCGAGTTAACAGAAGAACCAACTTTTCCAGATATTTGTAAGAAGCAGACCAAAGTCAAATTTTGCAGCGTCAAAAATTATAACATCACATTTGCAAATAAAATTCACACATTATGATAGCAATCAAACATCACCAACACTCTACATACAGATTTTTTTTTCAGTTGTGACATGAGAGCCATATGGGGCTTGGCAACAGCAAACACTGTTGCTCTTATCAGGTGGCCATAATAAGATGGCAGTTTCTAAGCCCCAATCTAAACTACCTGAGGGCACTATCTGGTTGTGTATGTGTGTGAAACCAACCTCCAAGTCTTTACTTCTGCTGAAAAACCACATCCACTCGTCGCTCAATCTTGTCATCTGTACTGCGTAGGTAATGTAACAAACTGGAGAGCTTCTCATCAGTGAGGCATTCGCGATACAAGGCCACAGAGCACATTCCTTGATGAGAAAAAACAGAATGAAAAGAACATTTTCATTAACTTTTAAAATTTACTTTCTGTCATGGAGATTGTTTACATCTGTTTGTACAAGTAGTTGGGACATGAATAAATGGACACATGCATGTAATATATACTCCATATTGTGCACTTTGTACTCTCTATAGAAGAAAGTATTAAAGTTGAATGTAAAAGCAAAATGTTGGACATTTTTTGTTTTCAATACATTTGGACATTCTTCTTTATACATGTCTGCTTTCATTTTTCATCCTTGTTATAACTACATACTGTAAACAGTGCACATGAACAGGAATTCTGCACCTGACTTGCCATAAGAAAGAATTAGTTTTCATGGTCAGTGTCACAATCCTAAATAGTATATTTATACAAATACATGTACTGTAATGATACTGAAAATGACATGTACAACACTGCACTTGTACCAGAAATTGCACAAGTGTGTAACATACATGTACTATGCCTATTTCTGCTGTGCTACCTGGTATGCCACAGAGTGCCTGTTGCTAATCTTGGTATACTGCTTGCATACTTGGTGGTTGAAGTCAAGGATGGTAAGCCTGTAGCCAATGAAAGTTTTTTTGGGGGCCATTTCATTTTCAGCCACATAGATACATCCCCTTGACTAACACTCAAAACACTCAATGATGAGACTGAAACATATCTAAACTCTAAGTCAAAATAAGTGCATAAATAAGACATGATACCTTGATCATACCTGGCAAGGACACTCGTAATGTGTGGTGATGGTTGATAACAGGCTTTATCCCTTGTTTCAAGTGGTGTTTAGCCTTTGGCAGCAGCAAAGAAACTGAAAACAGATGGCCAATATAATAGATAAAGCAAAACCTGAAAGTAAAAAAAGCACAAAAGTGAAAATGTACCAGCAGTTTATACTGAGTAGGTTATTTCGATGACAGGACAGTTTCGTGTGTTTTTGTTCTGCATACACTCAAGGATATAATCCTCCATGTAAACACAGCTCAACTCAAACCTTTTATGCAATTCGCTTGCCTTTGTGCCACTCATCAAGGTAATGATCCAGATGTTTCAGTGGCTGCGATCAAGTCAGTAATAATATACAAATCTATTTCATACTGGAAAAAAGATACATGCATTACAGAGTGGCAAACTGACCGGTAGCTAGCACTAGCTGTTATGAAGACTTGGGAGAAAAACCACCATGGCACCATGATGATAATGTTTACTGTCAACTTGTAAATATACTTACAGTGTGGAGGTAGCAGTCATATGTAAATCATAACTTACAGTGTTGTGACAGCAATATTTCCAGTACACTATAAGCTACTTTATGTGTGATGTGATAACACTTTTACAAACAAAAATGATTTTGTGCAAGCGCACAGGTGTACCATACTTCAAAATCAAATGCCACCAAACTGATAATTACCTGAAAGTAGCAGGAGATTACAGTAGAACTCTGTCGGTGACAACTTATCGGACAGGTCTTGCTGTCTTCAGAAAATCGATGCCAGTCTGTGCATTCACCAGTTTCAAGTCACCTGACTTTGTGGCAGCCCTGCTGTCTAGAAACACACCATAAACACAGTCATGGATGGACAAAACCTGTTGAAAAAGAAATAAATACAGAAAATAGGCATGTGTGCACATACGCATGTGCGTGTGGCTTTCTACAAATGGCTTAGTCACAAAATAGCAGCACATTTGAGTGTTATGATATGGAGCAATATATACATACATGTATTTACATGATTCACAGAAAAAATCGCAATAAAATATTTTGGTATACAAGAATGATATTATAAGTTTTTGTCACTCATATTTCTCCTGTACATAAGCTTGAGGTTTCAGGAAAATATGAGAAATACATGTATCAGTGGCAAGCCAACTTACAATAGACCACTTATATACCTGATTGTGAGTTTCATAATGAATTATGCACATACATGTATTGCTCTATTTCATCACACTGAAATGTGCTGTTATTTTGTGAACAAATATATTTTAGGTTGATTATAGTGGTATATTTTATCCTTACCTAGACCTGTTGATTATATTCTCATCCAGACAATTGCTGATGTTGTTTTCATACAGCGAGCAGCTGTACATTTGTTTTCATTCAGACAGATGAACATTTTGTCTGTGTTCAGACAACTGCAGGTATATTTTGTTTTTTATTCAGACAGCTGTATATTTAATTCTATTCAGACAGCTGTATATTTTGTTCTAAATATAAGCCAGCTGTACATTTTGTCCCAAGCATACATACACACACACACACACACACACACACACACACACACACACACACACACACACACACACACACACACACACACACACACATTTTAGGTTCACAACTTACCTTGCCACTGCGATTATCTGTTATGTATTGTGATGAGATTGGGCGTTGTTCCATTACTGATGCACCTTCACTTTGTACTAGCTTCACAAATGTATCCACAGAAATAACACATTAGCTGCTTGCTGCTCTGTGAGCTCATTTGATGTGGCACTGAAAAAGAATCAAATGACTGGTATTTGTATAGTTATGTAATGCACACACGGGTCTTGAAATAGAAAACGCCGTGGCGTTCAGATATTTACACAAAAACAACCACCACGAACCCCCAAAACAAATCGCAACTAAAAGTGGAAACTTCTAAATGTACATCAGACCAGAGCTCAGAATATATCGCACATTTCATTATGTATATAACACAAATATGTGTAATAGAAAATTGCCCAGAAACTATTACACTTATTTATAAAGGAGAGAAAATTAAAAAACTAAGTTTCAGGCTGTTACTATAGTGACCTATAGTAACTACAGAAGAGACGAACAGTGAGGCTAAGATTTCCAATCTATTCTTCGTCTTGTTCATCGATGTATTCTGCCTACTTCTCACCACTGTCGTCTGCTGTTATTTCCTCAGTCATCATTTCCCCCGAAATTAGTGTCCTGTATACCAGAACACACATAACATTACGATCGCTAGGGCTTCTTGTTGTTGACAAGGAAGTGGTCATTAGAGTGGTGTCCCCTGATAATACATATTTACGAGTACCTTCCCTTTGTAAACACGACGTCAGCTACACGCGCATAGGTGTTTGTTGTTGTTGGAAATATACTTACCAACAAAAGTAATATTTGTACCACAAAAGTGAAAAGACCACACTATATCATGTTGGACTTACCGCCACCATTCGCTGGACCTTTTTGGGACGCTCTGGACGTCGCGTCTTGGTGCAGGCTTCACCAGTGCGGCAAAATGAAAGTTGGATATTTTTCAGTCGTAGTTGCACGGGAATTGGATGTTACCGCGCACGGACAGATGCAACTGGAAGTGACCTTAGGCAGCTGGATGGTGTATACCTGTTTTCGTGAACTGTGACAGCCGTCAAGGACGTCTGACACTCTACAGCAGCTATAGTTACGTGCGTGCTCGGGGATCCCATCACACGGGGCGCTGTCAGGGTTGCACGTTCTGTGTCAGGTAGGGACTTCGACATTTTTTTTCGCTGTCCTCAACTGACTAATTGCTGAACCAGGACCTTTAAGGCTAGCTCTGCGAGAGTCCTCAAAGGAGACAGCTGCCTTGTAAATGGTGGAGCGCCAGGTGTCACGGTCCACAGCAAGCGAAGACCATTTGGTAGTAGTGGGCGTCGAAATAGTTATTGGGGGTTTGGCGCCGAGCAGGCGTCTAAGGCCGTTTCACTATTTAGCGTAGGAGTGTAAATATCGGAAGCGAGTCATGTGGTGACGTGTATATTATGTGTATTTTGTTGAGGTTGAGTTTACCGTTGTGGGAGAGAGGTGAAGGGAATATTAAAGACACCGGCAGTTAAAGTTGCGAGAAGGGTGATGTGATTATCTTGTTTCTTTTGTAGTTTATTTATATATGTATTTTTGCACCTGTGTTTTAGTGCATCCTTAAATCCAAAGAGCTAACGGGCTAAGTCTGCCACCGTGCTGTGGTACTGAGATGGAGGCTGTGTCACTTGTGGGCTACGACGCCGGACCTGGTTGCTGTTGCGAGTGTGTCGCGGCACGCTCGTGTTTAGTCAGGTCGGGTCGTCCCATGTAGTTATTTTTAACCTGTGTAACTGAAGGTTTGTATAATTATAATGTTGTAGAGAACGTTGATCCATTTCATATCCTCGTAGTGTCAATATTGTGAGAGGAGCTCTGTGACATTGAGATATTGTATTTAAAGCAGCCTGTGTTACGGCAGGCCTTATCCCGGAAGCAAGAGCGCCAAGCCGAGTTGAGCTTAACGGTTGTGCTTCCGGCGATAAGGTCTAGTGACCTTTGTCTTATTAAGTTTGCTTAACTTTCGGCTGTATTATATTGAGGACGCTACTTCCATCATATAGTCGACTTTGTGTTGGTCGAACCATTGTTAGTTAAAGGGGCCTTGCGCTGTGAATGTCTAATTTGCGAGAGCACTAATTTAATTCGAACTTGTTCGTGTTCCCTCTGGGGAGTTTCAGTAACTTACGGACTGTATTCATTTCTTCTCGATCTTCTTTTGTGTGTTAGAAAGCATTTTTGGTTGATCGTATATTTGATATTTGACTAATTGAAATACTGTTTAAGGAGCCACGTGCTGTGATAAACTCTCCGCGGAAGCAAAGGCTATGGTCTAACTGGCGTTAGCGCTTGACACTTCTGCTTCTGTCGGGGTCCAGTGGCGTACGGTTTAAGCTTTTCAGTCTTAGTTTCGGTTGTATTAAGGATAGTTGTTTTATGATATACTTTTTGTTTGTATTTTTTTTATTAAGGTTATTTGTATTATTATATACTAGTTTAATTAAATCCGTTTTCGCAATTTTATTAGAGATATTTAGGTTATTATTTATTTTGTTATTTTGTATAGATATTCGGGGTGGGGAGTTTGGACGTGAGTGCGGGTGAATGTGATGTGTGAATGCGTGGTTAGGATTTGCGTGAGAATAGTTATTTATTGTTAGGGTTTTATGTAACAAATGTCGTCGTTATTGTTCCTCTGGTGTTTGTGTTATGTTTGTGTTAGTGTGGGTCGGGTGTATCTCGAGTGTTAGCGCTCATAGCTCGCGCCCCGGAAGCGGGGTCGTGACAATCACAATGTTTATCACGCGCTTAGTCCGAGTTCAGCAGAATGTTTACGGTTTTCCTGCTTGGTTATGTCAACAAAAAATAACAAAGTCGACAACTGTAAAAGAAAACAAATGAGAAGTAACTTGTCAAAGGAACTATGCACGTTCACCTGCGACAAAGTTCATAATACACAGAGCTATTTTGACGACTTGAAAATAATAAGAAAAAAACCAAAAAAAACAAGAAGGAATTTAAAGTCTAAGAAAATGGTGCAACTATAAATAATTTCGAAAATCGCTAAGTGAAAAAAGTATATTTAAGTAGGGGAATGATAATAGCAGATTGGGAATTACTGTCAATAATTGGTCCACAAAATGCGCACAGTGGAACTTTATCAAAGAAGAAGAAACTGGTGCAAATCATGACTCAAACACACGCTGTCAAAATGAGAAGGGCGAGTCCCACTAATATTCATACACTGTCGAAATGGCAGTCACCTAGGGAAGCGTGTCCTAATTTCCGGCGCGTGGCCTGAACTTTTGAAGCAGTGAAAACAAGGCGGCACAGTCACTCTTCCAAGCTGCGGCACTCCAGGGGGTGGGGGCGGCGGGGGGTAGGGGAAAGTTGGGGTGAGTGAGTGAGTATAGATTGCTTTACGTCCCGCAAGCGCCAAAGGCCTTCTCAGGACGTGCCTGCGCTAAATGAAGAAAAGAACTGCACGAAGCGCAGACAGGAGGGAGAATTTCAAAAGAAAAATACAGATGAATGGACCAGAAAGACAGAAATACAAACCCCCAAAAGAGTAGAACCCACCTTGCAGGGGTTAGACAAGGTGACCCTAGGAACTAGGGGAAAGTTGGGGGGGGGGGGGGTTGGGGTAGGGGCACACCGTTAGACCGCCTGCCATGTAGGAGAGAGAAATGAAATGAAATGAAACAATATTTTTTAAGGATAAATGATGAGGTACCTTCAATTACCTTTTTTTCAATCATGTCCTTCCTAATCTATAGCACGCACGTAAACACACATACACATAATTTTTATATATAAAAGTATACATAATAGTGAAAAGTACAGGCAACAATAATTCCATTTCAAATAATCAATGCTCATATTACAAAATAACACACACACACACAAACACACACACAGATATATACCAGTCCGCACACACAGACACACACACACACACACACACACACACACACACTGATTTCTAGCAGTACACACACACACACACACACTCACACACCGACACCAAGCAAAACATCGAACATTAAACATTCAAAAGTTATGATGTTATGCTGCACTTAAAAATATGCTGGAACATATTAGAAGACATAAAGAAGGCATGACTACTTTTCCGCTGAGGTTCCAAAACAAAACAAAAAAAAATGACAAAGAACACCTCAGCAAGTCTAAAGTATTATAATACATGAATAAGGAAATGTTTCTGCAGTCAATGACGGTATGTGAAAGAAAAATATGAACAATATGTTTTCACGTGTTCTTAATAAATTTATGTAGTTGGTTCTTGAACGTTCGTAAAGAAGGTGCTGCTTTAATGTCTGCAGGAACTGTGTTCCATAATTTTGCACCAGAGTAGGAGAGGGACGTCTTGTAAATATCTAAGCGGGGCCTTGGTATTACCAGATTGTTCCCTGATGTTAGACTAGATCTGTGGGCAAGTGCGAACAAATTATAGAGATAGGCTGGTGAGTCTGAGAGGGTGATTTTGCGCATGAGTACCAACTGCTTGTCAAGTTGCAGGATATCCAGCAGCTTGAACTTGTAAGCATTACTAATGACTTGCATGGGTCTGTCAACGATTAATTTGATTGCCCGCCTGTGAAGCGAATTCATCCTTTTGAGATTAGCATCACTGCTCCCATCTCAAACGGAGGAGGCATAATCCAAATGTGGCTGAATATGGGCACAGTAAAAAAGTTTCTTTGTTGGTTTGTTAGCAAAATATCTTAATTTTGACAGTAAGAATAAGTTTTTTATATTGTTTTACACACTTTGGTAATATGGCTTTGCCAACACAGTTTGTCATCAATGATGATTCCAAGCACACGCTGTTCCTTGACTTGCTCAACAGACTGTCCATTCAAATAGAGCTGTAGGGGAAGCGGGTTCAGCTGATGCTTTTGTCTAGTAGTAATTAACATACACTTGGTGTTAGTAGGATTCGGAATCATATAATTGTTTTGACACCATGTGGAAACATCATTCAGGCCGCTTTGTAGGGACTGGGTTATACAGGATGCATCTGACGATGACACGTCAAAAAGAGTCCCATCATCAGCAAAGAGGGGACCTTGGTGGGGTTGTCTACTTTTTAGTTCCTAAGGTCACCTTGTCTAACCCCTGCAAGGTGGGTTCTACTCTGTTGGGGGTTTGTATTTCTGTCTTTCTGGTCCATTCATCTGTATTTTTCTTTTGAAATTCTCCCTCCTGTCTGCGCTTCTTGCAGATCTTTTCTTCATTTAGCGCAGGCACGTCCTGCGAAGGCCTTTGTCGCTTGCGGGACGTAAAGCAATCTATACTCACTCACTCATCAGCAAAGAGACTACAGATTACACGGGGGTCGGATATATGTAAGAGAAGATCGTTTATAAAAACTGAAAATAATAATGGACCGAGGACAGATCCTTGTGGTACTCCGTGCTCTATCACCCCCTCGCGTGAGTTTGTACCAGTCACAGAGACGTACTGTGTGCGCCTGTTTAGATATGATATAATGAAGGCAAGGGTGCCATCACTCACCTGATAGGCAGCAAGTTTTTTTTTAATTAAAAGATCATGGTTGACAAGACCAAAAGCTTTTGAAAGGTCCCAAAATACCGCTCCAGTCATTTGCCCATTATTCTTAGCAGTTAACCATCTGTCAACCAGGTGAACCAAAGCTGTGTGACAAGAATGTCTCCTACGAAAACCAGACTGTAGTGGATGAACGAGTTTGTATTTATCTAAGAAATGTTGTAAATGTGTGTGGATATGTCTTTCAATTGGTTTTGACAGATTTGACAACAGAGAAATAGGTCTGAAATGGTTGGGGTTATTTAAATCTCTTGTTTTAGGTAGCGGTATTACCTTTGCCGTTTTATAGACCAGATGGAAATTGACCATGTTGTATGCAAAGGTTGTAGATGTATGTTAGTGACTCGACGACATATGGAAGAGCCATTTTAAGAACAGTGCTGCTAATTCCATCATGGCCAGATGTACGTTTACTCTTTAATGAAGAAATGGATTTTCCCACTTCATAAACTGTTAAGAGCGGAATGTTGCAAAACGTGTTAGGTATTCATCTTTCTGCACAAAACCTATTTAGCTTTTCTGAAACATCAGACGGTTGACTGGGAGACGTAAGATTCTGTAGCAGTGTAGTGGCGATTGAGAGAAAATGCTGATTAAACGTATCAGCTGATATTTTAGTGCACTGTGCGGTATTTCTGGACCTCGTAAAGGTGTTTATTGCACGTCAAACAGATTGATTGATTGATTGTACATTGCTTAACGTCCCGACAGCAACAAGACTTTCTCAGGACGTGCCTGCACTGTTTGTGTAAAAAAACTAAACAAAACATTGAATGTATGTCGCCAGCCGGTCCAATACGTTAAATAAACCTAACACATGGGGCCTAAATAAAGCTAAGACCATTTAGCAACACACATCCAATATCAAGAGCTACAGGCAGCGCAGACAGTCGGGAGAGTTTTAAAAAGGCAAATACAGGTGAATGGACAAAGGGTAGACAGAAACACATGCCCCAGAATAGAGAGGAAAACCCACCCTGTGGGGCTGACCAGGGCGACCCTGGGAACTAAAAAGTAGTTAACCCCAACCAAGTCCCCCAGGGCAGACCCGGGTGGGGGCATGCACGTCAAACAGAAACGATATCTTTTTTGCCGTTCATGAGATGGGGAAAGTGAGACCTCTGAGCATTTTTAACTAAATATTTTATAAGGTTTCTTTGTTTTCGGTAAGCTACAAAATTTTTGCTACTTTTATGATCATCTCGGAGCTGCATAGCATCCTTGATTTCATTGTTCAACCACGCGGGAAGGTGGGGATTTTCACTCGTTTCTCTCTGAAAGGAGCATGTTTATCAAGAACACCAAGAAACAAGCTGTACCATTCAGACAGAGCCTCATTAGGGTCACCTTGGTTGTAAACTGTGTGGAAAGATACTTGACTTAGGTCGTGCAGAAATACGTCTTTGTTGAAGCGCTTCAAAGATCTATATCTAATAGTTGCGTGCTGGTGTTTACGAAAAGTAGTATTTGCTTTCAATGCCCAGCCACAACACACAGAATAATGATCACTGATCCCTATTTGGGGCACCTCTACTCCCACTAGCCTTGACTTATTAGTTGTGTAGATGTGTTCAATAAGGCTGGAGGAAGTAGAACTAACACGGGTAGCAGCAGTAACCAACTGCTTCAGTCCAAACATAGAAATGGTACATACCCAGGCAGGGTTATTCAGGAGCAAATTGGTATTAAAGTCTCCCAAAATCAACATTTCTGAGGTGGACTTTCTGACTTTATCCATCATAAATGTGAATTAGTCACACCATTGAAAAAATGTTGATGCTGGGTTTCTATAAATGTATCCGACGAGCACGGGACCGGATTTGTCTGCCCTCAACTCAATCTAGACACATTCCACCGTTGGTGATTCCAGGTTTTTACGCCTGCAGGTGATACCGCTGATTGAATTGTGTATATACACTGCTATACATGTCTGTCCCGAGTATTCAGCATCGCGGCGCAAGACAGCAAAGTCCTGGATAGAAACCGCCTCATCACTGATGTTAAGATTGAGGCGCCGCGAATCGGTGACACCAAACAAATGAAAAGGACTGGGTTGAGTCAAGAGCACACAGAGATCAGGGATTTTGTTATACAAATGATATATGTTTAAGTGACCTGATATCATGTTTATATCGTTTCAGATCAAACAGCAAAAGTGCTCACGAGACTAAAGGTCCCGCTACACATGCCCGGTTTTGAGGCCGATTCCCGATCAGTTTCGAATCGGTAGGTGATCGGGCCGGACTAAAAAAACGTGTGCACTGCCACACATTTCCCGACTTGTTTAGCCGACCGGTTTGAATCGAAGATCAAAGTCGTACCTGTTCTGCAAAATGGCTGCTAGTTTTGACAGTGATGATGATGTGTTTGCATTATCAGCAGTTTTGCATCATATTCGGGAAGAGGCGTGCGAAACATCAGCAACGGCGGTGGTACTGATCACAACAGGCCTGTTCCGCCATTTGCAAACTGAAACGACGTGCTTTGCGAGACGCGCTCTGATTGATTGAAGCTTACAACCGGGGCCGATTCGGATCGGAAAAATAGAGCAGGTTCTAGACACTCGATTCCCAGCCGATTGGGACCGGATCGGATAATTGACGTCATCCGATCGCAATCGGATCAGAATCGGCTTCAAAACCGGGGCTTCGGGGCACAACCGGCACGTGTGGCGGGGCCTTAATGAAGTGAAATAAATTAATATAAAAAGCTAAATTTAATAATGTAACTAAATAAAAGTTGCAAACAGAAAAAAATGCTTAAAATAGGCCTGGCAGCGGTTTTAAAACCGATGAACACTAGATGCCGCTGCCCTGGGGAGCTAATCGGCTTTTAGCGTCAATAGTTAACTGGGCTATACAAGTCAGTCCAGTCGGTAAACAACTTCACGGTCACAGTTGAATGCCCACCGTTTGCAACACGTGCGGCGGAAATGGCACAGTCAAAACAATATACGGCGTCAGCACAGGCAATTAATGTCCCGCATTACAGCTCAGTCAAAAACCTTGCATAGTTTTATCGCTACTCCCAACTGTCATTGAGAAATTAGGAAAAAAAAACACTCAGCAACCACTTGACTGTAAATGAGTAATGTTAGTTATGAACACCATCATAAGACATATGAAGGAACGCTATGTACAAGGAAGCTATTCATATATAAGACTTGTCCCAATAATGTCACGTGGCTAGGCTATATTTAGATACTTAGCACACTGTGGCGTGGTTTTGAGAATGAGCCCACTGAAGGTGTTGATAGCCGTAATACGGTGCCGCGTGTGGGTACTGTGTGTATTGCGGCATCATCACGTTCAGGGGTTTGAACCAAGGGCCACTGTCGTGTAGGCCACGCTGATTGTAGCACATGTCACCGATAACCGCTGGTAGGTGCTGCCAAGTTGGTTGCTGGGATGCCGTCTGTGCTAAGGGAGGCAACACGCACTGTCGCCTGAGAGAACTATGTGAGTGGCCAGCAGCGGAGGCAGGGGAGTCCAGTTCTGATCCGCTGATCAGTTCTGAAGCCTGCCCCTGTTGCCTAGTGGCGACAGTGGAGTAAACTTGTTTAGGCACTGTTATGTCAGAGCGGTCTCGATAATCTGTACTCCCTGCGGCAGGTTCAAAGCGACTGGAGTCGATGCGTCCATTAAGCTTGATGTTTAGAGCGAGGCTAACCACGCCCTGCCGGCTGGGGTGAATCCTGTGTTTGGTTTGTATAGAGTTTTCTTAGGGGCGCCTGTCGGTGTGGTAAAAAAAAAAAAAAAATAATAATTGTCAATGAACACGATTTCTACACCATCACAGACCTATCGGAGATTGGCGTTAGACAGATGTATGTTACTGTTGATTGCACTGTCCTCTAGCAGGTATGATACCCGAGGCCTGTAGTTTGGCGTGTGGAAAGGCGCGTCTACACAGGCTGGCAATGTCCATCCACACCTGGGGGGGGGGAAGGGGGGGCGAGGGGGGGGGAAGGAGGGGGGGGGGTAATAGCACGGCCTAGCGTGCAGTCGTTTATCATCATCATCAGTCCCTTGCCCGAACTGGGCGTTGGGGGGACTGAAAGGCAGCAGCAACAGACAGTGCTCTCCACTGAGTTCTATTTTGGGCGGTGGCAAGCAAGTCTGGCATCTCGAGTTCGGTCCATTCTTTTATGTTTGCGACCCAACTCTTTCTCTGACGACCTCGCCGACGACTTCCTTCGAGAGTGCCTTGGAGGATAGTCTTGGACAAGGTGTTGTGTCGGGTCACGTGGCCAAACCAAGCAAGCTTGCGCCGTTTCACGGTTGCCAGAAGGGGTTCATGTGGGCCCACCAGGGAAGTGACGATGCTCCGTACATATTCGTTGGTCTTGTGCTCGCGGTACGAGATGTGGAGCAACTTCCTCAGGCACTTGTTCTCAAAGGCCTGGATTTTCTTTTCTGAGTCTGCAAGCAGTGCAGGCACGTCCTGAGAAAGCCTTGTTGCTGTCGGGACGTTAAGCAATGTACAATCAATTCTGAGTCTGCAAGCAGCGTCCAAGTCTCACAGCCGTAGAGTAGAATAGACACTACGAGGGACTTGTAAAGCCTGTACTTGATGGTGAAGCTGATGGAGTTACTTCGCCATATCCTGTCCAGCCTGGCCATTGCGGATGTTGCTGTACCTATCCTGATACGGATCTCTGCTATGCAACTACCGTCTTTGGACAGGGTGGCTCCCAAGTACTTGAAGCTATTGACCTCTTCTAGCTTCTGGCCGTTCATGTGAATGTTGCTGCTGCTGTCGCTTGTGGTGTTGATCATCACTTTGCTTTTATCCGTACTGATCTCCATGCCATAAGACCCTGCGCTACTTGAAAGTTTGTCTGTCAGGTTTTGCAGCTCACTATTGCTGCCTGCCATGAGGTCAATGTCGTCTGCGAATCGAAGATTGCACAGGGATCTGCCACCAATAGAGATTGAAGTATGGTGGTCGTGGAGGTTTCCTGCATGATCTTCTCCAGGAATATGTTGAAAAGGACAGGAGAGAGCAGGCATCCTTGACGGACACCGATCGTCGTCCTGAAGAACTCGCCTGACTGATTGTTAAGTAGAACCGCGCTGCAGGCGTTCTTGTAAAGCGCTTCTATCATTTGGATCAGCCCCTCCTCTATGTTGAACGATCTCATGACTTGCCAGAGTCCGTCGTGCCAGACGCGATCAAATGCTTTCCTGAAATCAATGAAGTTGTGGTAGAGTTCGCGCTGATGCTGCAGATGTTTCTCGATCAGGACGCGGCAGTTGAAAATCTGCTCTACAGTGCTTCTTCCAACTCTGAAGCCAGCCTGTTCTTCTGCCAGCAGTTCCTCGGCGAAAGTTTTGAGGCGGTTGAGAATGATTCTAAGCATTTAGAATTAAGTCGTTAGAAGCATTAAGTCGTTTATGCCGACATGGAAAGTTACGAGGTGCACGCCTGGAGAACTGGAGGTATCTGTGCCAGCCAGTCTGTAATCTGCTGGGTGTTGAGGCCGGACACAGACACTACCTGCACTTTGTCCTGGGGGCCCGTCGCCATCCTGTCTCCCCTCACGTGCTGCAGGATGGAATCTCCCATAAGCAGAGTGCTTGTATCAGCTGTTGCATCATCACCACCGCTGGTCATTGACGGTTATTACGGCGACCGGGGCCACTGTAATGCGATGCATCGTGCCCGAGGCCAGGGGGTCGGGTGCAGGGCGGCGATTATCCTGACTGGCGGGACCTGTGGAAGTCAGGGCTGGCTTAATCTGATTACGGGGCTCGGTTTCCATGGGTCCTCGCTGTCCAGAGCTATTGTCGAGACACCGAGCGCTGGAGGTGATCAGCACTGGCCAGTGGGATAGGGTCGCCACGTGGAGGGCTGTCCTTGCCGGCGGGGATACGTGGGGTCATTGTGGGCTGATCCCACTCATGGCAACTTCAGCCGCAAGCATTGCCGTCAACTTTTTATCCAGGTCACGTATGTGATTAGCTTGCTTATCTTTAGCAGACGACAGGTGGTTCACTATGCTCTGCAGTGTACGCCGTAGTTGCCCGTTGAGCGCTGTGAGGTCGGCACATGCAGTTCTATCGGACACTTGCAGGGTTTTCTTAGTTTTGACTGCCTCATCTTTGATCCGACTGTCCAATTGGTCAATCTTAGTGAAGACATACGTCAGGCCTTTCTTTAAGTAAAGACGCTAATCTCTTTCCGCAGGCCTCGGATAGTGCACTGGGCGGAACGGAGGTCAGCCCGTAGGGGCAAGCAGACGCCCGCAATGCTGGTACCGCTGTCAACTTTAGAAGGGGCAGCCGAAAGACTTAAGAAATTCGCCGGCTGCCTGGCGTTATCGTGTCCTCAGGAAGACCGGCTGCCGGCCGCTGTGACCCTGCCACAGAAGCAGCAGATGACGTGGTCACTTAATCCAAGTGTAGGCGGACTGGCAGTATCAGCTGTTGCATGGATGACTGACTCCGGGTGAGCGCGGTGTGTGGTGGGCGTGGCGAAGGTCAAGTTGATTACATCACCACCACGAACCTCCCCAGGGCCGATGACAGCGGCTGAGGCGTTAAGGGCTGCCTTAATTGAGCGAGACGGCGTCTCGGCGAACCGAGGTTCGTCGTTCGGTCAAAATGCGGTTTCTTTCCGAATTGGGTCTCCCCGAAACAAGCCGAGACCAGCCGAGACGAGACAGAAGATCGGGCGGTCACGGCGAACTCTTTTCGTTTCTTAACCGAGTCTATTTTTAGCCACGCCGAACCAGCCGAGACGGAAGTTGATCGGCGCTTGTGCCTGTCAGGTCCAAGGTCATTTCCTGCTCAGCGGGGCTTAGCCGCGTTAAGACATCAGGAAGCGTTGGGAGTCTGCGTGTTGATTGAAAATCTTTCCTCCGGCAGAAAAGAGCGTTCACTTTTTCAGAGTGCCTCGGGCAGGTTTGCTGTGCGTGATCGGCAAGACAAAGGCCGGCCCGAGACTCGCCGAGACACGTCTCGGGGGTCTCGCCGATCTTGTCTCGGAGGGTTCGCCGAACCTAATTAAGGGCAAGGGGTGGTTCGGGTGTCTCGCCGAGACTGTCTCGGGTGTCTCGCCGAGACGAGGTTCGGGTTTGTCTCGCCCAGTTAAGGCAGCCCTTTAGGTGTGGA
The DNA here is from genome assembly GCA_036245525.1 of Semisulcospira habei. Taxonomy (NCBI): domain Eukaryota; kingdom Metazoa; phylum Mollusca; class Gastropoda; family Semisulcospiridae; genus Semisulcospira; species Semisulcospira habei. The sequence continues at coordinate 303,220,581 of BTPG01000001.1, read as the reverse complement.
GGCGTGGTTAAGCAAACTGACAGCTTGGCTGTCGGGTAGAGATCGTGTGGAAGTTGCCCTTATGGTGGTCAGTTAGTTATTTGGGTTTAGCGCCGAGCAGGCGACTCACAAAGGCCATCTCAGGATGGTCACTGGTGTTGTCTCCCTAGTGGCTGTGGTCCCTCCCACAGCCTCAGAGGCAGGATTAGCAAGGTGCGGCATGCAGGGCTCGGAGGCTGGGAGGGGTAGACGAGATGGGCGATGAGACGTGGACTGGCCACTAATCCACTTATCGCCAGAGTTAAGTAATGAGACCTCATAACACGCAGGAGTAGAGGACGGGGGCTGAACGGATGGGGAATGGGGTGGCTGGTCGGTAGAACACAGGGGTAAATGACTGTATGTGGGCGGGGGGTACATTGCCTTCGTCAAAGTCCAGATTTTGTAGTGACCTGACCAGGGCACACAATTGGCAGAACTCCGTCTGCACCCACTCCTCAGCTCTAACTCCTTGTATCAGACAGGTTCCGCCAAGAGTACGCTTCAGTTTGTAATATAGAGTTACCGTGATGCCACCCTTCTTCACCTGCACAAAGGTCTTGGCCAGGGTGTCTGGGAATCCGGCTGCACGGGTACGCAAGTTGATGTCTGTGCGATTGATGGTTCTGTTGTCAAAGTCGACGTCCTTCCACACCACCTCGTTACCGTTGTTAGTCGCCTCTCGCCTCTAGTAGGTGGACATAGCGAAAAGAAAAGGCTTTCCTCCATCGTTTTTAGGACATCGATATTTGTGTCACTGAACACTCTCTGTTCGTCATCACAATGGGGTCGTTGGGATTAGGGGATTAGGAAGGGGCTTGCGACTGGAGGGTAGGGGAATGAGTACATGGTGAATAGTGTGGCTGAGAGTTGGGGGAGGGGTGGGAGTGGGTTGGCTGGAGGAACTGATCAGTTGTAGAGTTAGAATAGAGTACAGCAGTCGCGGCGTGTGGGGTCAAGAAGAGGGGGCGGGGGCACGGCTGTTCGGCAGTTCTTCTGCAAACCCACCCATTTAGTAAGGAGTGCTGGCTAGTTTATCAGATGGCGAGCTGACCTAGTTCCAGTGCTTTCCGATGGGCATCTGGTACCGCCTGATAGCAGGCCTTCTTTACTATTTTTTGTGGTTGATTGATTGATTGTACATTGCTTAACGTCCCGACAGCAACAAGGCTTTCTCAGGACGTGCCTGCACTGCTTGTGAAAAAAAAAAATAAACAGAACATTGAATGTATGTCGCCAGCCGGTCAAATATTTTTTGTGGGCAGAGTGCCAAATTTGTGCTGGCTTTAAAGCTTTACTGTGCTTTCAAATTACTTTTGTTTGGCTGGATTTTCAATGAGTGATATAGTGTAGTGTAACATAGTGCTACAAGAGCTTTTCTTTTAAGTTTTATAGATCATCATAATTTATGAGTGTAGTTCGCCGATGTATAAAATAGAGTCTGACACACAACATTCCTATTCAAACCACATGGAACGATTGCCGAGTAGTTTGTGCAGGATTTGTGCTGAGCGAGTAAAATGGCAAAAGAAAGGCATTTTCCTAAGCATGTCTAGTGTCTATAGATAGCTCATTTTCTTGGCTTTTAAGTGTATGTCATAAAATAATACAACATACGTTCAGTACAGCTTAAACAACATGCCGTACTAAATGACCGGCGCCATTAAAATGTATCCCGTGCGGTACACGGTAAGCCGCTGAGCGTGTACACACATCGCGAGCTCGCGTAAAACAGTGACAAGAATAGCTCGACTATAGTTGCATAGCCGTAACAGATTGCGCTCAGCTCTGTGCTGTCAGTGGGCGGTATTGAAGGAGGATACACGCGCGGCTCCATATCTTTCGGCCCGCACGCGCGCGCGCCTCAAAACTAAATGGGAGGCCTTGAACAGCCGTGGGGAATGAGGGGGTGCAATCAGTATGGGGTGAACAGACTACAGCCCCAAGAGAGGGGAGAGGGGGGTGGGTAGAGGCTAGAGTGGGCAAGGAGGGGGTGAGGGCTACACGGCCACGCCATGGCTGCCATCACACTGAGTCTTTCACAGTTCACAAAGATGACCATTGTTGAGAAAATATAGTTCCAAATTACTCACGTTCGGTTCAGTCTGTCCAATTTTCTCAAAAAACACACCACCAAAATCCTCTTTCACTCATGAAGTCACACACCAAATATCACTTAACATACTTTTGTTAATCCATGGAAAAAGGGTGAACTAATGCCCACGATGTAAACGGCCGTGCGCGGAGAGCCGCGCGCGCGCTTTCCAACTATAATGCCAGAGAGAGAGAGAGAGAGAGCCGCGCGCGCGAGAGAGAATAGTGACTACGTCAAATTTAGAGTATTTTGTCAGTGTCTGCGTGGTGACGGAGTTTCTGTAGGAGTCAAGTGTGGTTTTTTTAGTGTTTTAATTCTTTTCTAAAAAGATTTAATTTTTACTAAAGAAGTTGAAAGGATACAATGCTGGCTAACGAACTCATCCAATGTCTTTCTCCAAACTAGCTATATGCAAACGTTCAAGTAAATATGACAAAAATTACCGACTCTAATCTGATCAACCGACTCCCTATAAACAGTTATGTCTTCAATGAGACATTCAATTACAATATCCTCGGAGGCTCTCTTAGCCACCCACTTAGAAAGTATTTCGCCAGGTTTCCAGCTGGAAATATTGGAGATTCTCTTGTTTACTTACATACGCACATACATACATACGCACATACGGCGCTTCGCGCCAAATGTACGTTCAAGCAACGAGGTTAGCGTAACTAGACATGACATGACATAATTTTGTTCTTGTTACTTCAATTGTTAGAGGTTTAGCCTGCCCGTCTTTGGCATCATGGACATGCTATTAAATTCGCCCCACCGCGACCCGTCCTAAAAAGTCCTTTCTATAAATACGAAGGGACTTTAAAAAACCATCTTTTGTAAAAAGAAATATGCCTATTTTGCACCCGATTCCTGAGCGCTTGTGACCCTTGACCTTTCCGAGAGATCAACCAAATTAGTGTGCATATAAAGGTCTTGCCATCAGGTATCTTTGCACCAAGTTTGAGTTTGTAGTATTTGTCCCAAAATAGCTATAATTTCCTGATCCCCTGTAACCTTGACCTTTGTGAGAGGTCACTGACATTGGTATGTTTAGAAAGGTCTTGCCACAAAATATCCATGGGCCAGGTTTGACGACTGTAGCTTGAATAGTCTCCGAGAAAATGCCAACATTAAATTTGACCACGAACCACGGACGACGGGCGACGGACGGACGACCACTGGTCCAGAACATACTCACTTTTGCTTCGCAAGTGAGCAAAAAAAAACCCATTTCTTGTCAAAATATGGCTATTTTCTTTTTTCCTGAGCTCTTGTGACCCCTGACCTTTCCGAGCGGTCATCCAAAGTAGTATGCATAGATAGAGCTTAACATCAGGTATCTCTGTAGCAAGTTTGGGTTTGAAGTTTTTAATAGTAATTGAGAAAAAACACTTGTCAAAATATGGCTTTTTTTTTTTACCTATTTTCTGAGCTCTTGTGACCCTTGACATTTCCGAGGGGTCATTCACATTAGTATGCATAGACAGGTCTTACCATCAGGTATCTCTGTAGCAAGTTTGGTTTTGACGTTGTGAATAGTATTTGAGAAAAGAAACAAAACCATCTTTTGTCAAAATATGGCTATTTTGGATCTATTTCTTGAGCTCCTGTGACCCTTGACCTTTTCGAGGGATCAACCAAATTAGTATGCATAGAAAGGTTTTACCATCAGGTATCTTTGTACCAAGTTTGGGTTTGAAGTTGAGAATAGTATTTGAGATAAAAAAAAAGTCTTTGTAAACATATGGCTATTTTGGCCATATTTCCTGAGCTCTTGTGACCCTTGACCTTTCCGAGGGATCAACCAAATTAGTGTGCATATAAAGGTCTAACTATCAGGAATCTTTGCACCAGGTTTGAGTTTAAAGTTGTGAATAGTATTTGAGAAAAAATAAATCATGTCCCAAAATAGCGATTTTTAAAAATATATTTCCTGATCTCCTGTGACCTTGACCTTTGTGAGAGGTCACTGAAATCGGTATGTTTAGAAAGGACTTGCCACAAAGTATCCTTGAGCCAAGGTTGAAGACTGCAGCTTGAATAGTCTCCGAGAAAATGCCAACTTTAAAGTTTACCAAGGACGACAGACGACGGACGGACGACCACTGGCCCAGAACATAGACTCACTTTTGCTTCGTACGTGAGCCAATAAATAGCTTTTGTATAGCTCTGTTTTCCAGGTAAACACTGGACTCGCTGCGCACGCACAACAGCACACTCTCTCTCTCTCAGACACACGCACAATTATACATGTAACGCACGCAGACTTTTCCCCAGTCGCACGTACAGACTTTCGCACAACAGACGCATACACCGCCACTGACTCAAACGGGCGCATTCACGCGGTAAAACTCAACACACTAGCTTTCTTTCTAACGTAGATATTTATAACAGATAAACGATGAAAACACTATCTAAATTATGTACAACACCCCTTCTCACTATAAACACATCAACACTTCATACACACGTACAATGTAAATGCCAGGCTAGGTAATTGTCTCTCACAATCCAACCTGTTTGGTGTTCTCGCCTGGTTACGTTCTGTCCTTCGCGTCTAGGCGTGCAAGTCCTTTGTCGTACGCTCCCGAGTCGTCCCGTTTCTCGTATTGTGGACGTCCTCGCAACACGCTCTGTAGCGCAGTCCTTGCTGTGACCCGGGTGTCTCGGCACCGGTCGCTCACTCCCTGAGTGAGATGGAGATGACCTCACAATAGGTCCCTCAGCGGTAGCTTCTGGTGACTGACGTCTCGGCGTCCGTCGCTCCTCCGACAAGCACTCTGACCAAGAAAGTCCTACATCATAACACTTGCTAAACACACACACACATTGGATAATATGAGATGCATTACGTAACCTGGCTGATACAAATAACTCATGTTCATACATACACACACACGTGCTTCATAACCCGAACCGCCTTCGTAACACCCCATAACTGTCACTACCTTGAAACAGACTATAACCTGACACTCTCGCCATACATTATCCCATACAATGGAAAAGACTATACTTAACCACGTACTACCTTCATAACGACTTGGGCATACACACCTCACCTTCCTTAGTTATCCATCTCGGTAAATAACTATATAGAAAAACACCGGTTGCCTCAATGAATTCCCAGCCAACATAATTGAACTAAACCAGTCAACACTACACAACCGAATTAACTCCTACTAACGCATACTATCTTTAACGCAGTAACCATCAATAATACGTATAGAAACATACCTGAATTCTATGTTTCGGAGTCTTGGAATACGGGCTAAGGTATCTCACACACGTCTGTCCACACTGACAGTAAAGCCCCGTACTGACGTTCATACAACTCTGTTCACCTGAACTCACGCTAAAACCCCCGTGCAACACGTTTCCTTATGCTCTCACGTGGGCCACGTGCCTCACGGAGTATCTGTCGCAAAACAAACCGCTAACAAAACTGTACCGTACTAAACCCTCTGTGTGAACCCTATGCGTGAGCATAGAGTTTCATCACAATTCCCCCTTCCTCGGGGAAAAAAAGAAACGACCGACTAAGTTTCTTTTTAAGACTACTGGACGCAATACACTACCCTATCACAAACAACATAACTAAATACAGCCTTAAGCCTCAACTCACACCCTCGGATCGCACAGCGAACGCGAAAACAGAACTAACGCGTTAATACCACCAGAAATGAAAACGACCCAACGACGGCCACACAATAGCGAGACTCAACAGTCTCCTACCTACCTAAAGACGGGGAGGTGAGCGGCATTTCTGTCCGCAACAGAACTATGCCGTCTCTGGCCAAGCCGACTGCTGGGCCAAACCCGCGGGCCGGTCCCTTTGACGGAAATAACACGGTCCTTTTGATCACAATTACGTTTGCTTCGAGCTCTCGTCGCGACCGATGCGACTGAACCGCGAGGAACATGAGCTGGCTTAACCGCGCAGAACATACCGATGACTGCCTGCACACCCTTCATGTTACCGAGAACTAAGTCAACTACTGGCTCGTCGATGACACAAGAAACCAGATCCCCTGAGAAAAACTCCGTGTCAACCTCTATCTTGGCCAAAGGAAAAGATAATAATAATAATAATAATATAATATATAACTCTTCTATAGCGCAATGTCCCCACTAAGAAAGGCTCAGAGCGCTTTACATCTAGATAATCTAACTAATTGAAATTAACTAAAGTACTGACAACGTACAAAAACACAATCATTCATGCACATTGACACAATACTAAAATAATAAACATAACATGTCAAGAGCCTGATCAGATATATACATGTTGATGGGAAAACGTAGGTTTGATCAATCCCTTTCAAAGGCCAGATTGAAAAAAATATGTTTTCAATCTAGCCCTGAAAATGGCCAAAGATGGTGCATGGCGAATATCATGGGGAAGACCATTCCACACTTTGGGAGCTTGGAAAGAAAAGGACCGCTGTCCAAAGGTTTTTAAGGACACTCTGGGGATAGTCAATATTCTGTCGTCAGTGCTGGAGCGCAATACTCTGCCTGGTGTATAGACAAGGAGACTGGAGGACAAGTATGCCGGGAGTGTCTTGTCAAAGGCCTGAAAAACAAGGGAAGCAATTTTGTATTAAATTCTGAACTTCACAGGAAGCCAGTGTAACTGCTTAAGCAAGGGGGTGATGTGGTCACGCTTCGATTTTTTCAGTACAAGTCTTGCTGCGTGGTTTTGAATCTTCTGGAGCCTGTAGAGCAGATCGTTCTACCTTCCCTCCGAACGAAATCACTTTCTGCGTTTCCCCTGTGAACTGATCAGCCCTAACGAGGCTACGTCTGACCCCTGCGGTCGTTGTACCTGAGTCACGGATAACAGAAGCGAGACATCCGTTTACAACACCGTCCACCAGCCGTAGGCAACCACCTCCGTCAGCTGAACACACTCAGCCCAGCTGTGGTTCCTCTCCGACTGGCACTGCAAAGCTGGCTATTGTTTGTGGACTACTCCGCCCCCTCCACCATACCAGGATCGCTAGGACATTGACGAGCCAAATGACCGTACCCCTGAAAGGGGAAACACTGAGCGCCTAAACTACTGCTAGGACAGTCACGACTGAACCGTACTCACGACTCGCAAAACACTGAGTGTCCGGAGTAGCAATTCGACCACGTCCGTACCCACGCCCAGACTTCTCGCCTCGTGCGTAAGGCTCGCGACCTCCACTGTTATTACCTCAGGCTCTATCCCCACGTCGAAAACGTAAAGTACCTCTACCGTTAACCAGTTGGGCCCCACGCAAGGTATTGACGCCCCGATATCCCCCAGTCGTGTTATCGGCGAGCAACCCGACTGGCGGCGTCTCACTCCTACGCGCTAGGTTTTTCGTCGGGTGCGCCAGCCGAAAAGCCTCTGCGTTCTGAACTAGTTCCTCCGTACTTTTGATGTTACGTTCCCTCAAGAACACAGCAAGATCCTTGGAAACGCTACCAAAGAAATGTTCCGCCAACATGAGATCAAATAATGCCTGGTACGTGTGGTCGATCTTAGACAGTTCGACCCAACGTACGAGCAAGTGGGACAACCGTTTGCCAAACGACACAAACGATTCCCCTGTCTCTGGCCGACAAGCTCTCAAGCGCTCCCTGAATCCCTCCGCACTACACTGGAACTTCTGCAATAGACACTCCTTCAAAGTATCATAATCTACGTTCCCCGAAACGTTCAAACTATGGAAAAGACTCAAGGCCTGACCTTTTAGCACCGACGAAAGCAAAACGGGCCAGTTGGCAGGTGGCCAACTCAATGCCTGCGTCATGAGCCTCAAAGCGACACAGAAAAGCGTCAATGGAGTCCACAGACTTCTTAAACATCGGTAATCTAGGGAAGTTACGTAATCCCCGACCTACTGGATCACTATCTGAAGCTGTCCTAGACACTGCATCTCGAGCTAACTGCAGTTGCAACTCCCTATCTATCTCTTTTGACTCCCTGTCTTTCTCTTTTTCCTCTCTTTGAAACTCTAACTCCTCCTTTCTAAGGATTCTCTCTCTCTCTCTAAACTTCAAGTTCTTTCTCTTTTAAAGCCCGTTCCTTTTCGTCTTTCTCTCTCTGAAACGCTAGTTCCTCCTTTCTAAGGACTCTTTCTCTTCTCTCTCTTTCTGAGCTTCTAATTCTTCCTTCTTAAGTACTCTCTCCCTCTCCCTGTCCTCTATCTTTACATTTCCCAACGTAATCAAAAAGCTTGCTATCCTTAAGCCCTAGCCTCTCACCTTGCTTAATATACACCTCTACCTGGTCCGACTCCATAATTATTTACAATAACTTCAAAAAATGTGAAAAACGTAAAAATACAAAAACACAAAACAAATGAATGGCAAGAACTTAAAACGAAAACCCACAAAAATATCAACAACCTACGCAAAAGAACAGTGACCTACTTTGACGTCCAGATGGAACGAAAAAAAACGATAGACCGCAAAGCAAGGAAAAAGAATACCACAAGCTATACAACGGGAAGAAACAAGAACTAGCTCCTCGTAAGATCCAGAAAACTACCGAAACGACGGATCCTACCCCCTAGAATCGAAGAGGGGAATTAATATAATGATTATGATTGTACATTGCTTAACGTCCCGACAGCAACAAGGCTTTCTCAGGACGTGCCTGCACTGCTTGTGAAAAAATAAAATAAACAGAACATTGAATGTATGTCGCCATCCGGTCAAATACGTTAAATAAACCTAACACATGGGGCCTAAATAAAGCTAAGACCATTTAGCAACACACATCCAATATCAAGAGCTACAGGCAGTGCAGACAGTAGGGAGAATTTTTAAAGGCAAATACAGGTGAATGGACCTCGGTAGACAGAAACACATGCCCAGAATAGAGAGAAAAACTCACCCTGTGGGGCTGACCAGGGTGACCCTGGGAACTAAAAAGTACCTAACCCCACCCAGGTCCCCCAGGGCAGACCCGGTTGGGGGGAATTAATATAAACAAACAAACACACCCATAGCAATCAAATTGTACTCTACACAATCCGCAACACAAGCTATCTAACCCCTTCGGCCCTCTAACTTACCGCTAGAAAAAAACAGGGTCACCACTGTAACGCACGCAGTCTTTCCCCCAGTCGCACGTACAGACTCTCGCACAACAGACGCATACACCGCCACTGACTCAAACGGGCGCATTCACGCGGTAAAACTCAACACACTAGCTTTCTTTCTAACGTAGATATTTATAACAGATAAACGATGAAAACACTATCTAAATTATGTACAGCACCCCTTCTCAATATAAACACATCAACACTTCATACACACGTACAATGTAAATGCCAGGCTAGGTAATTGTCTCTCACAATCCAACCTGTTTGGTGTTCTCGCCTGGCTACGTTCTGTCCTTCGCGTCTAGGCGTGCAAGTCCTTTGTCGTACGCTCCCGAGTCGTCCTGTTCCTCGTATTGTGGACGTCATCGCAACACGCTCTGTAGCGCAGTCCTTGCTGTGACCCGGGTGTCTCGGCACCGGTCGCTCACTCCCCGAGTGAAGAGATGGAGATGACCTCACAATAGGTCCCTCAGCGGTAGCTTATGGTGACTGACGTCTCGGCGTCCGTCGCTCCTCCGACAAGCACTCTGAACAAGAAAGTCCTACATCATAACACTTGCTAAACACACACACATTGGATAATATGAGATGCATTACGTAACCAGGCTGGTACAAATAACTCACACGTTCATACACACACACACTTGCTTCATAACCAGAACCACCTTCGTAACACCCAATAACTGTCACTACCTTGAAACAGACTATAACCTGACACTCTCGCCATACATTATCCCATACACTGGAAAAGACTATACTTAACCATGTATTACCTTCATAACGACTTGGGCATACACACCTCACCTTCCTTAGTTATCTATCTCGGTAAATAACTATATAGAAAAACACCGGTTGCCTCAATGAATTCCCAGCCAACAAAACTGAACTAAACCAGTCAACACTACACAACCGAATTAACTCCTACTAACGCATACTATCTTAACGCGGTAACCATCAATAATACGTATAGAAACATACCTGAATTCTAAGTTTCACACCTCAGTCGCCTGCTCGGCGTTAAACACCAATAATCAATCAATAGGTTTCAGAGTCTTGGAATACGGGCTAAGGTATCTCACACATGTCTGTCCACACTGACAGTAAAGCCCCGTACTGACGTTCCTACACCTCTGTTCGCCTGAACTCACGCTAAACCCCCCGTGCAAAACGTTTCCTTATGCTCTCACGTGGGGCACGTGCCTCACGGAGCATCTGTCACAAAACAAACCGCTAACAAAACTGTACCGTACTAAACCCTCTGTGTGAACCCTATGCGTGAGCATAGAGTTTCATCACATTACACTACTTTAACCCACCCATCCCTTCCCAAAACCTTACACCCACTTCCCTGTCACATAAGCTCCAGAATCAGAATAAAAGGCAGTTAACAGTTCACTAGGAAAAAACAAAACGGCGAGCTATATGTTAAAAGCCTGACAAAATATAAAAGTCTTTAAGTGAACTTTGAACTGGGATAATGTGGGCAGATTCCGCATTTCAATTGGCAGAGAGTTCCACACACTTGGGGCTAAAAAGATTAAAGAACGCTCCCAGACAGTCTTCACGTTAAGCTGCAGCATGGCAGAAAATGCCAACCCCATACTGTGAATGAATAAAGGGCAAAGGTTCAAAATTGTTTTGATAGTAATTTTATTTCTGTGATTTGAGTAGTTACAAATGGCGGCCCAACCATCATTACTTTTTGATCATACCTCGCAAAAATGCAGAGGTTAAAAGTTCAGAAAAGATTCAAAGATTCAAAATTAACTTTAGTTCTCAAAAGAGATCTTTTTCTCAACGTGTCAGCTGCGAATCTTATAACATAATAGTGTGTAAACATATAAAAGTACATATAAACAAGAAAGGCAAAGCCATTATGGCTCACGTGTATGACCTATTTACTTTTGTGTTACCTTTATGACAATAAGTAAAGGGCTGGTTTCTGCACCAGCAAAGTTCATGTTTTCTCAAAATGTAAGCATTTTTTCACACGTGTCCCCCCCCCCCCCCCCAACACCCCCTCCGTGACCCTTGACCCATGCGATGAGTTGACCAAATCAGTATGCATAGAACGGTCTTATCATCAGCTACCTTTGTGCCAAATTTGATTGAAAAAAAATTGCAATAATGTTGATAACAGCTACAATCTATCAAAAAATGGCATTTTAAACACATTTGCCAGCCTCTTGTGACCCTTGACCTTTTCGAGGGCTCATCCAAATTAGTATGGATAGATAGGGCTTACCATCAGGATTCTCTGTACCAAATTTGGGTTTGAAGTTGTGAATAGTATTTGAGAAAAAAATCTTTTGTCAAAATATGGCTATTTTGGACCTATTTCCTAGGCTCTTGTGACCCTTGACTGTTCCGAGGGGTCATCCAATTTAGTACGCATAGATAGTTCTTATCATCAGGTATCTTTGTAGCATGTTTGGGGTTGAATTTGTGAATAGTATTTGAGAAAAATAAATTATGTCAAAATATAGGCTATTTTTTACCTATTTCCTGATCTCATGTGACCTTGACCTTTGTGAGAGGTCATTCAATTGATATGTTTAGAAAGGTTTTGCCACAAAGTATCGTTGGGCCAAGTTTGAAGACTGTGGCTTGAATATTCTCCGAGAAAATGCCAACGTTAAAGTTTACCACGGACGACGGACGACAGACGACGGCGGACGGACGACCAGTGGCCCAGAACATATACTCACTTTTGCTTCGCACGTGAGCCAAAGGTAAGTATAAACTAACACACGCACACACACACATACATACGCATCTACCCCCTCTCCCCACCCCAATCCCCTTATTCCAGAACTAGTTCTCAATCATGGTTACAGAAAAGTCAGACGACTAGATTTGAGAAACAAATTAATAAACAGGTCACACCGACACAGAAACATTTCTGTGTGTGTGTGTGTGTGTGTGTGTGTGTGTGTGTGTGTGTGTGTGTGTGTGTGTGTGTGTGTGTGTGTGTGTACGTGCGAGAAGATACCGTCGCACCCACTTCCCCCCAACTCTGAGGTTCCCTCTCCCCCTCTTGGGTGCCTATGCAACCAAAGTTGGTCACAATTATAATCATGTCTTACTTGCAGCAAGCGGCCACATGCAACACAGTCCGGCCTTCATTGTTGCGGATTGAGCCCGATGCTTTGTTGTCGATGAGCGCTATGATGCATTCCCAGTTCCCCCGAAAGCATGCCTCATGAAGTGCAGTGTTCCCTCTGGCATTCTGAGCATCAATTTTTACCTGCAAACACCAGAGTCAAACTTCAGATTCCGATTCGAGCGTAAAATGACCGTGAAAAATGCATTCCGTCTGATTTAGGCCTGCCCGCCTTTTACATCATGCGCATGCTATTGAATTCGCCTCACCGCGACCCATCCTAATGGTCCCCACTTTAATGCTACAATACCTGCCTGACCCGCCGGTGCGTTTTGAGCGTTTTTGGACACAACACCGCTTTTGGCACAATGTCTTAACTCTTTCTACCCCAAGACCGAAATCCTTAAATTTTGCCGTTGTCCTCTGAAGACTGCATTGCAGTGCAGGACACAGATCGACCATGATAGTTCAAGGGTGATGCCAGAATAGCTTGGCGCCCATAGGCGCCAAGCTATTCTGGCATCACCCTTGAACTATCATGGTCGATCCTTATCTTCCTGTAGTGTGTCTGGGGTAGAATGTCTTAAGGAGGGGCTGATCATATCTACACGCACTTGTCCTCCTCCCCGCCTCCACCCCACCTCTCTAACAAAACAATATTTAAAACGCACTTCTGATTCTTTAATGGTGTTAATTTTCTGAATTAAAAGAATGTTCTACTTGGAGTTTTGCAGGAGCAATCATCGCGTGTGTGTGTGTGTGTGTTTGTGTCAACAACACTATACTCCCATTTATCTCTTCCGTTTGAGGAACAACACAGCCATTTGTGGAAACCGTGATACTGCTCTAAACACTCGATAACCTCCTCCATATGAGGAACACAGATGCAAATCATATAAGCAGTTATGATCGCCCATGATGCATACATTTTACGCTGGGTGACGATTGTTTAGGGGTTAGTTGGTGTTTTGAATCGAAACACTTCACGCATTCCCACTGGTGACACGCGTCAATGACTACAAGGCCTGATGGGCAGCGGTGCATGTTCACTAACACTACCTCAAAAGTCAAAGTATGCAAATTTGAGTTTGATTGGCGACCGCTGTGCAGAGAGTGAAGTGTGGTGGTTGGGATTAGGGAATTAGCAATTACATATTGCCGAGTCGATCACCACAATCACACGACTATCATAGGCAGTGACACCCGGGCGGCCCACTGCTTACCCCGGGGAAGACACTTACACCATAGTTGCTTTCTGATTTGATTATTGCCTCCTTGTGTGTGTCTGGGGTGTAGAGTGTTCATGGAGAAGTAGTACCTTTGACTTTTCAGCCAGCAGCGCCTCTTGGGGCAGGCGGGAGCACTGGTCTTCACATGGCACTCAACTCTCACAGCTGGCTCCAGGTCCTTTACCTAGCCACACCCTGGTAACCGCTTCTGCTGGCGGGCGAAACGTTGTGAGGGGCTGACGCGTCTCTCAGTCAGTTGAAATACTTGGAGAGGAGACGGGCGCCGCCAAGTTCGCCTAAGCCCATTGAAAGGACTGATGGACAAGCAACAGAATAAGAATAACATGCCGGATCGGTCGGGGCCCGGATCACCAACGACCGCGCACCCCATTGGAGGTCTCCAGGGTGGGGGCGACAAGTGTGTTACTGGAACCAAACCCACCATCAAGCTGCCCACGCAAGGAATAACTATCGGAACTTGGAACGTTCGCACACTCTACCAGTGCGGCAAAGTGAAGGAACTCACCCACGAGTTGAAGCGCTATCGCTGGGACATTGTAGGACTTGCAGAAGTTCGATGGACAGGCTTCGGAGAAACAACAACAGATGAAGGCCATAAAATCTGGTTCAGCGGAAAAGAAACCAAGCACGAACATGGCGTAGCTTTTATCGTAAGGAAAGAGGTGGCTGGAACTGTCATCAGCTGCACCCCCGTGTCAAGCAGACTAATCTCCATCCGCATCTCCGCCCGACCGCACAACATCACTATCATTCAAGTATACGCTCCAACAGCAGATCATGATGATGAAGAATTAGAAGAATTTTACGAACAACTGGACAACATCATCAAGAAAACACCTAAGAAAGACATTCTGACTGTCCTCGGTGACTGGAATGCAAAGATCGGCCCTGACGCCTACCAACAATGGGCAGGAACAGCTGGCAAGTTTGGCCTTGGAGAAACAAACGACAGAGGCCTGCGACTTTTAGAGTTCGCACAGAGTCACCGTCTCACCGTTGCTAATACCCTCCATCCACACAAGAAGTCAAGAACAGTGACATGGCAATCGCCAGGAGGCCTGGTCCATAACCAGATTGACTTCATCTTGCTGCCTCGACGATTCAAATCCAGCATTAACAAAGCACAAACGAGGTCCTTTCCTGGCGCTGATATTGGCAGCGACCACAACCTCGTCCTTACTAGCCTCAAGTTGAAGCTGGCATTGAAACGAGATAGCAAGAGCCCTCGCATCAGATTCGACCTCCAGAAGCTAAAAGACCCGGAAGTAGAAGAGCTCTTCCAAGCCCAGGTGGGAGGCAGATTTGCAGCCTTGGCTACTTTGGACTGTGACGTAGACACCCTTGCTGGAAATATAAAAGAGGTGTTACTTTCTACAGCAGAAGAAGTGCTGGGGAAGCAGAGGAAGCGCAAACAGCCCTGGGTCACCGATGACATCCTCGATCTCTGTGATGAGAGGAGAGCCTGGAAGAAAAAGAGAGGCCAAGACCTCACATCAGCAAACAAGTACAGACTTGTCAACAAGAAGATCAGGAAGAGGATGAAAGAAGCCAAAGAAGATTGGATTGAAGACCAGTGTTGTAGCGTGGAAGAGGGCATGGCAAACGGCAACAGCAAGAAGGCTTATGAAACGCTAAGGACCCTCACCAAGACTCAACAGCGAACAGCCACAGTCATCGAAGATAGCAGCGGCCAACTCCTTACGGAAAACACTGCTGTACTAAACAGATGGACTGAGTACTGCCGAGACTTGTATAACTACAAGGCTGAGCCAGACACCAGCATCCTCCAAAACAACCAGGCTGGGGCCAGGAAGGCTGAAGACCTGCCAGTGTTAGCTGAAGAGGTGGAAGCAGCCGTACGCGGCCTGAAGGGAGGAAAGTCTCCAGGTGTAGACAACGTACCTGCTGAACTGTTGAAACATGGAGGAGAAGTAACAACGAAGGTCCTCACTACACTCTGTCAAAAGATCTGGGAGCAAAAGAAATGGCCAGTAGAATGGACACAGTCTCTAGTGATCCCGCTCCCCAAGAAAGGAAACCTGAAACAGTGCCAGAACTACAGAACTATCAGTCTGATAAGTCACCCTAGCAAAGTAATGCTTAGAATCATTCTCAACCGCCTCAAAACTTTCGCCGAGGAACTGCTGGCAGAAGAACAGGCTGGCTTCAGAGTTGGAAGAAGCACTGTAGAGCAGATTTTCAACTGCCGCGTCCTGATCGAGAAACATCTGCAGCATCAGCGCGAACTCTACCACAACTTCATTGATTTCAGGAAAGCATTTGATCGCGTCTGGCACGACGGACTCTGGCAAGTCATGAGATCGTTCAACATAGAGGAGGGAGTGATCCAAATGATAGAAGCGCTTTACAAGAACGCCTGCAGCGCGGTTCTACTTAACAATCAGTCAGGCGAGTTCTTCAGGACGACGATCGGTGTCCGTCAAGGATGCCTGCTCTCTCCTGTCCTTTTCAACATATTCCTGGAGAAGATCATGCAGGAAACCCTCCACGACCACCATACTTCAATCTCTATTGGTGGCAGATCCCTGTGCAATCTTCGATTCGCAGACGACATTGACCTCATGGCAGGCAGCAATAGTGAGCTCCAAAACCTGACAGACAAACTTTCAAGTAGCGCAGGGTCTTATGGCATGGAGATCAGTACGGATAAAAGCAAAGTGATGATCAACACCACAAGCGACAGCAGCAGCAACATTCACATGAACGGCCAGAAGCTAGAAGAGGTCAATAGCTTCAAGTACTTGGGAGCCACCCTGTCCAAAGACGGTAGTTGCATAGCAGAGATCCGTATCAGGATAGGTACAGCAACATCCGCAATGGCCAGGCTGGACAGGATATGGCGAAGTAACTCCATCAGCTTCACCATCAAGTACAGGCTTTACAAGTCCCTCGTAGTGTCTATTCTACTCTACGGCTGTGAGACTTGGACACTGCTTGCAGACTCAGAAAAGAAAATCCAGGCCTTTGAGAACAAGTGCCTGAGGAAGTTGCTCCGCATCTCGTACCGCGAGCACAAGACCAACGAATATGTACGGAGCATCGTCACTTCCCTGGTGGGCCCACATGAACCCCTTCTGGCAACCGTGAAACGGCGTAAGCTTGCTTGGTTTGGCCACGTGACCCGACACAACACCTTGTCCAAGACTATCCTCCAAGGCACTCTCGAAGGAAGTCGTCGGCGAGGTCGTCAGAGAAAGAGTTGGGTCGCAAACATAAAAGAATGGACCGAACTCGAGATGCCAGACTTGCTTGCCACCGCCCAAAATAGAACTCAGTGGAGAGCACTGTCTGTTGCTGCTGCCTTTCAGTCCCCCCAACGCCCAGTTCGGGCAAGGGACTGATGATGATGATGATGTGTGTGTCTACAATCGCAGACTTAAACCTAGATGACTGCCACGTCTGAGTTTACAATGAATGAGGTATCGCACAGAAAGAGGTATTGCTTTCCATGAGCCCATTTTACTGAAGGGGTCCATACAACTCTATGGCTAGCTGAGACACTGGTTTGGGCCCCAGATCAGCAGTGATTGGGATTTTCCCGCAGCCGGGGTTGCAGTCAGCAGCCTATTGCCAGATGGCTGCCTCAGACTGAGGATGCAATGATGACTGTATCGCACAGCACTAGGTACTGCTTTAAATGAGCCCCTGTAAGTGCAGGGGCACATGACATCCTATGCCTAGGGTGAAGTACTGTGACAGAGTGATGGTCAGCAGAGCCGGATGAGGATATCTGACTACAGCCCTATAAACACAATAGGCCCACGAACCTATCAAGTAAGACGAGTGTGAAATACACTAGCTGTACCCCGGTGCCTTAAAGTTCGAGCAAAACAAGAAAAGAAGAATAATAGAATAGAAAGCAGAACGTCCACAACCAGACTGCACAAATATCCATCCATCAATTTGTGTTTGTTTGTCAGGGTTGACAGAGGGGTGGTGGGGTGGGGAGGGGGGTGCATGCCCCCTAGCCACCCCCCACCTCGATCCGCCAATGGGACTTATCTGAATATCACATTGCTGCTTCTGTGTGAGAGAGAAAGAGTGACAGTGACACAAATCGGCTCTCATTTTTGCTTATGATTAGTCTTTTTTGTTGGTTTGCATAAATATTTTATGCAAGGCTACCTAAAGGAATGGTTTTAATCGATTACAGGTAAACCTATAGTTTAGACAAAATGAAAGAATTTGCTGTCACATGTCACAAGAGACAAATTTTAAACCTCAAGCTTTAAAATCTCAGTTTCTCCTAAACCATTCAGAATATTTGTAAAAACTCAACAGAACTGAGAAGCCAAATAAATGGAAAACAAACTCAGAAAATCTTGTCAGGTTGTTTTCAGCTCATGTCTGCATGGCACCTTTTGAGAGTGAGGCATATGTTTATGTGGTTCAATTTCTTCCCTAAAAGGTCAATGTAAATTTATCTGCACTTAGATATTTCTAACTTCCTTGTGCATGCAGCCTGGAACTGAAGCTGAAATATACCCAAGAGTATGATCTTGGAAAAGTCGTCATGTAACTTAAGTTCTATCTATCTATCTATATCCCGTAGTCTTGCCGACCGTTGGGGCACCACTGATGACTTGGCAACCAGCTCCTTCCATTCCTCTCAGTTCTCTGCCATTCTTAGCGTATCGCCCAGCTTCAGTCCTGTCCACTCTGCAATATTGTCCTCCCACCTTTTCCTCTGTCTTCCTCTCCTTCGTCCTCCTTGCACAGTGCCTTGCAGGACTGTTTTGGCTGAACGCGTGACATGCCTATACCACTTCAGTTTGCGTTTGTTCACTATGGCTAATAGGTCTTCATAGGGCCCGATGGCTTGCCTGATTCTGCTTCCCACTTCCTCGTTCGTGATGTAATCTCTGTATGAAATGCCAGGCAGCCTTCGAAAACATCTCATTTCAGTAGCTTGTATCCTCCTTTCAAGTTCTGCTGTGAGGGTCCATGACTTGCAGGCATACAAGAACACTGAGATGACTAAGGAGCGCATCAGTCTGATCTTGGAGCAGAGTGTGATGTTTCTGTCCTTCCATATCTTGTCAGTGCTGTTGTTGTCTGCGCAATCCTGGACAGTATTTCTGGTTTTGATCCCTCATCTGTCACAATGGCTCCTAAGTATTTGAATTTAGTAATGGTTTCCAGTTTTTGGCTTCCAATCAATACGTCAGTGCCAATGCCACTGGTGTTATTGGTCATCTGTTTGGTCTTCTCTGCACTGATTTCCATCCCATACGCAATGGCTGTACTGTCCAGCTTTTCCACCAGCTGAGCTAGCTCCTTCTCTGTTCCTGCAAGGCCATCAATGTCGTCCGCAAAGCGCAAGTTCGTGATTGTTCTGCCTCCAATACTTCATGATTTTTCAGAGCGTCTGTGAGTTATCGCATTCAAATCCTAAATACAAAACATGCAGCTTTGTGGAAGTTTCAGAATGTTTTTGCAGACATATTTGAAAGTGGTGGACTGGTCTAAGTGCATTTAGACCTTACTCCGAACTCCGAGAAATTTATCAGTGGAAAAGAGGTGTAACTAATCTTTATAGCTTCAAATAATAATAAATCTGGTGCTTTTTTTCTTAATGCAGAAGTGGCCTATCTGTACACTGACCAACTTTCTACTCCACTATTGTCTGCCTAGGGCCGAACTAACTAGAGTTAGATCCAGTCATCTGTGTTGGCTGCTAATGTGTGAGGGTAAAATGTGGTCTAGCTGTACATAGACCACTTTTCCTCTTCATTTTTGTATCTAAACATTTCATGAGCCAAAAACCTTTGACGGAGATTTTCTCAAAATCATGAAAATTCGAGACAGACCACTCTTCCTATGCCATTCGCCTTTTTTGTCACAGTGATTCCTGCAAGACTCAACGCAAGGAAACCGCTACTGACGGCCAGAGAATTGAATTGGTCTGGATACAACTAAGGGGGTTAGATTCAATCTTGCTATAATGAGTCAAAATACCTACCCATTTGCAGAAGCCTTTGATGACGCTAGCCTGGTTCTCCATGGCGGCTCGGTGCAAAATGTTGTTTCCTTCATCATCAGTGGCTGTGGGGTCCAACTTCATACGAAGAAGGATCTGCATCTTATCACATTCCCCGTTGGCAGCAGCCAGCAAGAGGGGCGATCGACAGCTGGTGGTGTCCGCGTGGTTCTTCAGATATGTTAAGGCAATCTGAAGTGCAAGATGACATAAAACTTTACTGGTGTTTTCACTTGGCGCAAGATCCAAGATTTAAAAACAAATGTGATTTTCTGTTTATTCATGAGTGACAGTGCAAAACGTTGAAACGACTGAAAACGGTCAATAGACTAACTATGATAAATGGCCGGCAAGAGACATAAATTCTCGTGAGTCCCTGCAGATGCAGGGGCTCATGAGAATGTATGCCTCTTGCAGATGGAACAGGAAAAAGCTGAAATATTTAGCTTTCTGGGATTTAAAAAAAAAAAAATCTGAATCAGACTTCAGGACTGAAGACTGTCACCCGTATATCCCAAACTGGTGAAAAATCTAAGCTCTGAAATATCATGATTTTATGTTCCTTTAACCCCTTCACCGCGAGTAGTCACAGATCGTGTTTCCGAAATCTTTGTTAACTCAATCGAGACGTGCCGCCTACGGATACGCGGCGGTTTACCGCGTATCCGTAGGCGGCACGTCTCGAATGAGTTAATGTAATGCCAAAGGGTCCAAGCTGTCCAAGGAACATGGATATACTGTGGTGTCAGCAAGAAGCACAGTTTTTGTGAGCTCACGCAAGTGCAGGGACTCACTGATTAGCATGCATGTCTCTTGCAGTTGAATCATGTTCATTGTTTCACCAACAGTGAACGGATTAATTACATACAAGACTGTTCTGAAAGTCCTTAGAATCGTTTTACTGGCAGAGCTAGCATAGCTATGTCAACTATTCAAAGAACCTCCCCTGAGTTGCAACATACTTTCACATTCGCTCAAACTTGCTTATCCATACCTGCGCGCATGTGACTTTGTGGGTACCTCTAAACTGCCCACATGAACTTGTGGACGGCGGTTTCTGGCCTCTCAAATCGAACATGTGCGCGTAAACTTTTAATGTTCTGCTCAGGCTTGCCGTCCAGGTCATGGGATGTTCATGTGTAGACTGCAGGCCACACTGGTATGTACTAACGCATTACTACAGATGCCACAATTCTGAGCTGTCGCTAGTGTCGCAAGCTTGGCTTGCTTTTTGGCAAAAATAAATGAAAAGAAAAGTGGAAACCTTACTAGACCCGCCTTACGCTAAGTAAAATATCACCTAAAAGACCAGCCAGTTAAAAATAGTTACAATTAAATTGATGGGTCACATTGAAATTAATGAAATGATCAAAAATTTATATGCTCAATATGCATACTTTGTTACGAAAACTAGCAAAAAAATATTAAACAGAGGAGTATGACGTAAGCATTTTTTATGATCATTTTGCCTGCCTTTGCGTACTGGTAAAATGGGGGTAGGGCAGCAGATTCAGCCACTGTGGCCCCTAAATGCATCACAGCATCATAAAATCAGGTTGGGAGAAACTGTGGTACTCTAACTTAACCAATAAAACCTATATAAAAAGACCTATCAGTTGTACACACAATTTCTGAGGGCATCCGAAACAACGTACGTTTCCCAATTCGGCAATTTTAAATGGGAAAAAGCTATCGTTCAGGTCACGTTATACATTTAAATTTGGAAGTTCAGGCAGTGCAAGGCCCCGTGTTTTTAAAAATAATTTTTGCCTTGTTTGAAAATTTGCAGTTGGGCTGAATGTTGGAATTTGCTGGAAATTTGTGGTTAGCTGAGAGGAGACATGTTTGGTGCTTTGATTCATATCATCCTGAGCTTATCCAGTGGACATTTGTGGGCCTATGTTGAGTTGCCTTTGACGTAGTGATTTGAGGGGCACACTGATTTCAGCTGTGCTTGGGTGTGGGGTTGGTAAGGAACCAGTTTCATAGCCAAGAAATGAGACGGGTCATGTGCTGTTTTTTTTTGGTATTTTGTGCATGGCAAATGTGCAGCTGGTGGGCGGTAGTGTTTTTTAGGGAACTGAACAATTAGGGGATGACTGGGACTGACTAAGGCTAAGAGACTGGACAGTACGGAAACAGCACTGTGGTCCGTGGCAACACGAACGAACATTATTCTGTGGGTGCGAGACTTTTTGAAGGACATGCCACAACGTGTAAATGTACACGGCAGTCTGTCTGACCAAGTGGTGCTAAATTCAGGCTGCCCTCAAGGTTGTGTCCTCTCTCCGACATTGTTTTCTATATACACAGACCATATGCGTTGTCACACTGCCACTTCTCGTCTCTTAAAGTTCTCAGACGACATGGCCCTTGTACGCCTAGTCAAAAAGAAGACAGTCTGGCCGAGTACTTTGCACAGATAGCAGTATTAGAGTCATGGTGCAAAGATAGTTTTCTGGAAATGAATGTACAGAAAACCAAGGAACTCGTCATTGATGACAGGAAAGTTGATGATATTTTTGTACCTGTCTCAATTAATAATCAACCTGTAGAGGTGGTCACTGAATTTAAGTACCTTGGCACAGTCGTGGATAGTGGGCTGTCCTTCACGGGAAACACTGATCTGATTGTGAAAAAAGCAAACCAGCGTCTGTACCTTCTTAGGAAACTGAGAAGTTTTGATGTCAGTTCCAGGGTTTTAGAATCCGTTTATAGAAGCCTGATCGAAAGCATACTGACGTTTAACATCACTGCTTGGTATGGCAATCTCAGTATGAAAAACAGGGGCAGACTGTCACGTGTATCGTCAGAACAGCTGAGAAGATCATTGGCCTAGGACAGTACCCAGTAGATGATCTGTACCATAGAGCTGTCCGAAGGATAGCTGCTAGCATTGTCAATGATCCTAGTCACCCACTCTCTGATCAGTTTCAAATGCTACCATCAGGCAGACGTTTCAACATGCCACTTGCCAAAAAGAATGTTTTTAAGAAGTCTTTTTTTCCAACTGCTGTCTCGATTTTGAACTCTAGTTTATAACGCCGCGATAAGTATGATCTACTTAACATTACCTCCCATCTTGTGACAGATTGCTTGTGATGGATTGCTGCAATGATAATTTTTCATGATATGCTTTTGCAGCGTTTGTTAATGTCTTATACTGTTGTTTCATGACGTGCCGAAAAGCAAATTTCTGTCGTGCCTGGACTCGAACAGACAATAAAGTTGTATTGTATTGTGTTGTATTGTAACGTACCGTAAAGGGGGCCGACTTTCCTTATTTTCTTGTACTTTATGCTCACATTTTTGAAACTTAATAGGTAAAGAGAGGTCAAAATGAAATGGAATAACTTTAGTAATTTTTAAGTCCCTTCTATTTATAGAAGGCACCTTTCAGGTGGGGCGAATTTAATAGCATATCCATGATGTGAAAGACGGGCAGGCTAAACCTCTAATAAATGAAGTAACAAGATACAAATTACTTAATGTCTATAGTTACGTGAACCTCGCTGCTGAACGTACATTTAGCGTGAAGCGCCGTATATATATATGTGTGTGTGTGTGTGTGTGTGTGTGTGTGTGTGTGTGTGTGTGTGTGTGTGTGTGTGTGTGTGTGTGTGTGTGTGTGTGTGTGTGAACAAGAAAATACAATAATAAGAGAATCTCCGATATTTCAGTACACACAAGCTTGAAACTTGGCGAAATACTGTCTTAAGTGGGTGGCTAAGAGAGCCTCCGAACACATTGTAATTGAATGTCTCATTGAAGACCCAGATTAGAGTCCGTAATTTTTGTCATATTTATTAGAACGTTTGCATATAGCTAGTTTGGAGAAAGACATTGGATGAGTTCGTTAGCCAGCTTTGTATCCTTTCAACTTCTTTAGTAAAAATTAATTCTTTTCAGAAAATAATTAAAGCAGTTAAAAACCTTCACTTCTAGAGAAAGTCAGACAGTGCCGGTGACGTAAAAGAAGCACCTCCATTACTGTCGTGTTACCGCTTCTATGTGGGCTGGATGGACTTCGATTCAAACTACAGATACACTTACAAAATACAGGAAAGCCATTTCTTAACTTGGCGGCAAACACGCTATTTATTATCTACTGGGCATGCGCGATCGAAGGGACATAATCATCGGAGAGACAACCACTATACAGGATTTGTCTCCCATAGACCAATATGCTTCATTATATGACACCTCCCTCGTTTAGTTAAAACTTATCTAACTGGACAAAATCAAATTCTTATCTAACTAATGAAATCAACTCTTTCTGAGCTTGAACCATAAATGTAAGTGTTCAAGTTTCATACGACCAGCAAAGCGTCTCTATCATTAATAATAAGAGAATCAGGAAAGCGTCTGTTTAATCATAATAAAAGAATGAACTTGAACCTAAAAACACAAGCTCTCAGCTTTTACTCTACACAAACCTATCTATCGCAAAAAAATGCGACTCTACATGTATGTTCACCATACATGAGTAACTACACCACAACGAAGATCAGGTCCTCGAATTACTGGAATCTTGCAGGCTTGATCACCACCCTGTCAGATCTAGTAGTGTATGGCTGTACAGTTTGTGAATCAGGTGGTCTGCCTGGAGGCTGTAGACTTTCTGTCTGGGCTGAGTCTTGCGCTGAAGACGAATCCTGGGACTGCTTTGGCTGTTGAAGCTCGTTGGGCATCGTCAATCCGCTGGTTAACTCCTTGTTCTCGACCATCTGCCTCGGCTCACTGGCAGCAGCTGGATTCTCTGTATGCAAACTGCGCCTAAGGTGCTTACGGTTACGTCTCAGTACTCCGCTTGGAGTTTTGACCAGGTATGATCTTGGTGCGATTTGGTGGATCACCACACCTGGACGCTTCCACCCGGTCTCCCGTTCATCCCTCACAAGGACAGGGTTTCCTGGGGAAAGCTCCGGTAAGGGACGTGCTGTCTGATCAAAGTGCTGTTTCTGGTATAGCTTTGATCTGGCATCTCGCTGTTGCACAACTTTTGGATCAACCGTCTTTGGCTCTAGCGTGGAAGGTAGCACAGGAAAAGTCGTACGTAGCCTGCGACCAAACGCTAGTTCTGCAGGACTGACACCTAAACTAGGGATAGGCGTCGCATGGTAGATCGATAGGGCCATGTGTTGATCATCCTGCTTTAGAATGTTCTTTGCACTTTGGACTCCACGTTCTGCTTCACCATTACTTTGTGGATAACCCGGTCTGCTAGTCACGTGCTTGAACTTCCAGTCTCTGGCGAATCTTGAGAACTGGAAAGAACCAAACTGTGGTCCGTTATCTGAAATCACAGTTTCTTGAATGCCATGGGTGGCAAAGATCTCTTTTAACTTCTCGATCACTGAGTTTGATGTCTGGTTGCTTGGGAGAGTTTGTATGTCTATGTACCTTGAATAATAATCAACTGATACAAGGTAATGACGTCCTTGTACTTCAAGAAGATCCACTCCAATCTTCTGGAACGGGCGATCTGGCATTTTCGATGGTAGTAGAGGCTCACTAGCCTGTGACGGCCTCTTCTTAAGACAGTGTTGGCATGCTGAAACACGGTCTTGGATTTCCTAAGAAATCCGTGGCCACCAGACGGCTTGACTGGCACGTTCACGACACTTTGTGATACCTAAGTGTCCATCATGGATCCTGTCTAGAATTTCTGGACGCATGCTGTAGGGTATGACAATGCAATCACCTCTTGTCACAATTCCATCGACAACACTCAGTTCTCCGCGAACAGCAAACTAGTCTCTCGCTGCCAGTTTCACGTCAGCCTTGTAATTCGGCCAACCAGTCTGTGTGTATTCATGAACTGTTCTCAGGCAGATGTCTTTATCTGTCTCTTGTCTTATCTCCCGTAGTTTGCTCTCACATACTGGCCAAGAAGATGTCACTTCACTCACGTATGCCTGAACATCATCTTCTGTAGTAGCAGCACTGCTGGCTGATGGACATCTAGACAGCGCATCAGCAATGACCAAGTCCTTACCAGGTTTGAACTCAGCATGAGGCTTGAACCTCATAAGTCGCATTACAAGTCTCTGGCATCTCAGAGGTGTTTCTGAGAGATCCTTTGTGTTGATGGCTTATGGTCTGTTTGTAATGTGAAACTTTTAAGTCCCATTAAGTAGTGCTCGAAACGCTCACAAGTCCACACGGCGGCCAGACACTCCTTGTCGATCTGCGCGTAGTGACGCCCTGAAGACGTGAGGGTGCGCGAACAGAATGCAACATGGTGTAGTCCATCACTACCTTCCTGTAGCAGAACACCACCGATCCCATAGCTGCTCGCGTCTGCAGATACTATGGTCGGCTTGGAAGGATCGAAGTAGGCCAGTGTCGTTGCTGTGGTCAGCATCTCCTTAACATTGCGGAATGCTGCAGCCTGCTCAGGCCCCCAGGCCCATGCACTCTCTTTAGTCAGAAGGTCGTTCAGTGGTTTCAGTGTAGCTGAAAGTTGTGGAAGGTATCTCCCGAGGTAATTAATCATCCCCAGAAATCTTCTCAGCTCGGCGACGTCTGCTGGATATGGTAGGACGATGATGGCATCGACCTTGGCTGGGTCGGGTCTGATACCCTTGGCGCTCACAATGTGGCCAAGAAAAGCAATTTCACGCTTCCTGTACTCACACTTGCTCTCGTTCAGAGTTAGTCCCACTCTGTTCAGTCTCTGTAAGACAGTTTGTATCAGTTTCTCGTGTTCTTCGTCACTCTTACTATGGAGTAAGATGTCATCAAAGTAGCATATGACACCTTCTATGTTGCTCAGGATCTCACTCATCGTTCGTTGAAAGATCTCTGGTGCACTTGAAATACCAAAAGGCAACCGTTTCATGTAATAGCGTCCAAACGGGGTGATGAAACACGTAAATTTGGCTGTCTCAGGATCCAAGGGAATTTGCCAAAACCCACTCTGCGCATCTAGTTTTGTGAACCCTGAAGCTTATGGATAATGTCATCCACGGTCGGTATAACATACATTTCTCTCTGCACTGCTTCGTTAAGTCTCTTGAGGTCAACACAAATTCTGATGTCGCCGTTCGGTTTTATCACAGGAACCATGGGTGACACCCACTCTGTTGGTTCTGTGATTTCCTCGATCATGTCCTCATCTTTCATGCTTTGAAGCTCTTTCTTCACTTTTTCCTGAAGGGGAATCGGTACTCGTCTTGCGACAGTCACACTGTATGGTGTCGTACCATCCTTCAAGTGAATCTTCACCGGCGGGCACTTCACTGTTCCCAGACCGACAGTTCCGATACGCTTCACAAGGCCAAGCTCTGTGGCTGTGCCTCTGCTCAGGAGGTTGTCTGCCTCCCCATCTATGACGTAGATGAAAGCTTGCGTAGTTTCGAGTGTAGTCTTGAATACTCCTAGGCTCCTCAACTTCCCACCTGGGTTGACAAGTGTGACGTTGTCTTGTTTCAGAAAAGGCTTTCCAAGCTTTGCCCACGTTGCTCTGCTGATGACATTGACATCTGCACCCGTGTCAATCTTGAAGCCGATCTGCTTGCCTCTCACCACCAGGTTAACTCGTCAGTCACCACTGATCCAACAAAGAGGTCTTTCACATCTGTAGTCTTAACTTCTTGGACACTCTTCGTCTTTGATCTACACACTCTAGCAAAATGTAACATTTTGCCACACTTTTCATGCACTTCTTTCCCATTGCCGGACAGCGTTCTTGCATGTGAGACAGTCCACACCTACTACAAGTTGGATCTTGGTCCATCTTGCTACCACTCTGCTGATTCTGCCTACCTCCCCTTTGAGGAAAGTTTTTCTTTCTGTGATATCTATCTCCATGGCTCACTCTGTCAACGTTGTGCCCGGCTCTCTTTTAACCTGCTCTTGTTGTCGAGCCATTGTAGTTGCTGACTTTAGCGTTAGGTCTGCTGTAAGTTGAAGCTTCTCAGAAAGTTCTTTGTCTAGCAGGCCTGTTACAAGTTTATCCCGAATGCAGTCGTCCTTATTCGGAAATTCACAATGCGTTGTAAGGTCATGCAGACTTCTAATGTACTCTTCCACTGTCGTTCCTGGATGCTGGTCTCTTCTCGCGAACGTGGCTTTCTCATGAATGAGATTCCTCTTCGGAATGAAATATTCGTCAAACATGCCCACAACAATGTCAAGGTCTTTCTTCTGTTCTCCATTCAAGTTGAATGTTGCGAATATCTTGCCTGCCTCTACTCCTAAGGCGTACAAAAGGCTGGCCTGCACCTCGCCACTGTCTCTGTTCTGTGTTGCCAGACGAAAATGCTGGAAACGCTCTTTCCAGCCGGCCCACGCGGCTGGCTCATGAAAGTTAAATTCCTTTGGTGGCTTGAACATTGTCCTCTTCCAGAAATATACACTTCAAATGAACAGTCACTGATGCTGCAAGTTTACTTCTGACACCATGTCGTGTTACCGCTTCTATGTGGGCTGGATGGACTTCGATTCAAACCACAGATCATGCACTCACAAAATACAGGGAACCCATTTCTTAACTGGCGGCAAACACGCTATTTATTATCTACTGGGCGTGCGCGATCTAAAGGACATAATCACCGGAGAGACAACCACTATACAGGAGTTGTCTCCCATAGACCAATATGCTTCTTTATATGACAGTCACCATGCATACACTAAATATGACGTAATTCTCTCTCTCTCTCTCTCTCTCTCTCTCTCTCTCTCTCTCTCTCTCTCTCTCTCTCTCACACACACACACACACACACACACACACACACACATATGGTACACACACGTGATGATCTGGAGTCAACTGAGATCGAGTGTGTATGGCTAGAAGTAAAAATTAATAACTCATCGCCAATTATAATGGGTTATGTATATAGAAATCCATCGTCCACTGTCGAGTGGTATGATGACTTTGTGCAGATGATGGATAAAGTGAATGACACTGACAAAGATGTACTGCTGATAGGTGATTTTAACATTGACTTACTGAAAACAAATCCCATGTGGCAATCGACAACACCTCTTTTTGGGTTGAAGCAACTTGTCCAAACTCCTACTAGAATAACCCAATCATCTGCTACACTCAATGATCACATCTATACCAACAACTGTAAGTCAGTAATAGAGACCAGCGTCCCCCCATTAGCTATCAGTGATCATTTTCCCATCACCTGTACATGGTCGTGCAAGCTTCCCAAACAAGAGGGATCAACATGTGTATATTACCTATAGGTCTTTAAACAAACTAAACAAAGATGCTTTTCTACACGATCTTAGCCTTACATCCTTTCAGGATGTGTACAATTGTACTGACCCAGATAGGGCTGTCTCTGTCTTACTTGATCTGTTCCTCGGGGTGCTAAACAATCATGCGCCAGAAAGAAGAAAGCGAGTCCGATCCTGCCAGCTTCCCTCATGGATAACCGACGAAATTAAACAAGCAATGGCGGACAGAAATAACGCTAAAAAAGAAAAGAAATTTCAAGAATTTAAAAGATTGCGAAATAAAGTTAAGTGCTTAGTTAGAGAGGCTCAGAGATCGTTTGTAACCAAAACAGTCGAAGAAGACAGAAACCCTTCCTCCATCTGGACAGCACTTAATACTCTTACCAACAACACGCGTAAACAGTGCAATACCATTCCAGAAAACCTCTCCGCTGAGGAGTTTAATAACCACTTTCTATCAGCCCCCAAAGACTTACTCAGTTCTCACAATCGCGATCAGTCGATATATTCTACTCCAGAGAAGCTAACAAAGTTCTGTAAGCAAAGATTGTCCTCAGATGATGTCTTCGTCATCCCTGATATTGCTGTACACGAGGTAGGCAAATACATTTCCATCCTAAAAAAGAAAACATCTTCGGGCGGTGATGGTATCAATGGATATATCCTTGACCTGTCGCAACCATACATAGTGGAACCTCTTACATACATTTATAACCTGTGTATACCAAAAATGTCTTCCTAGTAGCTTTCAAAAAATCAAAAATAGTGCCTGTTCCTAAAGCAAAAGATTCCTCTGAAATAATAACTTTCGCCCCATTTCCCTTCTATCAGTTCTCTCGAAGCATGTGGATAAGCATGTTCACAAACATCTTCTGGAATTTCTTGAAGAAAGGTCCCTATTATGTCATTACCAGTCAGGATTTCGTCCCAAGCATTCATGCCACACTACACTCGCACGAATAGTGAATTCGTGGGTCAACAGCATAAATGATAATAAAATGGCTGGTGCTGTCTTCTTGGATCTAAGGAAAGCGTTCGATCTTATCGATCACACCATCTTATTAAAAAAGCTTGCCACTTATTTCAACAATAAGAGCCCGTCAGCTCTTTCGTTTCTGAACTCCTATCTTACAAAAAGAACACAAACAGTCTACGTCAATGGAAAATGTTTTTCTGAACAAGTTGTTGAGTATGGAGTGCCCCAGGGGTCTATGTTAGGCCCACTACTGTTCTGTATCTTCATTAACGATCTACCGTTACATGTAACGTGTACTGAGGCTGCGCGACCGAACTGTCACGTCAACCACTCTGCGACGTCAACTGATGCAAGCTGCAAACGTTAACGTCAACAGAAGCACAGTCTGTCGACGTCTGCGCGAAATTGGCCTGGCTTCATGCAGATCAGCAGCGAGAATACTCCTCACTCTAGCTCATCGCAGAGCCCGGGTTGCCTGGTGTCGTCAACATGTGATGTGGAACAGACTCCAGTGGTTTTGATTGTACATTGCTTAACGTCCCGACAGCAACAAGGCTTTCTCAGGACGTGCCTGCACTGCTTGTGAAAAAATAAAAAATAAACAGAACATTGAATGTATGTCGCCAGCCGGTCAAATACATTAAATAAACCTAACACATGGGGCCTAAATAAAGCTAAAACCATTTAGCAACACACATCCAATATCACGAGCTACAGGCAGTGCAGACAGTAGGGAGAGTTTTAAAAAGGCAAATACAGGTGAATGGACAAAGGGTAGATAGAAACACATGCCCCAGAATAGAGAGAAAAACCCACCCTGTGGGGCTGACCAGGGTGACCCTGGGAACTAAAAAATACCTAACCCCACCCAAGTCCCCCAGGGCAGACCCGGGTGGGGTGACTCCAGTGGACTCGGGTTCTGTTTACTGATGAGTCACGGTTCACTGTGTCCTTCAACGACAGCAGGATGAGGGTCTGGAGACGCCAGGGCGAGCGATTTACGGATGGATGCGTCCAAGAGGTGGATCGCTACGGAGGAGGCTCAGTCATGGTCTGGGCAGGCTTCAGCAAGGAAGGCACGACCCCCCTCCACGTCATCCGAGGCACCCTGACTGGACTGCGCTGTCGGAACGAGATTGTGCAACCCCTCATCCAGCCAGCTCTCCAAGCCATAGGCGACAATGCTGTTCTGCAGGACGACAACGTTCGACCTCATCACTTCCGTGTGGTGGATGAGTACCTTGAGCAACGGGACACCATGAGGATGGAGTGGCCAGCTCGTTCACCTGATCTGGCTCCCATCGAGCACCTCTGGGACGTGCTGGGGCAACGTGTAGTCAGCAACCACCCCCCACCTCAAGGCTTCCCCCAGCTGACTCAGTTCCTGCATCAAGAGTGGAAAGCGATCCCACAACATGTTCTTCGAACCCTGGTGAACTCCAAGCGTCAACGCTGCATTGAATGTTTGGCTGCAAACGGTGGGTACACTCGCTACTGACTGAACCAGTCTTGTGTGACTTTTCAAATGAGGGTTGGGTGAACATTCTAATTGACTGCTGTTGTTACAATTGCTTGATTTACTTATAACTTAAATGAAATTGTTATTGAATAAATTCGTACTGACTCCAAGTATTGTTACATTATTTCTGTGGTGCTGTCTGCGATAAAAAGTGGCCCTTAGTTTTGACCATTAGTATAAAGAAGGGATTTTGTGAGTTATGGTTCATCCCATCTTGTTTCTAATTCATTTTGTGTATTTTACAACTTGGGGGTAGGGATATAAAATCAACCACTGTGGCACTCACAGTGATCACAGCATCACCTAGTCAAGTTTATAATAATTGTGTCATCCTGTTTTAATGATGCAAGCCTGATTATGGACTGTCAGTGTAGCAGAGCGCTGTAAGCCTCTGCCCCCACGTAGTTATTTTTAGTCCGCTTCTGAGGTTCCCCGCACAGCTGCTAGCTGTGACGTCACCACTTGTGTGACGCGGCGAGTCGTCTGTTGTAGGAATAGTTTCGTAACTTGTGTTTTCTATTTATTTTTGAAGCTGCATAGCTTCCGTTCTATTGAAGGTAGAAAGCTGTTTCAATAGTCATTTGATTTAGCACAGCTTCTGCTTTTAGAATATCTATTTGGTTTTGTACGATCGGTAACCTGTCTTAGATTTACGTTTTTCATGCTGTTTCGCCTCAGTTTCACTTCCCTTGTGTGGCAGTCATTATAAAATTATATTAAATTCAGCTTAGTGATAATCTTTTCCTAACTTAGTACATCGGAAAGTCCTTTAAATTCTCTTTCGGAAATGCTGAGATTTATTAGTATTGGATGTATAGTTCGCTAGTTATTTAAATTTATTCAGCTACCAACTAACACAGTTTTCGCTAGTTTCATTGTCTGGCCGAGCTGTTTCGCCTGCTCGTGGGCGTTGTTTTCTCGTAGGCACGCGCTATGCCTATAATTTATATAGACCGTGTATCCCTGCGGCGCACTTTGCGACTGACCATTGCGTATTACTTATCAGTGCGTGTACTTTGGTAGCGTGCTTAACGTCAAGTATTTCACTGTGTTTCGGAAATTGGACTGCGGTTGACAATCTTGATGTATCAGCATCGCTTTGTTTAATTCATGCTAGTAATTTTGGTATTCATTCTTATGTTGTGGCCCTTTGCTATTTTGACTCTATGCTCTGTCTTCTCTCTCTCCTTTCTCTATCGCTTCGCTAGGACCCTCTGCCTTTGTCTCTTTCCCGCGCTAGTGACGCCACTCATTGACGTCTCTACTATCCGCCATGTTTGTTTATGCCGGGCATTGCCATGCCTTAGTTGTTTACATGCCGCCATACATTATTTACTTTCCACTTAGCCCATGCGATTATTTAGTTACTGATTGATTTCATTTATTCATATTCTTGTGTTAGTTACGCATCAGCGTGTGATTTTACTAAAGATGCAGGTGCGCGGCCCTATTATCCCCGATCATACGGGAACGCGTCTGCAACCTATCACACCGTACGCAGCTGCGGACCCTTAGGATCCTCGATCCTACGGGAACGTGGCTGGTGTAGTTATTTGAGTACTATAGTTATTAGTTATAATAATGATAACTCATCGGTTATATTTGGTCGCTTAGAATCGGGAGTGACTCATTTTTATCATACGCACGGGGAGCACCCCTAGGATTCTGAATCCTACAGAAACGTGGCTGCTATGTTTGTTTAAACCGTTTGCATGCAGGTACCCGCCTCTAGGATCTCTATGCCTATTGATTGAATGCAAGTGACGTCACACAGCCAGCGTCGTTACGCGCGTCGTCTGCAGTCGGCCATTTTGTGCAGTCGACACATGCACAGTAAACACCAGTAATAGCGAAGTAAACTCGGCGAAAGTGTGCCTGGATGCGCAATTCTCGGATGTGATGATATGACAGAGAAGCAAAGATAATGTCCCCGAAGGTGTAATAGTGTGGATTTTTCCCCCGTACATCTGCTGTCCGTTTAAGGGAAGGAGAGAAAAGTTGAGCGAAGAGAGAAGACGACAATCGAAAAGATATCCGGCACTACAGGGTAAACGTGGGCAGCCTAGATGTACAACACCATTGTAAATTAAAACAGGTTTAACATTTTAAAAAATGTTCTAGATAAAAGATGCTTGAGAACATTTTCAAAAACTGCGGCACGACATGCTTATAAAAAACAGAAAATATTTTGTGTAACCCTTCTACCGCATTACGGCATCGATTCATAAATAGAATGGAGAGGGGGTTTCCCCAACGCTTCATTTCGCAAAGAAACATCCCGTTAAATAAATTTTAAAAAGTATGGCAAAAGTTGAGAAAACTGAATTGTTGTCTTAAAATAATGTCTAGGTGCCAGTGGAAAAGATAATCAGACATAGACTGCAAACGTTCTTACAGTGGGAATTCATGATGATTATTATTAAGAAATAAAAGAAATACATATAAAAGAATAAGACAACCAGCCATTCTAAAGGCCAGTACCACGAGCAGAAAAACAAAACAAACAGCAAGAGCAACACGATAAAAAAAATGTATAAAGAAATAAATAACAAATAAACGCAAAATAAATTAAATAATAAACAAATAACCCGTGTCAGTGACGGTATCAGTCAAACCCTGCGTGTGATTTAAGTCTGCATGCAATATCTACTGAGCTACGGGGAAATAGGAATAAACTGAGCTTATAATTATATGCAAATCACGATGCTGTTAGTGTCTATCGGCTAAAATCGCTTTGGACTGGTGCAATGATTTAGTGTCTGAGGACTGATTCCTTCATAACTGTGTACTCAGTATGTATTTTTCCCCAAATTACGTATGTTGAGTCACGGAGATCGCCTCAGTTTCGCCGACATTAAATTCATGGTGACCTCCGATCTCTCCAACAATGCTGCGGTTGTAATTATAGTTATTTAGTTTTTTGACGTCTTTCTTGTAAAAACTGTCCACGTTCACGATCGCTACTCTGCACCTAGGCCATTCAATCAATTGGAGCGCATCTGTCATGCTACCGCTAGTGTGGTTATTAGTCATGAGCTTGCTTGGCTATATTTACGGTAGCGTACCTCTATGATTCCAAGTGACTCTCTTCTGTAAAGCGATATTGAATTTATTGGCCTCCCAATGTGTGTATTTTAGTATTTAGTCTTTGATCATTTGGAGATTTGGCATTTCTTAGCATGGTTTTATTAGTACTGCTTTGGCTTAGTTCCTTTGATTAGTTATTG
Organism: Semisulcospira habei; assembly: GCA_036245525.1. NCBI lineage: Eukaryota > Metazoa > Mollusca > Gastropoda > Semisulcospiridae > Semisulcospira > Semisulcospira habei. The sequence goes on along the minus strand of BTPG01000001.1, from coordinate 303,186,114 downwards.
GTTTGATACTGGTGCATGACATTTTCCTTTTCCTTAATAATTACGGTATTTATAATGCGCTTATCTTATAATAATTATAACTCTAAGCGCACACTCACAACTCGCGCACGCATGCGCACGCTTTAGACAATGACTCACGTACCACAAACAGTGAAATACATTACGACGGTCGGCTTGGGGTGGGGAGTGCGGTGATATAGTGCTAAAACTGTTGAAAGAGGTGAGTTTTGAGGGCGGACTGGAAGGAGGAGAGAGAGTGTTTCTGACGGAGAGAGAGTGGGAGAGTGTTCCAGATGGATGGACCGTAGACGGAGAAGGAGCGGGGACCGAAAGTGTTAAGTTTGGTGCGAGGGATGTGGAGGGGGAGAGGGTCGGAGGCAGAGCGGAGGGAGCGGGAAGGTGTGTAGGGGTGAAGTAAGTTGGAGAGATAGGCAGGAGCGCAGTTGTTCAGGGATTTGTAGCAGAGAGACAGAACTTTGTATTGGATGCGTTGGGGGATGGGGAGCCAGTGAAGGATTTTGAGCAGGGGTGTGATGTGGTCGGATTTTTTCTTTCTGAGGACGAGACGGGCAGCATTGTTCTGGACGCGTTGGAGAGTGAAGATGGTGGAGTGAGGGAGACCGGAAAGGAGAGAGTTGCAATAGTCGATGCGAGATAAGATGAGAGAGACAGCAAGTTTGGTGGCAGCTTCGGTAGTGAGGTATTTTCTGATCTGACTGATGCGGCGAAGGTGGAAATAGCATGCCTGGGTCGTGGCGGAGACGAAGTTGGTCATGGACAGAGAGGAATCGAGGATGACGCCGAGGTTCTTGGCCGAGTCAGAGAGGGAGATGGGGGTGCTATCGAGTTGAAGGTGGAGAGAGGGAGGGAGCTGGGAGAGTTTTTGGCGAGTGCCTACCAGCATGGCTTCCGTTTTGTCGTCGTTCAGTTTCAGCTTGTTTGCTGTCATCCAGTTTTTCTCGTCTTTGTAGCAGTCAGCCGTGCGAGTCAGTAGTGACTGAGTGTTGTCGAGTTTGTCTTTGTCTTGCAGTTGTGAGTCGTCAGCGTAGAGGTGGTGGTGTATGCGGTGAGACTGGATGATGTTGGACAGAGGAGAGGTGTAGAGTGTGAAAAGGACCGTGCCCAGGACGGATCCCTGTGGAACTCCGCAGGAGAGCGTTACCGGGTTGGAAGAGACGCCGTTGATGGTGACGGACTGCTGTCTGTCAGAGAGGTAGGAGAGAAACCAGGAGTGAGCAGAGTCAGTGATGCCGAAGGAGTGGTGGAGTCGGTGGAGGAGGATAGAGTGGTCTATAGTGTCAAAGGCGGCAGAGAGATCGAGTAGTGTAAGAAGGGAGATGTTGCCAGAGTCAGTGGAGAGAAGCAGCTCGTTTAAGATATGTAGAAGGGCTGTTTCAGTGCTGTGATGTTTGCGATAGGCAGACTGGAATGGATTGAGGAGGTTGTTGTAGGTGAGATGGAGGTTGAGCTGGTTGAGAACAACCTTCTCAAGAAGCTTGGACAGGAAAGAGAGATTGGAGACTGGGCGATGGTTCTTGAGTTCGTTTGGGTCGAGGTTGTGTTTTTTGAGGAGAGGACGGACGATGGCGGACTTGAAGATATCGGGGACGGAGCCGTTTTCTAGAGATGCGTTGATGATGTCGGTAATGAAGGGTAGAAGTTTTGGAAGGCCGTCACGGTAGAGAGAAGCTGGGAGGGGGTCAAGTTCGCAGGTTTTGAAGGGCATGGACTTTATGGTCTTGAGGACTTCATCCTGAGAGACGGTGCGGAAGGACGAGAGGGGAGTGCCGGAAAAGGTGGGGTCGGGAGGGCAAGCCGGAGGAGGCAGGGTGTCGAGTGTGTCGCGCAGATTTTGGATTTTGTCCGAAAAATAGGTAGAGAAAGCAGACGGGAGTTCTTCTTTGCTGTGTGTGTTGGGGAGAGGAGAGTCTTTAGAAGTGCCTAGGAGTGTGTTCATGGTGGCGTAGAGGGTTTTGGAAGAGGTGCCGGGATTCCAGGATTTGGTTTTGAAGGTGTTTGCGTTTAGATTCGGAGATCATTTTGCAGACTTTGGATCTGGTTGTTTGGAAGGTCTGTCTGTGAACGGTGAGGTCAGATGAGCGCCAGAGGCGTTCCGCTTGTCGGCGCTCGCGCTTGGCCTCAGCTATGTCATCAGTGAGCCAGGGGGAGGGGAGTCGGTTGGGTATGGAGCAGGTGGTGACAGGGGCATGGGTGTCTAGAAGTTTTCGAAGGGAGGAATCGAAATGGGATGCAAGATCGGGAGAAGGGGTGGGGTCCGAGAGAAGGTCGACAGCTTCGTCGAAGAAGCTCTCGCGGTTGACAGATTTTAGTTTGCGGTGAGAGACAACGAGCTTGGTTTTTTTCGGGGGAGGTAGATTGAGGGAGACGAGAATAGCGAAGTGGTCAGAGGGAAGCACAGAAGAGGTGTCAGAGTCGAGAAAGAGTTGATCGGAGGTGCGGGTGATGATCCAGTCGAGGGTGTGGCCAAGTCGGTGGGTGGGTTTAGTGATGTGTTGTGTAAGATTGTGGTTTAAAAGTGACGTGCAGAGGCGTTTTGTGTCAGGGTGGTCGGGTTTGTCAAAGTGGAAGTTAAAGTCGCCTAGAAGGATGTGTTTTCCGGGTCGTGTGCTGTAGTGTTCGAGGAGGAGGTCGAACTCGGTGAGGAACATGGAGTTTGTGAGTTTGTTTTGAGAGCTTGGAGGGGGGCGATAGATACATGAGAAGATGAGGGACTGGCCAGGGAGTGTTGCTACGGCCTCGACAGATTCCTTAGTTTTCTTAGTTTTATATTCTTTAACAGTTTTTGCTTATATCCTTTTATTTTACTTTTCATGTATTGCTTTTTTGTTGTTGTTGGATATAAGCAATAAAAGAACCAGAACCATGAACAAGAGTTAGCTCCCTTTGTCAAAAACACCCACCACCTGCAACATCATTCACCTCCCCTCGGCTCCGTCACACCAGTGCTATAGAAAATGTCTGAAGGCATCTGACATATTATTTTTGTCTTTTTTTGTGATTTCACGGAAATGGTCGTTAACTGGGTGCACAAATACCCTCACTGTGAGCCAGAGATTCAATATTTTTTCATTCTGTTGACGGAGAAGGTGTGCCTTAACATAATATTGCCTGATTTGGGCTTCTAGAATGAATTCTGATTTATTTAGAGGAAAATGTTTCTCGGGATCTCAACCTCATTTTAGCATCCGCGAAGAGCATGAATGGGGGTACCCTTGCGCGATCGGCTATATCTCTGGTGTGTTCCTAAGGATTTAATATGGCTTAAACATCTCAGGACATACTACTAAGGTACACTTAGAAACCATCTTATTGAGTACTGGAGGGGGGGGGGGTGCACGGTAGCCAGGAGTGGCTTATGGAGTAATACAAAACAAACAAACAGATATAACTGACTTTCAAAACGCGGCTGTCTGCACATTCCACAGCCAGAGAAATCATGTCCTCGCCAGTGTGATTCTTGTGATCAAAGTTCGTTCCTCGCATCAACAGCACCTGTGGGTAAGAGCATATGATTATGTTAACCACTTCACCTATAGTTGAAGCATTCAGTGATTCTGAAACTTTAGTTAATTCGATGCCAAAGAGCCCCAGCCATTCCAGGAACATGGATTCAAAGTGGTGGTGATGGTGGTGGGGGGGAGGAGTGGGGGGGGGGGAGAGATGTTCACTTCCTATCTGATGGCCAATATATAGATATTATTTGGGTTTGTTTGGTTGTTATTTTCCTGTCAACTTCAGTTGTGTTGCTGTTTGTTGTTTTCTTTGAGGGAAAAGCTGAAAGACAATGCACTACAAATTTAACCTTTTAATCCAAAATAAAACCAGATGGGATGAACCAGCACACAAAGTCTCTTCTATAGGCCTATGAGATTGCATGCACTTCCCCACTATTGGCACAATATGCAATCATAACAAAAATAGAGACTGTATTCCTAGCTAAATCAAATAGACCGATCCACTATTTTTCGCGCGAATATTTGCCCCTTTCGTCGGGGTCCGGCAAACGTGCTATGCGTGCTTCACGGAAAACAGCGCTAGCGTAGACTGATAATAATAATAATAATAATAATAAGCGCATTAAATAGGCGCTTTATCCCAATTGAAAATCGGCTCAAAGCGCCGCCGCGAACTTAACCCAACAAGCACGCTCACGTGAATCACGCGCATTCACTCACACACTGTACATAAACATAGAACATTCACGTGGTGCTAAGGGCAAGCTCAAGCGAGCTACTGTAGTTTTTGGAAATTCAAAATCGTTTGTATTTGATTAGGTCGTTGATTCTTACTTTTGATATGAAATGCGCAAATCATCTCATTTGGTCCATATCAAGTTGTGATTTTTCACAAACGATAAAATGTAGAGTTTTAATATTTTCAGGACTGCACATTTTTATGCGCTCTTTCAGGAGGTAAAAATACGTGTGGACATATCCCCTTACTGAGTCTCTAAAAGAAATTCTCGTGCATGCAATCATCAGTACACTTTTCTTAAGTCCGTCTGAAAACATCTCTTTTTTCCCCTGAGAACTGTTGCTAGTGCTAGTCTGTTTACACCAATTAGGCGTTTCTCACCCCAGCCATACGGGGTCTGCGTACATGCACGAGTGCTTCAAACACAACTGACAGATCTACGATCCTAATTTAGCATGAATGCTTTACACAAAACTGACAGAATACGATCCAGTTCAGCAGACCAAATGTAAGTACAAGCGATCGAGTCAGTCTGTGAATACTATGGTGGGTAGAAATATTACTTTCGAGCATACGTAGTGATGTCTTGTGATTCTCTCAGGGTTCAGTTGACCATGTGGCCGACAGCAAGCTTTTAACCATTCTTTCGTGTCTGCCAGTCGTGATAAAGGCTTCGGGAGCGGAATAAATTATACACGTGGATATCGATTGGGGTATCAGAAATCTGATTTACACTCCCCAAAACAACAGTGCTTTCCAGGAATCTCCAATACCGTCGAAATTGGCTAAAATAATGGAAACATTGACGCTCTTCGATGCCCAGCAAGCATAAACATCGGTTGTTTTTGTATATAAACATCGGTTGTACATGGTATGCAGCGTTTTGATTGGTCGAGAGGCAAACGCACGCTAAGTCTGACTGACTTTTCACGCCAGGAATAAATTGTCAGAGAGAGGGAGAGCATTGCGTCACCTCATACTGAGGTGCTGTACGTGCTTTGCGTCGATTCAGGAATATTGTATAACTCTGACGTGTCTTGTGCTTTTACGTCACCATCTTTGGCTAAGTCTTCTCCACAGGTCGTTGATTCTTACTTTTGACATCTTTTTCTGCAGTAAATTTTTTTTAATATTTTAAATTGAATATGTACAGAGCCGGCTAATGAACTCATTCAATGTCTTTCTCCAAACTAGCTATGTGTAAAGATCTGTTTCACATCGCACACCATATAATGCAATGGACTGTGTTTTCGGCCGGCCGACATTTTAAGTGAATATAACAAAAATTATGGACTCTAATGTGGGTCAACTGACTTATAAACGGTCATTTAACCTTTCAATGACACATCCAATTTTCAATATGCTCGGGGGCGCTCTGAGACACCCCTTGAATAAAGCATTTCCCCTATTTTCAGGCTTGTATGTACCCCACACTTAGAGATTTTCGTGGGTTTTTATATACATACATACGCGCACACACACACACACACACACACACACACACACACACACACACACACACACACACACACACACACACACACACACACAACACAACCGCACGGTGCTTTGCGCCATAAGTACATTCTACAGCGAAATTTGCGTAACTAGACATGACATAATTTTTATCTTGTTACTTTAGAGTTTGAGGCGTGCCCGCCTATGATGTCATGTGCGTGCGATTGAAAGCACTCCACCACGTCCCGTCCTAAAAAGGCTTTTCTATAAATATGAAACTTAATTTTAAAACGTTCCTAAGTTTCCAAGTCTATAAGTATAAGCCATACAGAAACTGACTTAAACTCTGCATGAGAAGCATGGACAATTGCACTGGGTACATTAATGAGTGGAACCACAAACTCTACCACTACCTTTCATTGTATTACATATGAAATTTTACTTTCCACAGAGGTGGACTTTCTGTCTTTAGCTAAACTTTACTCTTTTACTCTTACCATTGTAAACTTCAAGTTAGTATCCTCAGCCGATATTTTTTTCTCTCCCCCCCCCCTCCCCTTCTCTCTCCCTCCCTCTACATATACACATTACTGTTCCGTACGCTGACGTACTACATGAATGAAGACCAATTTCTAAGTTATCATTACTTTGAAATGTGTACTCTCTTTGGTAGAATTGTATGGAACCATCTTGATTGGGACATGATATCATTTTTTATGACATCATCAGCTATGTGAAACTTTCATCACCTTCAAATAACATCTTAGCTACTTGTAAAATTTACATCACCTATTACATCATCCTTTACTTACATTGTAATGCTATTTACATCTTGTCACATTGCAACATGGGATAATGAAGGCTGTAATGGTGTTGGATGTTTTTTCATCATATCAAAGTCTATTCCATCGGTGATAAAACAAAGAACCGTATACAGTGAGTGTGTCCACAACGCATGGCGTCCTAAAGCCATGATGAAGATGATGGTGGTGATGATGACGAAAACAACACAGACCTGCACACAGCGTGGATGTCCAGAGCGAGTGGCATACAAAAGCGGTGTGTCTCCACTTTCGTCCGTGGCGTCAATATCTGCGCCTTTGTCTAGCAGGTACTGCACAATTATGGAGTGGCCTTCCTTGGCTGCGTGGTGCAGAGGTCGCTCCCTGCCTCTAATGGCGTAATTAACATCTGCACCTGAAAGTAAAACAAGAATGGCAAAGTCCTTTAGGCGCACGTGCATAACCAGTCCACATAATTAACCTGACCTTTCTGACTTTAAAGGGGCACACCAGACCTTTTTTAAGGCTTAAGTTCGCAAAGAGCTTTTACTGGGATTCAGTATACATACCCACTTAGACAGTGACCACCCTGTTGTCCCACCAATCGCTTTCCTTCGTCCGTTCAAAGTGAAAAAAAGGCCCACCGAAATCTTTTGTGGGATCCCTGAAAAGATCTGATAGGCGATGGTAGCTGACGTCATAACTATTATATACGACCTTAGATAATCTGCATAATTATAACCAATCAGAGACAAGATGGCGGATGAACCAGCGAAGAAAAAAAAGTATCATCGCCGACTCGCGCCGACATTGACAGAATCGAAATTGAAGAGAAGAAAGAGGAAGGTACATGGGAATATGGACATGTGGCAGCGGGTAAAGCAAGGGCTTGGCTTGACCACCCACCCGGAATTTGTCACTTTCCTGCTAAATCATTAAGTAATCTACGGTCTTTGTCGATCTTCCTATTGTTCCGCTAGCGCTAGTGATTTTCAGATTTCATTATCTTCAATAGAATTTATCTCTAACTGATTTCGCAAGATTTAAAACCTGTTTTATCATATAGTTACGAGCTAGTTATCACATTTTATGCTGCACAGACCTGAAAACTACGGTGTGTGTCAAAGTTGCACATCGCTGGTCGTAACATGTTTTTGTCTGTGCCGGCTCTCATTAACTCGATTCATAGAGGTAGTGTTTCTGCTGCGAGGGTGCATTTGTCGTTTCCCATGATGCTTTACGTATACCTTGATGTATGAAATGTGAAACTGACTAATGTTCTGTTTCAATTATGGAGTACGGTGCGTGTTTCCGATGTGTAAAGGATCAAAGGTCAAACTAGGTACCGTGAACTCGCTTTGCGAACGCGAAACATGCATGCCCTTGGTGCACTACGCATGATCGTTACTAGTAAATACTAGCAGGTCGAACAGAACCCGCATTGTGATTTTGACAGCATAACGAGTACGGAAGGTTTATTCTACTTTCTCGAGAAAAAAATACGTAAAAGGGATGCCGGAGAACATCAGTACACGTCTACACTGACACGTGTGTACATCACACCGATGATCTCGTGACCTGCAGTATTGTGATTCACTAATAGTCAGCCGGGTTCTGCCTTGTGACGTAGGCTTATAAATATGTATATTAATTCAAAACGAGGCAGATGCAGACGATGAATCTGCGACTCCGGTTCAAAACAATATACCCTCTAAACGATGAATTTCGACATTTGACATTATATTTACATCATGAAGCTCTAAGATAGTACACACAGGACCCATAAACAGTATCTGTTGCAGACAATTTGCTGACTGTTGAGATGCTTGATCCTGGGAAATATAACGTTTTCGACAGGTCAGCAAGTTTTCAAATGTCCCAACGTAAGTAAAGGATTGGCTTTTGTAGAGGTCACTTAAGTGTTCAAGTGTCCTAACATAAGTAAAGGGTTATGGTCTTTGTACATGTATGCGAAATACACAATTTCTATTTAAAAAAATGCATGCATTTTTCAAACTTTGGTCAACCTCCAGTGACTATTGACTATTGCGAGGGATCAACCAAATTAATACGCATAAACAGGTCTTATCATCAGCTACCTCTGTGCCAAATGTGATTGATAAGTTTACAAAACTACTGACAAAAATAGGTATTTATTATACGTTTGCTGACCTCTTGCCATCATTGACCTATCCGAGGGGTCATCCAAATTAGTATGCATAAGAAAGTCTTACCATCAGGTTAAAATTTTTAAACGATTAGGGCTTAACGTGTTAACATCTTTTGGGTGATCTCGAAGACAGGACGCAGAACAGGATCTAAACAAATTTTGACACCAGCTGGATTCAAGACCTACAACCTTTCGGCAGAGTCGAATGCTGTATCTTTTGGCACAGCTGTACCAAATTTGGGTTTAAAGTTGAAAACGGCATCTGAGAAAATGTATTCTGGTAACATTTTCTTGACCCCATGTAACCTTGCCCTCTGAAAGAGGATCATGATATACCTAGTATGTTTAGGCAGGTCTTGCCACAAAGTATCATAGGGACAAACTAAAGATTGCATATGGGCAGGCGGACGGACGACCATTGGCCCAGAAGATAGACTCAAGTTTGCTATAGCATGTGAGTCAAAAGACTGAAAACTGCACACAGACAGACGGATGTTGGATGACAGACGGATGACAGATGATCCACTACATCAGTGGACTCAGTTTTGCTAATCAAGTGAGCCAAACGCCTTTAGCTTTTCGTGTTTGTAAGTGTGTAAGTTGATTATTTGGATGCCTTTGACAAACAGAAAATAGTTCAAGACCAAACAATGCTGATTCTCATTCATACTGACCCCAGTGACATTGCACACTGGTTGGTTTTCAATAGTGCCCCCTGCAGAAGTTCCACATTGCACTTTTAACGTCCCATAATTGTGAGGTCATTAGTGACTGACGTCATGATCCAGCAACGTGAGATTTTCAATAAATGCGCCAATGGGAATGGGAGCTAGTCAAACGATAGGTCCTTGCCCCTTCATATCAGCCCATAAAAAAATACACAGATAAAGTACATAACAAACTGTCATATATCATTATCTATCTTGTACTTTATCTGGGCATTTTTCTCCGGTCTGGCGATTGGGTGACTGATAGAAAGGGGCAGGGGACCTAAGTCTAACATCTAGTCATGTCTCAACGCTCAGTTTATTACCCCCATCCCCCCCCCCCCACCCCTCCCTTTGTGCATGCAGCTACCTGTAGTGAACGTATCAGTACCAGTGGATGCATGCATAAGCGGATTGACTCTTGTGCTGTCAGTGAGCACGTTTTGTCACGATACTTTCTGCAGGAATCATTGCCTGCTGTCGGTAGCGCTTTTGTCGTGATTCCTGGAGGAATCGTGACAAAACTATGTTCTGACAGCCATAAGGTTAACAGTGACTGACCGTGGTCAACAAGAATCATGCAAATCGGGAGGTTCCCTAGCGCAGACGACAGCACCAGAGGATGCACCAGTCCCATCAATCGTATTTGGTTCACGTTCGCGCCTCCCTTGGGAAAAAAGCACAAGAGTTAAAACTTCAAAATGAAGTAAACAAACTAACGTTAACCCATTTGACCCTGACACACTACAGTAGGAGATGGAACGACCATGATAATTCAAGGGCAGTGAAAGATTAGCTTAATTGGGGCCATCAGGCGCCAAGCTAATCTGGCACTACCCTTGAATTATAGAGGTCGATCTATCTCCTGCAATTGATAAACAGTCGTTAGGTGACACCTCTAAATTTTGATAAATGTGGCCTTGGGGTTAAAAAAAGTTAACCCCTTCACATCCAGTGCACACAGATTGTGTTTTGAAATTATTGTAAATTCTACAACAAAGATCTAGCTGTCAAAGGAGCATGGATACAAAGTGATTTCAGCAAGAGGCACGATGTTCATGAGCCCCCCGCAAATGCGGGGGCTCACGAGTATTTATGCCTCTTGCAGCTGGATGTTAATGGGGCTAAGGTAATCCTTATTACATGCATTTCCATTGCAAGTGTCTGGTGCATATTCACATATCCCTATTCATTCGCACCCCCCCCCCCCCCCATCCCCACCTCCTATCAATCAAAACTTCACAACAGAGTATTCAAACACTAAAGCACCATACGTACAACTCTGCCACAGGTTTTGCCTATAGTAAAGTCAGACGTATAGCAAAATGTTGGATGTAACGGCGTTCTTTCAGAGGTCCAACCTCTACTCTATACCTTACTAACGATAGCAAAAAAACAAATCGGGGTCCATTATTTGTTATATCCAAAGTTCATTATGCATGTATGCCAAAATTCGCTTGTCAAGTTGAAATCGTTACTCCCCTATAAACGGCAGTTCACGCGAAGAAGTATTGTCCCACATCATTTGTGGGAGTACTCTCCAATTAGGCTCACTCAGTAGGCAGCATCTCATCTGAATAAAAGTGTACTTGCGGCATACTCCAAGTAGGTCTCTCAGGGGAGTACCCACACACACGGCCGGTAAGAGGTATATTATATTATATTATATTATGTTATGTTATATTATATTATATTATATTATATTATATTATATTATATTATATTATATTATATTATATTATATTATATTGAGCAACAATTTGCTTGATGTAGTGCAAATAACAGGCAGATGTGGTTACGAGACCCGAATCAAACTGATGTCCGAGTCGTAAGACGAGCATATTTTATTCGGTTCAAGTAATCACATCTGTCGGTTATCGGCACTATATCAAGCAAAATGATGCTAAATATGATTTATGTACCCAGTCCAAAACAAAACATTCATTTTGCGGCTGATTGCGGTGTTCAGACAAAAAACATGCATGGCAGACGACTGCATGAGTGTCGACTCGGCGCGTAGATTTCGTCTGACTATCGCAGTATGAGCACATCCAGTGCTTTGTATAACGGTGTGTGTTACTGAGTCAATAAAACTTGTTACTAGATCACGCATAATTGCCGAAAATGCCGGCAGGTTTCTTTATTTAGTTCTTTCCTCAGGTTGTCGATATCGCCAGCTGACATCTCGTCAAATTCACTAAGTCCAGCGACTCGCACGTTTCCTGGCGTCCGTTCTTTGTTCGTGTTTGTGTAAAGGATGTACATTTCGAGCATTTCATTACTACAACATATAAGAACCTTGTTAATTTTGCCGTATTTAAAGATTCCGCGTTTCCCAGTTTTGAAACAAGCACGTATCATCAAGATGAATCTTGGCGCACAAGAGATTTTGGGAAGGGAAGTATATCAAACAAATTTGTAAATATTAATTTGCTTGTTTAAACTGAATATATCAATACATTTGTCAAAGAAGGAAAAACTTCATGGAGTGGGCACATAGTATTATAAGTTTCACTGCTCTTTACACCCACAGCTTTTGTGAAGACCTATGCGAATCTGTGTCCCTAAATGATGAAAAAGGCTGAACGGGGATCCACATATATGCCCTTACTTGTGTTATGAGCATGCGCACTGCCTCAGTGTGTTCGTATCGGACTGCCCAATAGAGTGCAGTAGACCCCTTGTCGTTCTCGATGTCACATCGGGCCTTTCTTTCCAGCAGTATTTTTATCACATCCAAGTGGCCCCACCTGGTGTAAAGGTTAAGCCAGTAAGTAAAAGGCATTATGCTGACGTTGGCCAACACACACTAGATGTTGTACAGCCTAAAAAGTCCAGATCAGCTATTCATCAAGTACAGGTTCAATGTGTATACTTTCCTGCATGCAAAAGGTCATCCGGCCGCAATTGCATGCAGGAAAGTATACACATTGAACCTGAACTTGATGAATAGCTGATCTGGGCTTTTAGGCTGTGCTCCATCTATAAAACACACGCACTACCTGTGTGGGTTAATGTGTCCAAATGTCAGGCGAACGAGACACTTGTCTTAGTGTGCGCGTCAGCGGACTGACGTCAGCTGCCATTGTCCCGCATACAGGCCTTCACGGCCAACAGTGGCCCAATAATCATTGCTCGCAGGGTCTAACATTGGGCGTTTTGGTACTAAAGTGTACTTCTTCTCAAACTCAGCCCGTTCAATCCTGGCACAATCAACACTTGGAGAAACTAGCAGTTTTCACAGTATAACTTCCAACTACAATGTGTGTGGAGTTTGTATGACTCTTTATCACTCTTTATCCAGCTAGAGCAATCCTTCAATCCTTTATGACATATCTGGTAGTTTTAAATTACTGTCTTCAGCAAATTTGTGCTTCATTAATCGTGGCACATGTGTGCTACTGACTGAAAGTTCAACATGAATAATTATAACTTTGGGTATAATATCTATGCAGCTGAAATTCAATACAATTAAACATATAGTGGGTTTGAAGTTGGTTGATCTCATGAGGAAGGTTTTTTTTTTAATTTTTGATATTTTTGCCGCAATGAATCAAATTTCTTTTAAAAGGTTAGAGAGATACAATGCTGCAACATCATTTTTGAATAGAAGAGTACTTGCGGTGTACTCATTGAGCAGCTATATCTTAGGAGTACACCCACAGACGGTATGGGATGCCATAGGAAATAAGTTACAAACCAGCTGATTAATAATCCCCGAGCGCATGCAGCCACCTGTACTGAAAACAGAGCTGGCAGCTGCATGCATAGGGTATAGAATACCTTGCAGCCCAAAGTAAAGCAGTGTCCCGCTTTGAGTTAACGTAATCCACGGGCACACCATTTTCCAGATACAGAATGACTAATTTGGTGCAGCCAAGAAACGCAGCTAGATGCAGGCTAGGAAATGTCCGTGGCCTTTGACCCTCCAGTTCTACCGGCACCTCCTGGCTTAGAAGCGTCATCCTGTCCGTTTCGTCTGCAAACTGTGTGACATGTGGAGTGTTTCCCAATGTGCAAAAGGCAATCGGCCCTCCGTCCGCCCCCGTCGAGGACGTCGGCCCCCGTCGAGGACGTCGGCCCGATGGCCTTTGCGCACTGGGTTGTAGGCTTCATGCACGAGAAGGTTCCTCAAACAAACCAAAGTCGCTAGCTTTTGATGACATTCAGATATCAATTAAAACGAACACATGTCAAAGAGATTAAAATTTCAATCTCTTTATGCATGCAGCCAACTGTACTGTTTACAGCTAGTACAAGCCACTGCACGTGCAAGTGCGTTGATCAAAACAAACCAAAGTTGACAGATTACGATACAATTTAACCAACCTCTTTGACACCAATAATCGTGAAATGCGCAAATGAAACCACTGCACTCTGACTGAAATTCACATGACGAACACAGAAAAAAGTGTAAAGAAAAAAATATGAAGAACATAGGACTAACAAGAGACAAATATCCTCATCAGCCCCCGCATGTGCGGGAGCTCATGATGGTTTCTCAGTCTCTCGCAGCTGGGCAGCATTCGCCTTGCTCCAGCAGTAAAGGGATTAACTTTAACTTTGTCAATAGACTTAAATTTCACCTGCTTGCGAATGAAGCTAACATACTGTTTTCAGCACCACTTATTTAAGGAGGAAAAAACGGGAGGACAAATTCCTCAATCAAGGAACCGTACATGCAGCTGACCTCAAACAACGAGAGGTATATATTTTCATGAGCCCCAGCACATGAAAATCTATGTTGGAGAAGAGGCTGAAAGAAAAGTTCAATTCTGGCGATGCCGTCCTCTGGTGCCTGCCATTCACATCACATTAGATATAGAGGCTTTGCAGAATCCAAAATACCACAGCGAAGACAATCACAAAAGCCCATCATGAACTGGCTGTCCATCTATGCACTGTCCCCTATACACTCTAGTGTCCCAGGGACAGTAAACCGGATCTATGCACCGACATCAAATTAAAGGGCAGGGGCCCAAAGGTGCACCTTCGATTTAGCCGCAGAGCGCCGACGACTAGGATTCAAATGATTCATCGGACTGAGCGCGCCAGCTGACGATTCAACCCATTCAGCCCCAACACCATACAGCAGGAGATGGCCTGACCATGATAATTCAAGGGTAATGCCCAGCTAGCTTTGCGGCTTCAGGTGCCATGCTAATCTGGCACTACCCTTGAATTATCATGGTCTGTCCATCCCCATCAAGCGTACATATAGTCGTTAGATAACACTTCCAAATTTGTTAAATGTGGCTGTGGGGTTAAATGGATTAAGTTATTTTCTTACTTACCAGTGTATAACGATGATGATTTGTCCATTTGTCCATGTTGCTACGTGTTTGTGGTGTTTCAGAGAAGCAGAAATAAGGGAGAGTGAAAAACGAAAAAAGATTGCTTAACTGGCCTTTGTCAACTGAAATGTCTAGTAACAAGATGAGTCTTCAGCTGAAAGACTGAATATTGGCTGCATTTTGGAGGGTGGCTGGGATATTGTTCCACAGAGTGGGGGCAGAGTTCTTCAAGGATCTTGCTCCAGATCTCCTTTTGACGTCTCCTCCAAATCTAGGAATGATGATTCTGGTCTGAGAGGAGTGGGTTTGTGGGTGGGGATGATACCCAGATGAGACTGAGAAACAGTGGATGCACACACAGGCACGTCAGCGACAGCATCTTGTAGTCTAAGCGCTGCTGTATTGGTGAATTAAAGACTAAGGTTATGTGATCACTTTTTTGTGATTTGGTGCCAATCCTGGCCGCTGTGTTTTATATTCTCGAAGTCTGTTAGGAATGATGACGAGAAACCCCAGAGAGCAGAGTTACATGATGCGTGTCACTGCGATGGTGTTAGCTTCAGTCTCATTTATGAATGGTTGGATATGGCGGTAACATGCCCTTGCTACTGCGTAGCTGTACACTCATGGTCATGCTGCACAGTGTTTGCAAAAAAAACCCCAAAAAACATCTGACTGTACGTGCCCACTGCATGTGTACAGTTATCACCTCAATCCAGAACCAAACTTCCTGGCTTAGGAGCTTGTTCGAATGACTAGAGGTTTTCGTAAACCATCGGCGCGTCTGATGCAAACAGTCGATTAACCCATGTAGCCGATGCACTACAGCATGAGATGGATCGACCATGATATATCACGGCCAGTACCAGATTAGCTTGGCACCATCAGGCGGCAAGCTAAGCTGGCACTGCCCTTGAGTTATCATGGTCGATCTATCTCCTGCAACTGGGGCATAGCCATTAGGGGACACCTCCAACATTTGAGAAATTTTAGGAAACGCAGCCCTGGGGTTAAATCGGTTAAGCCCTGACAAACATTTGATATCAGTTTTATTTAATATCACATATCTGTCAGGGCTTTTAATCCACCGTGTCAAACACGTGCAAACAGTAACCTACCTCTGATTTACTAACACCCTTTATAATACAGAGGTCTGGCGCTCAAGCCTTTAACCGTTTGAGTGTAGGTAGAGGTTTTATTTCTGCATGGATCATCGCGACTAAACCGCTACCGACACAAAAAGGGTTAAAAATGGCACGTACCTTAGCCCTCTGAACCAACCTACCCGATGCACTCCGTAATGCCAGTAACATCTATGCCTGCCTCGTGAGAAATAAATTAAAGTACGTTTCGCAGTTAGGTCATGATCAAAGGTACACATGTACGTACCTTGCTTAACACCAGCGTTGCCAAGCCCACATCTTCAAGCTCTGTGATGAAATGCAATGCATTCTTCTTCCCCTTGAGTGTCTCCACCGAGACGTCGCATTGTTGCAGTAAAAACGCCTTATCCACCCGCTGAATAATCAAGTAGGCAAGATCCTTTCGTTGTGCTGTGAGGACAACGTGAAGGATATTCTGATTGTTGAGTGGGTTCTTCACGTCAAGGTTGGTCACCGCTTTCAGTGCCTCTCGAAACTCAGCTGCTGTAGCATTCTATAAGAAGATGGGTGAAGTTGTCAGCTTCAGCGTATCATGGTACCCGGTAGCCAGGGTATTTTCTTTGTGGTCGCGTTATTGTAACTTTCTCCTTGTGGGACAATAAAGTTGTTTAAAAAAATGCTCATTTTAACCCATGAAAAAAAGTAAACATGGTCCAACTGCAAGAGACATAGATCTTCATGAGCCGCCGCAATTGCGGGGGCTCATGAGGATCTGTGCCCCTTGCTGACACCACTTCGAATCCATGTTCTTGGGATGGCTGGGGTTCTTTGACGTTGAATTAACGAAGACCGCAGAAACACAATCTGCGTCCAATGGCAGGGAAGAGGTTGAACACCGGTACACTTGGAAGAAAAACTGCAGCGCGTCGATTCGTGTGTGTGAGAGTGTGTGAGTGTGCGTCAGACAGAGAGAGAGAGAGAGAGAGAGAGAGAGAGAGAGAGAGAGAGAGAGAGAGAGAGAGAGAGAGAGAGAGAGAGAGAAATACATCATATCAAAGACAGTATATTTTTATATTATATTGAGCAACATTTTGCTTGATATAGTGCAGATAACAGGCAGATGTGATTACGAGACCCGAATAAAAAATGTCCGAGTCGTTCAGACGAGGACATTTTATTCGGGTCGAGTAATTACATATGTCGGTTATCGGCACCATATCAAGCAAAATTGCTCAATATAATTTATGTACCCAGTCCAAAACAAAACAAAACATTTATTTTGCAGCTGTTCAGACAAAACACATGAATGGCAGACGACTGCATAACAGTGTCAACTCGGCGCGTAGATTTCGTCTGACTATGAGCACATCCAGTGCTTTTAATAACCGTGTGTGTTACTGAGTAAATTCTACGTGTTAGTAACCCCACCCGGGTCTGCCCTGGGGGACTTGGGTGGGGTTAGGTATTTTTTAGTTCCCAGGGTCACCCTGGTCAGCCCCACAGGGTGGGTTTTTCTCTCTATTCTGGGGCATTTGTTTCTGTCTACCCTTTGTCCATTCACCTGTATTTGCCTTTTTAAAACTCTCCCTACTGTCTGCACTGCCTGTAGCTCTTGATATTGGATGTGTGTTGCTAAATGGTCTTAGCTTTATTTAGGCCCCATGTGTTAGGTTTATTTAATGTATTTGACCGGCTGGCGACATACATTCAATGTTCTGTTTATTTTTTTTCACAAGCAGTGCAGGCACGTCCTGAGAAAGCCTTGTTGCTGTCGGGACGTTAAGCAATGTACAATCAATCAATCTACGTGTTAGTAGATCACGCATAACTGCTGAAAACACCAGCAGGTTTGTTTATTTAGTTTTTTTCTCAGGTTGTCAATATCGCCAGCTGACACCTCGTCAATTTCACTAGTTAGTCCAGTGACTCACACGTTTCCTGGCGTCTGTTCTTCGTTCGTATTTGTGTATAGGATGTAAATTTCGATCGTTCATACACACTAAGAAGTATTTTATTACTATTACACATAAGAAGCTTGTTATTGTTGCCGTGTGAAAATATTTCGCGTTTCCGTTTTAAAAAATTCATATATCAAGATCGAATCTTGGCGCGCAAGGGATTTTTGAAAGGAAAGTATATCGAGCAAGTTCATGAATATTAATTTGCTTGCTATACAATATATCAATACATTGTGTCAAAGAAGGAAAAACTTTATTGAGTGGGTTCATAAGATAATATACTATCTAGAGTATTGCGTCGATGTCTGCGTGGTGACGAAATTTCTGCTTTACGTCACCGTCACTGTCTGAGGTCGAAGTTTTTTTACTTTTTAAATTTTTTTACTGCATAGAAAGAATTAATTTTTACTGAAACAGTTCAAGATAACTGGCTAACGAACTCATCTAATGTCTTTGTCCAATCTAGCTATATCCAAATGTTAAGTTAATATGACACAAAGTACGGACTCTAATGCTGTACAACCGACTTTCTAAAAATGGTCTTTAAACCCTTCAATGAGACACCCAATTTTAATAATATGCTCGAAAGCTCTCCTAGGCACCGCTTAAACAAAGTACTTCCCTAATTTTCAAGCTTGTACGTACATCGGAGATTCTAGTGTTTACACACACACACTCATACACACACACACACACACACACACACACACACACACACACACACACACACACACACTGCGTTTCCCGCCGAAAGTACGTTCTGCAGCGAATTTAGCGTAACTAGACATGACGTAATTTTTATCTGATTACTTCAGCTTTCCAACAGGACACTGGAATAAGCAAGTGTTCAAGTGTTCTAACATAACACAAGGAAAGGGCTGGCTTTTGTACCCGCGAAATCCAAGCTTTCTCAAAATTTTCGACTTTTGTCAACTTCCCATGAAGCTTAACCTTTGTGAGCTGTGAACCAAATTAGTATTAGTATGCCAAAGCATATTAGTAGCATAAGCTTCCTTTCTGCTAAATTTATTTGATTTTTTTTAAAGTCCTGATTTTTTTTAAATCTACCAAAAAATTAGACATTTTTCACATCATTTGCTGATCTCTTGTGACCCTTGACCATTCTGATGGGTCGTCCAAATTACCATGCATAAAAAGGTCTTACCATCAGGTATCTAAGTACCAGGTTTGGGATAGAAGTTGTAAATTTTGTATGAGAAAACAAAAATTGTCCGAAAATGGCTATTTATGACCTGTTTCCTGATTTCTTGTTACCATTGACCTTTGCGAGGGGGTCATCCAAATTAATATGCCTAAGAATGTCTTATGCCATCAGGTATCTCTGTACTGTTTTGGTTTTGAGGTTTGAATAGTCTCCGAAAATGCCAACATTAAAGTTTACAAAAGTGGACTGCGGACGGACGGACGACCACTGGCCCCCAAAATAGACTCACTGTTGCTTCGGCGTCACGTCTCGAATGTGTTAACCCTACTGCATATACTTACTATAACCGTCATCAGTACTCGTGGATGACAGTCCGAAAAAACTGACATGACTGAAGACGGCCCGCAGACTTACTGTCACGCATGTTCCATGCCAGCAAGAAACGTAAGTTCTCATAAGCCCTTGCATAAGAACTTATGCCTCTTGCAGATGGAATAGGCTGGCTGAAGGACTGTTCTGTCTGAACCATAATACTGAAATTCAGCTTTATTGGATTTAGAAAAGCTGAATCAGCCTTCAGGGCTGACGACTGTACTATACTGCACACAGTCCTGGTGGCTGCATAAACATGGGGGTTAAAGGCGCCGCAGCCAACAATCAATTGTCGGGGAAACGTGCAGTACTGGCAGCACGTTGCTTACACTCAGCATCAAATGCCGCGCTAGATGTGTGTGCTGTTTATACACTCCGGTTGTTCCGTTGAGTCTGTAATAAGAACGACAAGACAGAAAATTGTAAGACAGCAGAAAAAGAAGTACAGCAATAAAACCTCACTTTTTCTACCAAGTCGCACAGCTTGCTGATTTCGCCTTTGGTCCATGCAGCAAAGGCCTCCGCGTCAATTGTGGGGGTGTTACTGTCAGTGAGAAAACTCTGTCGCTTGGGAAGTTCCGTCACTTCACCCTCCTTGACATCTTCCAGCAGCGGTTCCTCTGTCCTGGTCTGCATAGACCACGCGGGAGTGAAAAAAAGTTTGACACAGTCACATTTTCGGTCTTGAAATAAAGTCTAGGTGCCAGTGATTAGCCCCTTCACTGCCAATAACAACTGAACATGATCCAACTGCAAGAGGTATAGATCCTCATGAGCCCCCGGGGTAAATACACACTTACACCTCCGAACGCTTGAAGAATTACAGTATCTTCAATGCCAAGAACAAGATGAGGATTCCATCCCATATTCTGTCATATTGATTGGAGTTCACATGCGTTTTTCTTTTAGGAACATTCAGAGGCGGTTCTCCATATTTTTAGGTTTATTAAGCTGATCAATTCCCTCCTCTCTAAGCCAACCTCTGATCAACACACACGCCGGCGCACACAAATAAAGACGGACACACGGCGCTTCCCGCCATCAGCACACTCTGTGGGCTCGTGTAGCGACAGGAATTCTGAAAGGGTTGACTCTCTGGGTATATAGTGGCTCCAAAGCATGCAAAGATAAATCAATTCTTATTAACAAAAATTGAAGAGGTACAAAGCTGGATTACGAACTCATTCACTATCTCCCTTTAATCTAGCTGTCTGCAAAGTATGTAGTAAGAATAACAAACAAGATGAGGATTTCATCCTAAAGTCTACTGTATTGTTTGGAGCTCACGTGCGTTTTTCTTTTAGGAACATTCACAGTTGTTCATATTGTTAAGCTTATCCTTGTGATCTATTTCCCTCTTCTCTAAGCCAACCTCTGATCAACATACATGCCGGCGCACACAAATAAAGACGGACAGACTGCGCTTCCCGCCATTAGTACGCTCCGTGGGCTGGAGTAGCGACCGGAATTCTGAAGAAGAAGAATAGCACAGCAGCGAAATGACGTCACTATTAGCTTCACGTCATGACATAGCTGGTCTCACGATGCTGTATACAATGTGACGAGTTTAATGTTTCACGCCACTCATCCAAAAGGCACACAGCCTCTTCCAGATCTGACTGTTTTGTTCCACACAGCCTCTTCCAGGGCTGACTGTTTGATGGGAGTAATTAGTGGCTCCAAAACTTGCAAAAATGAATTAATTATTATTGAAAAAGTTGGAGAGGTACAACGATGGATTATGAACTCATTTAATATCTCAATTTAATCTCTCCACACGCCTCCCCCCCCCCACCCGCCCCCACTCACCCCCCTCCTCACCCCCCCCCCCACCCCACACCCCCTGCCTGATCCGCACAGCAATGGCACACACAAACACAAACGGCAGAATGGCACACACAAACACAGACGGCAGACACAGGGTGCTTTCTACCGGTTATACGTTCTGTAGGCTGGCGTAGCCACGTCCATTTTGAAGAATACAGTGGAATGGCGCATGCCCACAAAGCCTCTTCTGTATAAGCTTGCACAATACGTTCTTAAATATCATACAAAAATTGAGAGAATGTCTTCCTAAATGTGTGCCAGCTCATACACATGTAAAACACTGACGTGCTGTGATTTGCGTCAATTAGGAACAGTGTATAAAACACTGACGCTTTTGGTGCTGTTACATCACCGTCACTGTTTGATTCTTCTGATGAAATCAAAGAGTCTTACTTTTGACATTTTTTCCGCAATGAACGTTTTTTTCTAAAACGTTGAAGAGGTACAAAGCTGGCTAACGAACTCATCCGATGTCTTTCTACAAACTAGCCATGTCCAAAATTGCAAGTGCATATAATCAAAATTGCGGACACTAATCTAGGTCAACCGACTTTCTATAATTTATGTCTTCAATGAGACATCCAATTACAATATGCTCGGAGGCTTAGCCAGGCGCATGCAGCGAACTGTACTGTATAAAGTACTTTTTTTTTTTATGATCCCAAGCACAAGAAGGTTAAGCACACACAAACTCACATCTCGTTTTGCTTGAATTGCGACAAAGTCCCCGTCCTCTGCTACAGCTCTTGATGCCAAAACGGACATTCTGCGGCGTTCGAAACTTTTCACCACCTGAAATCCATGAGAGGAGGGGGCGGGGGGAATTGGGGGGGGGGGGGGGAGGGGAGCTATGAGTACATGTCAACCTGAGTATATTATGCATCTCTATTATAGGCAGAAGTGGAGTGTTCGTGTGCTATCAGTTCTAGACAGACCGAGCGACTCAAACTGTTTGATTCATAGTCAGTGAGAGCGATGCTCGAGGTGATTATGAATCAAACACTAGTTTGAGAATGGGAGTCACGAGGTCTGTCTAGAAATGATAGTATATACCAACACTCCACTTTTGTGTTTTATAAAACCTTTCACAATATCAGCAACACAGGTCAACCATGTCCTAAACTTTTCATTCAATGCCTGCAGACGAATCTGGAGCCGGTTGCACAACATGCAGTTACCCTTCTAGGCCTCAGACTATGTCAGCTAAAATCTGAACTTAGCAACAACCTAGTCTACCTGCGGTTGCACGGGCGCATTTTAGACTAAGGTGAGCGACCCATTGACACGAATCCGATACGAACTCGATCAGAATCCGAAGCGGGTCCGAAACAGAAAACTTCGTGCGAGTCCTTTTCATGTTTGTGTGTTTCAATATACCCAATGCGTAAACGAATTCGCATCCAACTTTGAACGAAAATGATGCAATTTTTGAAGGAAAATTGCATCACCGCATCTGGTTCGGATTGTATTTGTATCGGATTCGTGCTTCTGGAACCGTAGCTTAACAGCTAAATTAGCATGGAAACGTTACAGTTGCTCCGAGGAGCACTAATAACAGTTAGAACCAAGTTAGGGTGTAAAGAAATGACACTTGCATTTGTCTGATTGTAGTTTACAATACCTAGTCTTCGTTTCCCGCTATACAAGCGCTTTGCTACATCTCACTCCTTTCATTCACTGCATAACATTGATATAGATTACATGAAAACAAATGCTCTCAACGACTAGTTTAGCATCTCTTGGATGACTTGGTCATAGTCTGCAAAATGCGGAGTTGTTTTTGACTTTCACCAACATTCTCCATGGAACCTACATGGAACCTTGTTGTGCAAGGGAATTCGCAGAACAAATGGATACATGTGTGATGTGTAAGTTTGCCGGACACAAAACGAATACCATCTAAATGGTATGAGATGCAGAGTTAAGTTACATGGGAAGTCCATGACGTCAATTTTATGAATTTAGGTTTTGCCAAAGAAACTGCGTCACCAGAACAAAAAAGTCAACAGCGTGCAGTCCACACGGTGACATTCGGACATCCAGTGCTAAAGTTTGCGTGCTTTGGATCTTGTTTCCAACATATTTCACGGGCAGCGATATAAAGGTAAACCTTCTTGACAACTTGTCCGCAACACTGAGTGTTTGAAAATAGGAAAATGGTTGAAGTAAAATGTTTGTACAGTCAGTGAAAAGCATCTGGTTTGGAATCTGTTTTCATGACGGACAAAGACCAAATCTCCCCGAATTGGAGCGGTATACAATGATATCCCAGGAAGCTTAGCGCGGTAAGACTAGGAAATATAGTGACTGTCTGGGGATGCTATCTGCTATCTATGTAAAAGTGGTCTTGAATGGTTCTATGTTGTAATATCACTGGTCTCTGGCACCCATGCGGATATCCAAGAAGCAAATGGTCATCGTGCTGATTAGATATCAGCCGAAGCTGGTCTGCACACAAGCCAAACAAAGCTGTTGTTAGCCTGAGGACCTTCTACTTCCTGGCAGTTGTTTTCAATGGCCTACATTAATTTGGCACCATGTTAACACAAACGTGATAGAAGTGATTTAATAATAATAATAGTATTTCCTTTAGGCTCTTACGTGCATATATTAAGGATAATGATATTTCAGGCCTTGAAATGTCAGAGCGGGGGAACATGGACACTTAACATTGCAGTTTCACTTAATTCTGATATTCCTCAAATATTGTTTGTATCTCAGCATCCACACACGCACACACACACACACACACACACACACACACACACACACACACACACACACACACACACACACAGACACAGACACACACACTTCTCTAACTTTTACTAGCTGCTACTTTCCTTTTAGCAATTTGCAGACTGGAAAGATAAATCGGCGAAGACAGTTTATGGGCCGTGCCAGACTAGCATGGCGCCTTTCAAGGCCATACTCTTGAACTTAGCTATCAACTACTACTAGTAGTGGTAGCAGTAGTAGTAAAAGTAGTACTAGTAGTAGTAGTAGTACATGTAGAAGTAGTAGAAGCAGCAGTAATAAAGCAATAATCGAAGTAGTAGTGGTAGAGTAGTAATAGTAGTGGTAGAGAGTAATGGAAGTAGTAGTAGTGGTAGTAGTAGTAAAGAAGAAGAAGAAGAAAGTGGGAGAGGGAGCAAACCTTCTCCCGCGTCTGTACTTTGTCACCAGTTTCCTTCTAAACAAAGCAAAAATAAATAAATAAATAAATAAATAGTATCATTTTGACAAGAAAAAAAGAGACTTCATTTGACCCTTGCTTCAAGCGTTAAAAAAAATAGTTTTCATAGATCTACACTGTAGTCGCTAGCATGCATCCATGCAATTACAGTGTAGGTTACAAAGACTCATAATTCATTTATAAATCTGATGCAGCATGCCCCATGTGGCTCCAAAGTATTTCTTTCAATATGTGCTTACTAGTATATACCCTGAACTGAATTTCCATGTATTTATCATGATATGTACAGTGTTAGCGATATGCATGCCCCCAAAAATCATTCTATTGATTAAGATTTTAAACAGAACAAACCTAGGAACAAGAAAGGCAACGCCCCTATGCTCATATATCTAACTGATCAAAGTAATCAGTCTGACCTTTGTAACCTTGACCTTTCCGACAGGTGTCTAAGCAAGAGTAAAGGGCTGGCTTTGCACTTGCGAAATCTGTTTTCTCGAAATGTGTGCCTTTTCCTCACATTTGTCAACACTCCATGACTTGACCTTTGCAAGGGATACATACAAAATCGGCATTTTACACACATTTGCCGATATTGTGACACTTAATCTTTATAAGGGTCATCCAAATTAGTATACATGGGGAGGTCTTACTATCAACTATCTCTGTACCTAGTTTGGGTTTGAAGCTGTGGTCAGTATTTGAGGGGGAAGAAACATTGTTGTCAAAATATGGCTATATTTGACCAATTACCTTGTGTCTTGTGACCCTTAACATTTTCAAGGGGGCATCCAAATTAGTATCCATAGGAAGGTCTGACCATCAGGTATCTTTGTGCCAAGTTTGGGTTTCGAGTTGTGAATAGTTATTAAATACTATTCACAGTTTGGGTTTCAAGCTGTGAATAGTATTTAAGAACAAACAAAATATGACTATATATATGATCCCCTGTTGCCTTGACCTTTGACAGAGGTCAAATGGAATCTGTCAATACATTTAAAACTTAAAGCACTTTTCAATGAGCCCTGCCTTTCCTTTCCTCTGTACATAACAATTTTAATATCTGCTGCTGCAACTAAATACTTGAAACATTCGCAATGATGAGTTTTGTCCCCTCAGAAAAAAGGGAAGGTTGAGTTCATTTAGAGGTCAGTTTTCCAGGGTAAAATTCAAAGTATATTTAGTGCACTTTAACAAAAGCAAACGTGTTGGTAGACTTGGATTCTAATCAAAACATTAAATAGATTTACATTTATAATCAACTTATGTCAGTAGGTTTACATATTAAATTAAAAGAAACAAACATGGATGGATATGGACCTGACCAATTTCAAACATACGTCATAAGGTTCATCAGCGCTGCTAGTGTCAAAATGCGTTTTCTGCCTGGTGGGACGATTCCCTAGTTCCGTTTGCAGCTGGAGCTTTTGTTCCAACAGCTGACGCTCCTGAATCATGCATGGTAAAATGAAAACTAAACTTGTGACTGTGAAACCCCTTGTGCATGCAACCACTAATACTGTTCACAGTACTGGTGTTCAGAGGCTGGGGCTCACTGGTTTCACTCGCGAATGTACCAGGTGCATTTGGACACAGCGTATTTGTACCCAGAGAGTTACTCCTCGTAATGTTTGTACCCAAGTTGTAATGGAAAAGCATTCATTATGTGCAAGTATTCAAGTGATTCACAGAACAACTTAACCCTTTGGCTGTCAGTAAGACACATTATAATGTGATTCTTGCAGGAATCACCATGACAAAACATGCTACCAAGAGCCAAATTGTTAATCCTATCTTAACAGTCAAATGTGTTTTCCCTCAATAAGCTTTGCACACACAAACTCTCCTGAGACATTAATTCTTGATACCAAAAAACAAATTCCACTGCATGCTTGGGTGCCGATCCTATTGAAGTAATATACACAATGTGTAAATATAGCTGAATGCACACCCTTGTCCTAGGTACAATCACGAGTGAACCCTGAACTCTGCTCCAACTGCAGTATCAGTGACTGCATGTACAGGCAGTTATCCCCGTTAATGCCGAAGAATGTGGCAACCACCAAGCGGCAAGAGGCACACAACCTCATGAGCCCCCACAGATGTGGGGGTTCATGAGGTTCTTTGCCTCTTGCTGACCCAATTCAAATCCATGTTTCTTGGATCGGTGTGATTATATGATGTTATATTTCCCCTGCTTTCAAAGACATAATCTTGTGTCCACATGCAATGGTGGGCTTAAACATACAAAACAGCGGACACTACTGAATTAAACATAAAAGACCAAAACTGTGACTGTTTCACAAGGGGGTAAGCATATTGTACATGCTTTTCCCCTTGTGCACGAAGCCACCAGTTCCGTACAGCGGACGCTCTTGAATCTACTGTGAAATCACGAGATCAAAAGTGGGACTATTAAGCGCGTAAAATGCTTTTTTTTTTAACTAGAAAGAAATAAAAACACATTTTGAATGGTTGAATATCACACCTTTTACCCTCTGGTTGCCGGTAGCACTTTTTGTTGACGTGATTCCTGCAGGAATCATTTCAC
This sequence comes from Semisulcospira habei, assembly GCA_036245525.1. Classification (NCBI taxonomy): domain Eukaryota; kingdom Metazoa; phylum Mollusca; class Gastropoda; family Semisulcospiridae; genus Semisulcospira; species Semisulcospira habei. The sequence continues at coordinate 303,159,319 of BTPG01000001.1, read as the reverse complement.
AACAAGAAAACGCAAAGCCATTATGGCTCACGTGTATGACCTATTTACATATGTGTGACCTTTGTGACAATAAGTAAAGGGCTGGCTTCTGCACCAGCAAAATCCATGTTTTCTCAAAATGTAAGCATTTTTCACTCATCTGTCAACCCCCCGTTACCCTTGACCTTTGCAATGATTCAACTAAATTAGTATGTATAAACAGGTCTTATCATCAGCTACCTTTGTGCCAAATTAGATTGAAAATGTTGCAAAAATGTTGATAATACCTACAATTTTATCAAACATTGGCATTTTACACATTTGTCGATTGACCTTTCCAAGAGGTCATCCAAATTAGTATGCATAGATAGGTTTTACCATAAGGTATCTCTGTACCAAATTTGGGTTGAAGTTGTGAATATTATTGGAGAAAAAAGCTTTTTTTTTTGTAAAAATAAGGCTATTTTGGACCTATATCCTGACCTCTTGTGACCCTTGACCTTTCCAAGGGATCAACTAAATTAATATGCATAGAAAGGTCTCCCCATCTCTGTAGCAAATTTGGGTTTTGAAGTTGTGAATAGTATTTGAGAAAAAAAATCTTTTGTAAAAATATGGCTATTTTGGACCTATTTCCCGAGCTCTTGTGAATCTTGACCTTTCCGAGGGATCATCCAAATTAGTATGCATAGATAGGACTTACCATCAGGTATCTCTGTACCAAATTTGGGTTTGAAGTTTGAATAGTATTGAGAAAAACATCTTTTGTCAAAATACTGCTGTTTTGTACCTATTTCCTGAGCTCTTGTGACCTTTGCCCTTTCTGAGGGATCAACTAAATTAGTATGCATAGAAAGGTCTTACCATCAGGTATCTTTGTATCAAGTTTGGGGTCTGAAGTTGTGAATAGTATTTGAGAAAAATAAATTATGTCAAAATATAGTATTTTTGACGTATTTCCTGATCCCCTGTGACCGTGACCTTTGTGAGAGGTCACTCAAATAGCTATGTTTAGAAAGGTCTTGCCACAAAGTATCCTTGGGCCAAGTTGGAAGACTGTGGCTTGAATAGTCTCCGAGAAAATGCCAAAGTTAAAGTTTACCACGGACGCCGGCAGACGAACGACGGACGGACAACCACTGGCCCAAAACATAGACTCACTTTTGCTTTGCACGTGAGCCAAAGAGTGCCACCAACAGACAAAGATATAACCTTTAATTCAAGCAACTGCAAATGATGTCATTGAAACCGCTGCAGATTCAATTCTGGCTGAGCCCATTTGTCAAAATGACCAAGACAAGCAAGTGGCACCTGAAGCTACGGAGGCTACGGGAGAGGAGGGGAGGGGTCGATGGTTAACCCATTTAGCCCCAACGCCCTACAGCAGGAGATGAATCAACCATGATAATTCAAGGATGGTGCCAGATGAGCTTGGCGCATCAGGCGCCAAGCTCATCTGGCACTACTCTTGCACTGTCATGATCGATCCATCTCCTGCAACTGGTACATAGATGTTAGGTGACATCCCTAATTTTTGTAATGTGGCCATGGCGTTAGATGGGTTAAGTCGGTCGATAAAGTAGGGTGTATCTTAACCCTTGCCCTCTCCTCCCCTCGCTTAAGGGAGCTCATGAGGATCTATATTAATGCCTATGATCAAAATATCAACAAAATTCAACTCACCTTTAGGTTAGCGTCCAGCTGCAGCCTCATTTCGTTCTGTACCAATGACATGTTCCACATAGTGACGAGCATTTCATCAATTTTCTGCCGAAGCTGCGCACATTGCTCTTCCGCCATGTCTGCCCTGGCGATTCCATGCAATAATTTGTTTATCAGCATCTCTTTTCCAGCTCTGTAAAGATGTTCTGGGGTCGACTGAAATTTTAGAAAATGCATTTTAAAAAGTTACAAACACATGCTAGACCAGACTGGCTCTATAATGCGTTAGCTTCACTGTGGATGGACTAGAGTCAAAGACATAAGTCTAAAGCCAAACTGTGATGAAGCTCTATGCCCGTGCATAGAGTTCACACAGGGTTTTTGTATGGTACGGTCTTGTCAACGGTTTGTCTTTTAACAAATATCCCGTGTATGCACGAGGTCACGTGCAATCATAAGGAAAGCGTTTTATGCAGAGGTTTAGGCCGCAGATCAGTCTAACCAGAGCTCAAGGGTAGTTAGTACATGCTGTTCTGTCAGTGAGGACGCGCGTATGTGGATATGCTATCCGTATTCCAAGACTCTGAAACCTAGAATTTAGGTATGTTTTTATATGTTTTATCAACAGCTACTGAATTAATGGCAGTATGCGTTAGTAAGATTTAGTTCGGTTGTGTAGCGTTGATTTGGTTCAGTTATGTCAGTTTGGAATTCGTTGAGATAACCGGTGATTTTTCTATGTAGTTATTTACCGAGCTGGAAAATTAAGAAATGTGAGGTGTGTATGCCTAAGTCGTTTATGAATGTAGTACGTGGTTGTGTTAAGTATAGTCTTTTCCAATGTATGGAATAATGTATGGCGAGAGTGTCAGGTTTAATGTAGTGACAGAGTTATGGTGAGTTGCAAAAGTAGTTCGTGTTATGAAGCACGTGTGTGTGAATGAACGTGTGAGAGTTATTTGTATCAGCCAGGTTACGTAAGGTACCTCATATTATCTAAGTTGTGTGTGTGTTGCAAGTGTTATGGTGTTAGGACTTTGTGTACAGAGTTCTTGTGTGGAGCGGAGCAACGTGACGCTGAGACGACAGTCAACGGAGGCTGCCGCCAGAGGACCTATCGTGAGGTCATTTCACCACTCGAGGAGTGAGCGACCAGTGCCTAGACACCCGGGTCATCAGAGACTGCGCTACGGGAGCGAGTCAGGAGGACGTCCACGGTACGAGAAACGGGGGACTACTCAGAAGCGTGCGACGCGAGGAACTACACGCCTAGACGTAGGACAGAACGTTGCAGAACGATAACACCAGTGAAACAGGTTGGATTGTGAGGACAATTACCTAGCCTGGCTTTTGTATGTGTATGCAGTGTTGATGTGCTTGTAGTGAGAAGTGTATGATGTGAAGAATTTTTTAAGTTTACTTTATTGTTTTGTTCAGAGTAAAAGGACCTAGAAGAAATAGAAATATTGTTCTGGTTGTACCGCGTGAATGCGCCCGACTGAGTCAGTGGCGGTGCGTGCGTCTGTTATGCTGAGAGTCTGTGCGTGCGACTGGGGAGAGTCTGCGTGCGTTACATAAACAAAAGTGAATTTCCAGGGAAGCAAAATTAGCCTGAAACCAACCAAATGGCCCCCGACCCTCGCCCCCCCCCCCCCACCCCCAACCCACCCACCCCCCACCCCCCAACCCACCCCCCAATCCCCCTCCCCCTACACCACACACACACACACACACACACACACACACACACACACACACACACATACACACACACACACACACACACACAGGACAAAAGAGAAAGAAATAAAGAAAGAAAAACAAAACAAAACAAACAACAATCAAAAAACCAATCACCAACCATATGAGAAAAAAAAAGAATTAAGCCCCCCCAAAAAGCCAACACAAACCGACTCTGGACGGTATGAGTCATCGGCACCACTGTCTCGAAAGCACTTGTCACTACTGAAATCACTGCAGCGCTGCTCCTTACGTCCCCGTTCCTCCATTAGAGGAGGGACCTTGCCTCTATGAGGAATCTCCAACCGAAACACCTCACTGTACCAGTAGGAACCAACCATTTTTGACACGTAGCAGAACTGATAGGTACCCTCTGCTTTTGGCAGCCTGAAAGCTGAAATTTAAAATTAAAAAAAAATCAAAATCGTATTGTTTCTCTTGCTTTTTTACTGTTTTAGATTGTAAAACAATTATGGTGTCACTTTACTTAATAGGCAAAGAGTTAAATAATGTTTATCTGACATATAAATCACAGACCCCAGAAACAAACAGGGAGTTGTCTCACTGTTGCATGTGTGTAAACAGACACCTCACAAAAATGCGCAAGGCCTCGAATTAATGCATGATTTAAGCCAACAAGAATAGCAAAGCCCTCAGGGCTCACGTGCATGACCAATCAACATACTTAATCTAAATTAAAATGTTCATGACTTTGACCTTTCCGACAGGTCACATTTTCACAAAATTTACACATTTTTCACTTTTGTAAAACCCCCTTGACCAACTTTGTGAGTAGTGATCCGAATTAGTATGCATTGAAAGATCTTATCGTCAGCTAACTTTCTGCTACATTTGGCTGAAACGTTTGCAAAATTCCTGAAAAAAAAAATTCTTCCAAAGAATAAACATCATTTGCTGATCCCTTGTAACCCTTGACCTTTCCAAAAGGTCATCCAAATTAGCATGCATAGGAAGGTCCTACCATCAGGTATCTTTGTGCCAGGTTTGGGATGGAAGTTGTAAATAGTATTTAAGAAAAAAAAAATTTTGGTAAAAAAAAAAGGCTAATTGTGACCTATTTCCTGGTCTCTTGTGACCCTTGACCTTTCCGAGGGGTCATCAAAATTAGCATACATAAAAAGGTCTTACCATCAGGTATCTCTATACCAACTTTGGGCTTAAAGTTGTGAACAGTATTTGAGGAAAAAAAAATCATCTTTTGTCAAAATAGTGCTTTTTTTAAGCTATTTCCCGATCTCTTGTGACTTTTGACCTTTCGGAGGGGTCAACCAAATTGTATCAGTAGAAAGGTCTTGCCACCAGGTATCTTTATACCAAGTTTGGGTTTGAAGTTGTGAATAGTATTAGAGAAAACATAAATTTTGTCAAAATGTGTCTATTTGTGACCTATTTCCTGATCCCCTACGACCTTGGCCTTTGAGAGAGGTCACTGAAATGGGTATGCTTAGAAAGGTCTTGACACAAAGTATCCTTGGGCCAAGTTTGAAGACTGTGGCTTAAATAGTCTTTGAGAAAGTGCCAACGTTAAAGTTTACCATGGCCCAAAACATAGACTCAATTTTGCTTCGCACATGAGCCAAAAATTGTAATAGTCCTGACCCCTGCTACAGTTAACTGGAAAAACAAAACAAACTTCTTCCATGTGCAATCATGCTGACAGTGACATAAAACATCAATTTATATTCTTGAGAAAAGTGAGATTTTAATTGTGATACAATGAATGAATCTTGCTTTTCCCAACAACAACAAAAAATGGACATAATGGCTTTTGCCATAATAACAGCAACAGTTAGACTCATAGACAGTGTGAAATATATAATGAATTGTGCTCTTGCAGATATATATATATATATATATATATATATATATATATATATATATATATATATATATATATATATATATATATATATATATATATATATATATATATATATATATATATATATATATATTGTGGACATATGAGCAAGTGTCACCTGGAAAATATAGTTTTGCATGACACTCCTTTCTTGGTTTGTAATGAGGGGGTAGTGGAGCAACAATAGCAGCGACATGCTCCTTTAACGATTTCCATCCCATTTTGTACAACCCTATCCAATCTCTGAAATCAAGGGAAAAAACAAAGTATGTGCTGGGCTGTGACTCTGGGCTTGTAGGTCTAGGCCCTAAGGTAACATATCACAGACCAGAACACAATGTAAAAAAAAAAAATGGCAAAGCCCTTAAGGCTCACCTGCAAGAACGGTTCAGTTCTAGCATAAGTAAAGGGTTGGCTTTTGTACCACTACCTGCAATGTTTTCTAAACAAAATGTATGCATTTTTCACTTTCACTTTTGTCATTCGCCCATGTCCTTGACCTTTGTGAGTAGTGAACCAAAATAGGATGCATAGAAAGTTCTTATCAGCTACCTTTCTGCCAAATTTAGATGAAAGGTTTTGCAAAAGTGCTGTTAAAAGCTTAGTCTACTTTTCACATCATTTGCCTCTCTCTGGTTTACCCTTCACCTTTCAAGGGGAAGTCCAAATTAGCATGCATACAACTGTCTTACCATAAGGTATCTCTGGACCAAACTTGGGTTTGAAGATATAAATAGTATTGGAGAAAAAAAACATTTTGTCAAGATATAGCTTTTGCAAACTATTTCCTGATCTTTTGTGACCCTTGACCTTTCTGAACGGTCATCCAAATTAGAATGCATAGGAATGTCATACCACCAGGTATCTTTGTAATAAGTTTGGGTCTAAAGTTATGAACAGTATTTGGGGGGGGGGGGGGAACATCTTTTCTCAAAATATGGCTATTTTTTTACCTATTTCTTGAGCTCTTGTGACCCTTGGCCTTTCTGAGGGGTCATCCAAATTAGTATGCATAGAAAGGTCTTACCAAGTTTCGGTTTCAAGTTGTAAATAATATTTTAGAAAAAAACTAATTTGGTCAAAATATGGCTATTCTTTACCTGTTTCCCGATTCCTTGTGACCTTGACCTTTGAGAGAGGTTAATGAAATTGGTATGTTTAGAAAGGTATTGCCACAAAGTATCTTTGGGCCAAGTTTGAAGACTGTGGCATAAATTGTCTCCGAGAAAATGCCAACGTTAAAGTTTAACGTTAAACACTCTCTCTCCTCCTTCCAGTCCGCCCTCAAAACTCATCTCTTTCAACAGTTCTAGCACCATAACATCACCACACTTCCCACCTCAAGCTGACTGTCATAATGTATTTGTGGCACATGAGTCATTGTCAAAGGTGTGCGCATGCGTGCGCAAGTTGTGAGTGCGCGCTTAGAGTTATAAGTATTATAAGATAAGCGCATTATAAATACCGTAATTATTATTATTATTATTATTATTATTATATTATTACCATGGGCGAAGAACACCGGACGACCACTGGCCCAGAACATAGACTCACTTTTGCTTCGCACGTGAGCCACAAATTAAAAGTCAAATCATACATTAACTAAACCAATTAACCCCTTGAATCCTTTGTCGATAGGCTTTTTGGTTGCGATGATTCCTGCAGAATCATCATGACAAAAACCCCTACCAACAGACAAGGGGTTAATTTGTTTTAAAAACAACAATCATGCAAGTTTGACAGCACAGTATGTTAACCTCCATGTGCATCAGTGCAACCTCTGGTACTGCATACAGTACAGATGGCTGGATGCACAAGGGGTTAAGGTCCGCATTGCATGCTTACCCTTGTTTAGGCTCATAGTTAGGAGTGACAACATAGCAACACTCTAAGTCAGCGCCCATGGTGTAAACTTCCTTCGTATTGAATATGACGAGGTCTTCCTCACTGGATTCGTTGTCTGCTTCTCCCGAGTCGTTCAAGTGCCTATAGCCCTCCTTTGACCCCCTCCGGGATTCTTTGCGTTTTGCCATCACTGGACAGCACCTGGAAAACTGTAAAATAAATGATTTACTGTAAAAAGTACCAGTTGCCATATATATATATATATATATATATATATATATATATATATATATATATATATATATATATATATATATATATATATATATATATATATATATATATATATACACACACACACACACACAATGGGATCGATGACAAAAATGGCAAATCAGAGTAATTATGAGAATATGTCAATGTCAGGCATGAACCATGAGTGATTAACCCATTTAACCCCACTTGCGCATTTCCCAAATTATGGAGGTGTCCAATGACTAGGTACCAGTTGCAAGGGATGGATCGACCATGATAATTCAAGGGTAGTGCCAGATTAGCTTGGCACCTTCAGGCACCAAGCTAATCTGACACTACCCTTGAATTATCATGGTCAGTTTATCTCGTGTAGGGCATCGGGGCTAAATGGGTTAAAAGCACTCATGATTCATGCATGACAGATTTAAATAATTGCTCTGACCAGTGACTTTGACCATTTAGAGAGGTCACTAAAATGAGTAAAAATGCTTTACTGCCAGTTTGAAAAACTGCCTTCTGGTGGGCGTTATCGAATGCCATTGGTTCGCAGGAATCTTTTCAAAAAGTCATTTGTGCCTAATGCAATAACCATGCTGAACTCCATCATGTAACTGTCGGGCCATATGACCAGTAATATTTTGGGCATAATAACTCTGCATGGTAATTTGTCATCGCAGCGACGTATGTGACATAATTGTCCATGGATGACAGTGTTTGTGTGCGCTTGTCTGTATGTGCGTTCGAGCGTGTGCGCATGTGAGCATGTACAAGGTTATTATATGTGCACGTATATCTAAAGGGCTGGCTTCAACACCAGCGAAATCCAAGTTGTCTCAAAATTTAATCATTTTCACACAGTCTGTCAAACCCCCGTGTGATGAAGCTCTATGCCCATGTATAGAGTTCATACAGGGTTTTTATATGGCTCGGTCTTGTCAGCGGTTTGTCTTGTGACAAATATTCCGTGTATGCACGAGGCCACGTGAAATCATAGGGAGAGCGTTTTGCATGGAATTTTAGGCGAGAGCTCATCAGAGGTCTAGCTAGTTAGTACGGGGCTATACTGTCAGTGAGGACAGACGTGTGTGAGATACCCTAGCCCGTATTCCAAGACTCTGAAACCTAGAATTCAGGTATATTTTATATGTATTATCAACAGCTACTGAGTTAAAGATAGTATGCATTAGTAAGAGTTAAGTCGGTTGTGTAGTGTTGACTGGTTTGGTTCAGTTATGTTGGTTTGGAATTCGTTGAGATAACTGGTGATGTTCCTAGGTAGTTATTTACCAAAATGGATAACTAAGGAATGTGAGATGTGTATGCCTAAGTCGTTTATGAACGTAGTACGTGGTTGGTTTAAGTATAGTCTTTTCCAATGTATGAAATAATGTATGGCGAGAGTGTCAGGTTATAGTCTGTTTCAATGTAGTGACAAGAGTTATAGTGTTAGTAGTTCGTGTTATGAAGCACGTTTGTGTGTGAGTGAACGTGAGAATTACTTGTATCAGCCAGTTTACGTAATGTACCTCATATTATCCAATATGTGTCTGTTTAGCAAGTGTTATGATATTAGGACTTTATTGTACAGAGTTCTTGTGTGGAGCGGAGCGACGTGATGCCGAGACGTCAGTCAACAGAGGGTGCCGCCAGAGTACCTATTGGGAGGTCATTTCATCACTCAGGGAGTGAGCGACCAGTGCCGAGACACCCGGCTCATCAGAGGCTGCGCTACGGAGCGAGTCAGGAGGACGTCCACGGTACAAGAAATGGGACGACACGGAAGCGTGCAACGCAAGAACTACACGCCTAGACTTGGAAGGAAAGAACGTTGCTGAACAATAACACCAGTGAAACAGGTTGGATTGTGAGAGACAATTACCTAGCCTGGCTTTTACGTTGTGTGTGTGTGTATGTGGTGTTGATGTGTTAGATTGGAGAAGTGTATAGTGTAAGAGTATTCTTTTGAGTGTTTGTTTACTTTAATAAAGGCCCACAGGAGAAAGAGAGCTGATGTTTGTGTTAAACTGCGTGAGTGCGCCCGAATGAGTCACTGGCGGTGTATGCGTCTGTTGTGCAAGAGTCTGTATGTGCGACTGGGGCGAGTCTTAGTGCGTTACACCCCGTGACCCTTGACCTTTGTGATCAGTCGACTAAATTAGTATGCATAGAAATGTCTTGCCATTAGCAAACTTCACGCCAAGTTTGATTGAAAAGCTTGCAAAAACTTTGATAAAAACTATTCTTACAAACAAGACATTTTTCACACATTTATCGAACTCTTGTGACCCTTAACCTTACCAAGGATCAAACCTTATCAAATTAGTATGCATAGATAGATCTTACCGTCAAGTATCTTTGTACCAAGTTTGGTTTTGAAGTTATGAATAGTATTTTTTAAACACATTTGTTGTCAAAATATGGCTTTTAAACCTATTATCCCATCCCATGGCCCTTGACCTTTGTCATGGGTCAACTAAATTAAGGTGCATATGAAGGTCTTATCATCAGCTACCTTTGAGCTAAATTTGATCGAAAGGTTTACAAAAATGTTGACAAACACTACAATTCTATCAAAAATTGCGATTTTAAACACATTTGCCAACCTCTTGTGACCCTTGACCTATCCAAGTTGTCATCCAAATTAGTAAGCATACATAGGTCTTACCATCAGGTATCTTTGTACCAAGTTTGGGTTTGAAGTTGTGAATAGTATTTGAGAACAAATCAGTTTTGTCAAAATATGGCTAATTGTTACCTATTTCCTCATCCTCTGTGAGCTTGACATTTGAGAGAGGTCACTCAGATTGGTATGTTTACATAGCTTATTGGTCTTGCCACAAAGTATCCTTGGGAAATTTGAAGACTGTGGCTTATAGTCTCCGATAAAATGCCAATGTTAAAGTTTACCACGTACGACGGACGACGGCAGACAGACGACCGCTGGCCAAGAACATAGACTCACTTTTGCTTCGCATGTGAGCCAAAAAGTGAAAATACTTTTAAAGGGGCACGCCTGACCTTTTTTAATGCTTCAGTTTGCAAACAGCTTTTACTGAGATTCAGTATACACACCCACTTAGACAGTGAATATTATTGTCCCACCAAATACTTTCTTTCGTCCGTTCAAAGCGAAAAGAGGTCCACCGGAATCTTGTGATTGAGCGCCATGAAAAGATTGCTTCTGATAGGCGATGGTAGCTGACGTCATAACTATTCTATACGACCTTAGGTCATCTGCGTAATTATAACCAATCAGAAAAAAGATGGCGGATGAACCAGCGAAGAAAACAAGAAAGTATCATCGACTCGCGCCGACAATGACAGACTCGGAATTGAAGAGAAGAGGAAGAGAGACAAGATACCCCTAAGTAGAACTGACATCGGACAAAGGAATATTTTTTTAGACATGTGGCAACGCGTAAAGCAAGAGCATGGCTTGACCGCCCATCTAGAATTTGTCCCTTTCCTGCTAAATCAGTGAGTAATCCTACGGTCTTTGTCGATCTTCCTATAGTTCCGCGAGCGCTAGTGATTTTCAGAATTCATGATCTTCAGTAGAATTTATCTCTTACTGATTTCGCAAGATTTCAAAGCAGTTTTATCATAGAGTTACGTGCAGAAAGTGGGTATAAATACCAATGTTCTGTTTCAATGATGGAACGCGTTGCGTGTTTCCGAGGGGTAAAGGATCAAAGGTCAAACTAGGCCCGGCACCGTAGACGGACGCAGGCTCGCCGGCTTCAGTTGCGAGTCACTGAAATAAGCCACGCCCTCGTCACGATTGTTTCTAGTAAATACTAGCAGGTTTAGCCGAATCCGCACTGGGATTTTGACAGTATAGCGAATATGGAAGGTTTATTCTACTTTTCTCGTGAAAAATTACGTCAAAGGGATGCCGGAAAACATCAGTACACGTGCACACTGACACGTGGAGTGTTTACGCCACACCGATGATTGACCTCGTGACCTGCAGTATTGCGATACACGGATAGTCGGCCGGGTTCTGCTTTGTGACGTAGGCTCATAAATATGCATATTAATTCAAAACAAGGCCGATGCAGACGATAAATCCGTGACTCGAGTACAAAAGCAATACACCCTCCAAACGATACATTTCGACATTTGGCATTGTACTTACACCATAAAGCTCAAAGATTTCTGACTGTTGAGATGCTTGATCCTGGAGAAAATAACTTTAAGCGATCTGTTCCATGGTGGGCTTTGATTGCTAACATTTGTCGACAAAACAAGTTATCAACGTTGTCTTGTCTTAAATCTACCCTTCTTTTCACAATCTAAGTGAGTATGCACACATACCAGAGATTTTCCACTGCTTTTTGGGCATAGCGGAAGGAACTCTCACGCGTACAAACTTGAAGAAGAGCAGAAACGTCTTTCATTTTACGACATTCAAACTTCACAATTTAAGTTAGCCCTTTGTCAAGCACGATTATAAGACATGCTAAGAACACTAAAAAGGAGATTTTGCGATCTATCAAATATTTACTGCATTGAGTAAGTCGCTTTAAATCAATTTATGAAAAAGGCAATCTCTGTAGTACCCGACAATTGTTTCATGAAATATGACCACATGCAGGAGCCTGCTGCTGCTCCTGACTCACGCCCAGTAAACAAAGGTCCTTGGGCCAACGTCAGCCACAGTCGGCCTGTGCACTGATGTGGGCCAATGGACATAGTCAAATTGTGAGCGACAGTTCCAGTAAAACTGCAGTAGTAGAGCTGACGTGGTTATTATATAAACCTTTGGCCCTCCATAGACCCCCCCTTTCGCCCCCTCCCCTGCGGGGGATCGGAGACAATGTTTTTCTGAACGTCTATCCAAACCCACGTAGGTTCCTAGGTGTTTGCCAAAAATAAACACCGTATCGAAGATATCATAGAGTTTGACCGAACCCGCCCCCAAAGGGGTCATAATTTTGGGGGGTAGGGGTAATAGATGGACAGTAAAGCTATGATAACTACAAGAAAATACTTGTTATTTGATATCGGTGTGTTCGTCCTTTATTGGGCATTCAGAAAATAATAAACTTTATTATATTCTTCTTGTTATACATGATGAGGTCACAGCATTCCATATTTGGACCCTATGAATATGGCACTATTTTTTAGGTGCGGTGTTCTGATGCACTTCTTCCATGATTACTGGGAATACACGCAAACAAAAGACTTTTTATGTGCTAAAATATTTCCAATAATATATGTGCACTTCATACTTACGCAGTTTGTAAAATCTGGTGACGTCATATAATAGTACCGTGAGCTTAAAGTGGATAGATTTTCATTACGTTTCCCGAATATAAATTTTTACAGCCAAAGTTTTTGTAATTTTTCAGGTTTTGAAGTGTGGCGGAATGAGTCAGTTTATGCTAAGAGTGTGCGTACTACGTGTATGCTGGGCATAAATTATAAAAAGAAAATGGAGGCAGGTGGGTGAGAATGTTTGTATGTGTGGGGGAGGGTGAGAGCAATAAACCACACACACACACACACACACACACACACACACACACACACACACACACACACATACACAGAGAGAGAGAGAGAGAGAGAGAGAGAGAGAGAGAGAGAGAGAGAGAGAGAGAGAGAGAGAGAGAGAGAGAGAGAGAGAGAGAGAGAGAGAGAGATTACAGTATGTTTCTAATTAGAATAAGACTGAGGCTAGAATTATGTATAACTACAGTTGTGCTGCCCCAATCGATATAGTCCATAAGCTAGCAAGGTCTACCGTCTTAGTATGTCCTAAGATGTTTAAGCCATGTTTCCCGAAAATCCTAATCCTTAGGAACACACAAGAGATATAGCCGATGGCGCAAGGGTATTCGCAGATTATAAAATGAGGTTGAGAAACATTTTCCTCTAAATAAATCAGAATTCATTCCAGAGCCCAAATCAGGCAATAATATGTTAAGGCACACCTTCTGCATCCTCTGCAAAAAGCAGAATGAAAAAATATTGAATCTCTGGCTCACACTGAAGGTATTTGTGCACCCAGTAAACGGCCATTTCCGCGAAATCGCAAAAAAAAAAAGACAAAAATAATGTGTCAGATGCCTTCAGACCTTTTCTATAGCACTGGCAGTCCATTTTCAGGCTTACATCATTCAAACAGGATGTCACAATTATTATAAACTTGACTAGGTGATGCTGTGATCACTGTGAGCGCCACAGTGGTTGATTTTGTATCCCTACCCCCAAATTGTAAAAATACACAAATTAATCAGAAAAAAATACTAAAGTTATTCCATTTCATTTTGACCTCTCTTTACCTATTAAGTTTCAATAATGTTAGCATAAAGTGCAAGAAAATTAGGAAAGTCGGCATCCTTTACCGTACATTCGTGGTGAATGATAGCTTTTTCCCATTTAAAATTGCCGAATTGGGAAACGTACGTTGTTTCCGATGCCCTCATAAATTTTGTATTCAACTGATAGGTCTTTGTTAGGTTTTATTGGTTATGATAGAGTACCACAGGTACTCCCAACCTGATTTTATGATGCTGTGGTGCATTTAGGGGCCACAGTGGCTGAATCTGCTGCCCTACCCCCATTTTACCAGTACGCAAAATGATCATAAAAATTGCTTATGTCATACTCCTCTGTTTAAATATTTTTTTGTTGCCAGTTTTCTTAAAAAGTATGCATATTGAGCATACAAATTTGTGATCATTTCATTAATTTCAATGTGACCCATCAATTTAATTGTAACTATTTTTAACTGGCTGGTCTTTTAGGTGATATTTTTCCTAGCGTGAGGCGGGTCTAGTAATCTCTCCCCTTTTCCTTTCATTTATTTTCGTCTAGAAATGTGTAAATATGAATATGCGTAATAAAGTTTCATGGTTCCTAACAGCCAAAACAATGTTATCAAAATACTTAGTTTCCACATGTCCACCACGAGATCACCACTTCCACCTTCTTCTGCAACGTTCAATTCCTTGATGGCCGTCTTTAAATCTTATATTGTTCTGGCTGCCAATAAGTGAGCTGTAAAGAGCTCGGCAGCATGTGTTCAGCGTTTGGTGTACAGGGGCGTGTCTTCTGTTCAGAACTGCCGGCGGACCGCTTCTCTGTATGGACAGGTTTGGAGAATGTGCTAAGGAGACTGATTTTCTACGCCAAACTCACATAGGGCTGTTTCTGCATGACCCAGTCTCAAGAGGTGAGTCCAGCAGGGTCCGTATGGTCTGTGAACATTTGTGAAAGTTGTTAAAAAATGACAAGGCTTTTTCAGGGCCCTGGAAAGTCTGTCAATTTGTCATTTTCCTTAAAGTCTGTGAAAGTTTGTAAAAAAAAATGACAAAGTGCTGGCAAACTTTTGTCTACTTTTTTTTTTCTCCCTCAATTTGTGACTATTCCATTATGAACGATCATGGTGACGCTTGTTGCAAATGATCGATATTTAGCTCTGATCATAAAGTGACTGCATGCCCTTTCTGCCGAACATTCTGATTGGTTGTTTACGCTTCTACCGAGCTCCGCCACTCGCTAAGCGTTCTTTTATTTTGGTATCTCTTCATGCATTAAGCACGAGAGCTGATGATACAGAGTGATCTAATTAAAGTGTGTAAACCTTCAGTCTTTGGTTTGGGTTTGTGAAACATTTATGAAAAGTTTGTGAACTTCGTCTCTGCTTGCGCTTTTCTGTACGGGCCCTGTCCAGAGAAATCAGTGCGTAGATGACAGATGGTGGCCTGGCTCTCCCTGTTCAGCTTGTTGATGTCGTCTGCCCACTGGCTGCAGCCGCCATTCTGCTGTTGCCAATCACTTTGTTGCTGTAGTTTCTTAGTTTTTTTTTACAGGAGGTTGTGATCTTGACGTAGCGCTTGCTTTGGCCAGGCTGTCAGTCTATCCATTCCCAGCTACTCCAGAATGCACTGGAATCCACTGCAGCACTATTTTGTGGACAGGGCATCGAGTCTATTTTGAAGTTTCCTGGTGAGATCAGTGGATCAAGCTGCTGCCTTTCCTTAGCTAGTGCTCAGCTGCTGTGAGCACCTGCAGATCTGTACGATAGTTGGAGCTGCTGCCGCCAGCTGGTAAGGAGAGGGAGGTAGTAGTGCGGTCTGCACAACAGATGTACACGCCACTTCCTTCATTCCTCACGGCGTCTTGTGTGGTACCACAGCTGCTGTGAGGGTAGCGCTTGTGCATAATCTCCAGCGAGATGGCTTTGTGCAGTGCCGCGACCTTTGGCAAAGAGTCCTGGAACATTATTTATGTTGTCTAGAAGGCTCTTTCGAGATGTCCAGGTATCTAAAGGGAGCTCTTCACACATCTTTGGGCTTGGTTCCAGGACGTCAGTTTTAGCCCTTTGTAGGACCTTCAGTTGGCGGTTCAGACTTGGGCGTTTCTGACGGTTCTTGGTCTGCACCTGTAGTCCCCCATGCTGTCGGTGTTTAGTAAGTCTCTTCATCGTGTATGCTGTTCTGCGTTCCAGTGGCTCCAACGTCCTCCATTTCCTAAATTGGGGTGCTCCAGATGGCTCTAAGAATGTCACTGCATCATGAGAATGACCCATGTTCTGCATCTTGTCAAGCCTGGCTTTTATGGTTTTGCAATGAGTGTTTCATGGTGTTGATGTATCTTGGTACGCACTGCTGGTCTGACCGAGCAGGTGTTTGCTTGCACCAGGATGCTGTAATTTGCGCCAATGTGGTCCCCACCAGTTTCTTCATCAAAGACTTTTTTTTCGCAGCTCTAGCTTCCATGGCTTCGATGTGAGGCCTCCACGTGAATCCAGTAATTTATTTGTTGCCAGTAAAGTTGGCCTGTCTGTCTTTGGTACTGGAAGGTCTCCAGTTTCAAGGTGATCTCTTCCATCTGATTGAAAGAGATGGTCTAGCTCACTTTGAGTGGCCATCTTTCAGTCCAGCTGCTGACTCTATTGGCAGCATCCTGGATTCTGCAGGATGCTATATATTTATGTTCTGCTGCGCTCCACACTGCAAAGTCATCCGCATGGAGGATGTTTGAGACGAACCTTGGTACTGTTGTACTGATGTCATTAATGTAGACCAAGAACAGCATCAGACAAAACATCTCCCTGAGGTACATATCCCCGAGTTTGACAAGACTGGTGAATGTGCAGATGGTAGAAGCTTTAGTGGCAGCCCCCGTTAAACATTTACATGCCTTAACTAAAAAGAATTACAATTAAATTGATGGGTTACATTGAAATTAATGAAATGATCACAAATGTTTATGCTCAATATGCATACTTTGTTAAGAAAACTGGCAACAAAAATATTTAAACGGAGGAGTATGACATAAGCAATTGTTATGATCATTTTGCGTTTCTTTGCATACTGGTAAAATGGGGGTAGGGCAGCAGATTTAGCCACTGTGGTCCCTAAATGCATCACAGCATCATAACATCAGGTTGGGAGTAACTGTGATACTCTGTATCCTAACCAATAAAACCTTTTTAAAAAAAAAAGACCTATCAGTTGTATACACAATTTCTGAGGGCATCAGAAACAACGTACGTTTCCTAATTCGGCAATTTTAAATGGGAAAAAGCTATCATTCACCACGAACGTACCGTAAAGGATGCCGGCGACTTTCCTTATTTTCTTGCACTTTATGCTCACATTATTGAAACTTAATAGGTTAAAGAGATTTCAAAATAAAATGGAATAACTTTAGTAATTTTTTTTAATTAATTTTGTGTATTTTACAACTTGGGGGTAGGGATATAAAATCAACCACTGTGGCACTCACAGTAATCACAGCATCACCTAGTCAAGTTTATAATAATTGTGACATCCTGTTTGAATGATGTAAGCCTGAAATGGACTGTCAGTGCTATGGAAAATGTCTGAAGGCATCTGACACATTATTTTTGTCTTTTTTTGCGATTTCGCGGAAATGGCCGTTTACTGGGTGCACAAATACCTTCAGTGTGAGCCAGAGATTCAATATGTTTTCATTCTGGGTTTTTTGCAGAGGATGCAGAAGGTGTACCTTAACATAATATTGCCTGATTTGGGCTTCTGGAATGAATTCTGATTTATTTAGAGGAAAATGTTTCTCAACCTCATTTTAACATCTGCGAAGAGCGTGAATGGGGGTATCCTTGCGCCATCGGCTATATCTCTGGTGTGTTTCTAAGGATTTTCGGGGAACATGACTTAAACATCTCAGGACATACTAAGGTACACTTTGAAAGCCATCTTATTGAGTACTGAGGGGTGAGGGGGGAGGGGGGGGGGAGGTGCACGGTAGACCTTCTAGCTTATGGACGAAAAGAATAAGCGTGTAGACTAGTACCAGCTGCACAACACATTTATTTACCTTACGTCAGTGACAAACCGGCGTATAAATAAGGGGATTCTAATGCTAGTTCCAATGCAATAGCAGTTTAATGTCGGGATCATTTGTTGATTAATGTGTGTGTGTGTGTGTGTGTGTGTGTGTGTGTGTGTGTGTGTGTGTGTGTGTGTGTGTGTGTGTGTGTGTGTGTGTGTGTGTGTGTGTGTGTGATGTGTGTTTGTGCCACAGTGCGTGCGTACGCGTGTGTATGTCGCTGTGTCGTGCTTTTAAAGAATGGCTGGTCGAGGTAAGGGTTTGAGATTAAAATGTGGGCAAAAGAAATTTGTTGACTATAAAAAACAAAGAAATTTTGTCAAATTTTTAGTCCGAAAAAGCTCAAAGACAACACGCCGAACAGATCATTGCAGACGGCAAGGACCTGCGCTCTGTCTGGCAATTTATCAACACCTTTACTAAAGGTCACAATCACAGAGACATGAACATTGCACCTGATCTCACTGCAGGTACCTTCAATACCCACTTTCTTAGCATAGCTGAGACTTTAGCACGCACTAATACAAATGATCCTGTGAAATACCAATGTTCTGAGCAACTACGATTTCACAGTAACGGTACTGCTGGTTGTGTTTTTTCACTCCCCCCAATGACTGTTTTTGACGTGGGTAAATATATATCTAATATGAAAAAGAGGTCATTTGGTTCAGATGGTATCAGTTGCGAAATTCTTAAAATAGCTCTGCCCTACATAGTTGAGTCTCTAACGTTCATTTACAATCTTTCTATTCAAAGAACTATTTTCCTGATGAGTTAAAAACAGCTAAGGTCATTCCCCTTCCCAAAAGCAAAAACTTAAACTCATTGAATGATTATAGACCTATCTCCATTCTACCAGTCATCTCAAAACCTATTGAAAAACATATCCATACACATCTGCAAAATTTTCTAGAATAGAGCTGTCTACTCAGTAAAATGCAGTCTGGGTTTCGCCCGCAACACTCTTTCCAAACTGTCTTTATACATATCATTGATAAATGGCTTACAGCCATTAATAATTCTCAGTTATCAGGTGCAGTTTTTCTTGACTTTAAAAAGGCCTTTGATTTAGTCAACCACTCTATCTTATTAAAACAAAACTACCGATGTATCACATCGATTCCAATACCGTACATCTGATATCATCCTATCTAAGTGACAGAAGACAGAAAGTTTTGCTTAGTGTAATTACTCGAGTGAAGGTTTAGTAACGTGTGGTGTTCCTCAGGGGTCAATTTAGGGCCCATTGTTGTTAAACATATTTATCAATGATTTACCATTCTCTATCTCACATCCCGATGCAACATGTGATTTATTTGCTGACGACACTACCATACATACATCAAACAGCAAATTGCCAAAAATAAACGAAGTTCTCCAGCAAAGTCTTGATGAGGTTTCAAGCTGGTGCCAACATAATCATATGATAATTAGCGTCCAAAAGACAAAGAGTATGTTGATTACTTCACGCCAAAAACATCAACGTGGGCTCCTGCCCTTAACATTATACCTGAACTCTGAGCCCCTAGATCAAGTTAAAAAACATCGTTTGCTTGGAGTCACAGTAGATAACCAGCTCAGCTGGGAACCACATATCGAAAACACATGCAAAACAATATCTAAAAATCTATTCCTGCTATCAAAACTAAGTCAAATAGTTAACACTGACACTAGAAGATTCTTTCTCCATGCCCATTTTAAGACACACTGTGATTACTGCTCCACTATCTGGGATGGATGCAGTCAGGTACATTTAAAGAAACTTAACTCATTGTATTGTCGAGGGGTAAAGTTAACTGTGCCTGGTCCCTCTCCCACCGACGAAAAGTTTAGAACCATCCGACTGCTAAACCTAAACAAACAGTTCACATTTAATCGATGCATACTTGTACATAAAATTCTTCAAAATAAAACCCCATCTTACCTTCATATGTTATTTTTGGATAGTCAAAGACAAAACACGAGGAACAGTTTGTTACAGTACCATTGGCCAGGCTCGATATATATAAAACCAGCTTTTCGTTCTCAGGTGCCAAAGCCTGTGTGCACATTATTTGCGTTGCTTTTGTATTGTGTGGTGTTTTTTTTCAGTTTATTTCTTCATGTTTCGATATATTGTGTTATTATGTTTCTCTTACTCTTTGCTGTTAATGTTTCTCTTCTAACAGGACAGTTTGTAAGAGAGGCGTTTCGCCTAAGAAACTTTATCTTGTCAATAAAACGTTTCATCGTCATCTCTCTCTCTCTCTCTCTCTCTCTCCCATAATGAAATTCTCAGTAATTTCAGTACTGATTTTACCGATGTAACCTGTATCAGACTGACTAATGACTGATCAGCAGCTTGCCGCCTATGATAAGTTGATTATCCCTGAGAATTCGTTCTACTCCTTCCACAAACACAAAGTGATCTGAAAGCTGCATGATTTTGACGCAGTGGGTGGCTTCATGCCTGATCACTGGGTTTTCGTTGGGTCATAGTTATTCCTAAATAAAGTGAAATTGACCTCTTCAGCCGAACTGGCGCTAATGACCAAAATGATGATCAGTTGTGAGAAAGTGGTAAAACAGTCATCTTGACTTGCCTTAATTGCCCAATGACATATTCATGGTAAGCTGAAATATTACCTTCGCATGAAGTGTCTTTGTGTCGCTGAACAAAATAAACTCCTGCTTTTTATCGTCAAAAATCTAGAAAGGGCGACACATCGCATTCCAACTGAAACGTATATTTTTAGCGATAGTCTCCCTTGTATCTTACATCCGAAAGAGTGGATGGAAGAGTGGCGTCTATTTGCTAACAGATTTATGTCAACGTAATGTCTTATGTTACCACAAAAAAAAAAAAAAAAAAAAAAAAAATTAAAGTGTCTAGTGACATTCGATGTATCTTTTGAGCCAGATACTTTACCAGATTACTTCTTGGAGAAAGTACAAACACAAATGTATGAACGAAACATTCATCAAAAGTGTTTGCCGTGTATTTCAGTTGCAATTTGTATTGAATTTCAAACGCCAGAGCCATTGTTTGTTTGTTGTTGTTTTTTGTTTCTTTTTAGAGTAAAAGCAAGAAGGTTAATATAATATTCACACAATAAACAATCAATATATTAACATGAGGATAATTATATACATATTCAGGTGAATGTTGTAGTGAATCGATGGAAATTTTGTACACAGTTCATGACCCCTGACCTTGACCACGTTACGATTTTGCAGGAGACCGTCAGCGCACACCTCTTTGCAACAAAGCCGAAGATACTGATCAAGTCATGTTTTTGACGCCTCGCGTATCGTCTGCTTCGCGACGGGTAAGTGTGGACAGATCTAGAGGCCTAACCACCGCGTGTCACTTTGTAATCTGACCGAGGGAACGTGCTGTTTTTTTATGCTAAAGTGTACAATATATTTGTCACAGCTGGCTCGGTGCAGAGATGTCGCGTGTTACGTGTTGGTATTTTGGTTGCGTCAGTCAATCAGATCTGCTGTGTGAGCTGTTCTCTTCAAAGCAGCGACCGTGCATAGCATATGTGCTGTCACGTTCATTTTGATCTCTGCACAGAAGCACAGGTGGCCTTGTAGGTCTATTACTTTCTGCTGTGTGACAACAATTAAATGCATAAAATATACATGTAGTGATGTAAATTTTGTAAAGTCAGTAGAAACCAGCCTAGGGACACAAAATGCAGTAAGGCCATTTTTGTGATGTTTGAGATTTTCATTGTGTTTTGCCATTCTAGGGTAGAAATAAGGCAGTCTTGCTTGGCCGCCCATGGTACAACTGCCTCCTTTAAGCCTTGTCCCATGTAATAACTCATTCTCAGCTCACTGCACATTAGACTTCAGTGGTGCATAATTATAGTGCAGGTATGGAGTCAGATCAGAATGGAAAACTGGCACTGGCAGTTATTGTTGTGTGAGTATAGTAAATCTGTAATAGCTAGTACACCCTTGTCAACAGTTATACACAGTGGGAGAACAAATGCAACCATTTCACCCCTTGTGTATACTAGGTGTTTTAGGCACCAATTGTTATAGTACAGGGGCTAGTTGCAAGGCGTACCACTATAGTTAAGCACATTGCTTAGTGGCTGGCGCAGGACTAAGCTCATTTATGTATCTGGCCCCTGGTGCACATGCACAAGGGGGTTTTAACCCCTTCACTGCCAGTGAGCACAAATTGTCTTTGAAATCATAAATTCAGTGTCAAAGATCCTAAATCATCAAAGAATCGTGGGTATGAATTTTTATTTTAATTTTATTTTTATACAGGAGTTGTATATATTCTCATGAGACCCTGCAACTGAGGAGGAGCTCATGAGAATCTATACCTTTTATTGTTGGGTGATGTTCAAGAAGGGACTGATAATTATTGTCTCTGTCACTTTTATGATATTTTATGTGTTTGGCATAAGGGGTCATATATTGGCTGTAGTGGAATGCAATTGTACTTGAGCTTATCCCTAACTCAGAATTGGGTCAAGCGACTTGAGAGAATTAGGGAGGACAAAGTCGCATGTTATTGATATTATCGTGTATGTGATTGGATGACCAACGCAAAGTCTTAACCCATTCAGCCCTGACGCACTACAGCAGGAGATGGGTCGACCATGATAATTCAAGGGTAGTGCCAGATTAGCTTGGCACCTATTGGCGCCAAGCTAATTTGGCACTACCCTTGAATTATCATGGTCGATCCATCTCCTGCAACAGGTGCATAGTTGTTAGATGACGCCTCCAAAATTTGGGAAATACGTACGTCGGGCTGAATGATTGTGAGTTCAACTAGGGGTTGAGGTTACCCTTTTGGCGTTGAATTAACAAAGATCTTAGAAACAAATTTCCTATCACAGGTGATGAAGGGGTTAATTGGGCAGTATTGTGACAAGCAAATAGCAAAATTATAAACATGATGGAAAGTTTTCAGATCAACAACAACAACAAAAAGAATGTATGCGCTGTTTTCTTGTTGCAGACAGCACAAAAGCTGCACAATGCAGTGGCCACAGTCTTTGTGCGCCAGGCATCCACAGGTCAAGACCCGATCGCACAAAGTGACCCTGAGATTATGGGAATCATTAGCAAAGAGAAGCATAGGCAGCTGAACGGCTTGGAGCTGATAGCTTCAGAGGTAATTTAAGGCTATCTAATGATATAAGTTATTGGCAGCAGGGGTTTGCTATTCAGACCTTTGTACTTGTAGGCCTGAGGGTGGTCAAATTAAACAAGGTACCATTCAGGCTGAAGGCCTGAGGGGTACAATGGTTAATTTGACCTCCCTTCCGACTGATGGTGTAAATGGCATTTGAGGTGTCACAAAGTGAGCTATATCATGAACGTCTGCCATTAGTCACAAACGGGTTTTTGCGGCGAGCTCATTTGGTAAGGTTTGCACTAAAGGGATTGGTGATGTGATATACGTAGGAATAAAAACAATAATAATTGGCTGTCGGTCAGGCTCTTTTCAAGGTGATTCTTTTTGATTGTCAAGGAGATAAAAAGCTATGTTTGCAACCAACTTGGGGATAATACAGATCTTTTTGTTTCTGTATAGTGCCCTTCACATCTAACACTGATGAAATAGCATAAAGAAAAGAAAAATCACAAATTACCTCGTGTTTAACCCATATATTTAGGCTAAAGTAAAAGCTTCAAATTTGTTGCCATATAATTATATGCAAGCTACATTATACAACAAACCAAGGGGAATTACTCAGCGCTGGACAACAGTTAGATCCCTTGTCCCCGCCTATCAGGCACCCAATCGCCAGCCCACAGAGAAATACGCAGGTATAGAATAAGACGATCATTTGCATCTTCAAATAAGATGCATCAGGTCTCTTATATAACCCATGTCTTTCTCCGAAACTTAGGAAGTAGGCAGGGGAAACATACATACACAAACACGAAGGTGCATTACTATTGTAACGATACAAATTTGCCTGAGTTATACTGAGATACTCACAAACCAGATAGGTGAGGCTAGCGCTGGCAGAATTGTACAACAAACCAAGGGGAATTACTCAGCGCTGGACAACAGTTAGATCCCCTGCCCCCGCCTATCAGGCACCCAATCGCCAGCCCACAGAGAAATACGCAGGTATAGAATAAGACGATCATTGGCACTTTGTTGTATCCAAAGTTTACTGTACCTATTAAGCTACATTATAGTACTTACAGATAATGATATAGACCAATGGCTTGAGCTCAAGGGTGGTGCCAGAATATCTTGGCGCCTAGAGGCGCCAAGCTATTCTAGCACTACCCTTGAACTATTTTAGTAGTTAACTTATTTCACACACAGGTGTATTCTGAATGATAAGGGTTAAGATCAGCGCAATAGCAAATGTACCATGTCTGGTATACGTTTCTTCTTGTCTCATATGTTACTGCTGTGGCAGCTGGCATTGCACCCTGCCACTTGTTTAATATTTGTTTGCTTCATGTCTTAGAATGTCTTTGATTTTGGACCTTACAGCTGAACGTTGTGAGGTCCTTAATCACAGACCAGAGTTCTTTTTTTTTTAATAGAAAAATAGACCAAGTTTCTTGGGCTAAGCAGCTATCAATCAAACTATGAGAACAACATTGCATGTAAAGATTACTGTGAGCTGAGCAGCCATGTATATGTGCCTTGTGTGGAGTCCCTCAGGGCTAAATATTAGGGCTTGTTTTGTTCACTTTATATTCACAACCTCTGTCTGATGTAATTGCCGCCTATGAGTGTGATTTTCACAAGTATGCTGACGATACTGAATTGTCAAAAAGTAGTGTGCCTAGCCATTTCAGCTAAGGTGAGCGTACAGTGTTGTATAGACGACGTCCTGTCCTAGATGACTAGCAACAAACTTAAGCTTAACACTGACAAAACCGAAGTCATGCCCGCTGGCTCTCAGTCTCGCCTTAGTCTGATTGACAGTGAGTTCGCAAACTTTGGTGGCAGCAGTGTTCGCTTCCAGAACTGTGTCAAATATTTGGGTGTGAAGATTGATTTGACGCTCTTCATGCATGATCATATCAGTAGCGTCTGCCAGGCTAGTTTCTTTGAGTTTAACGGAATCTCTTCCCTCAGACCGTATCTCACAGAAAGTGCAGCTTCAAGACTTCATGACTTCCAGGCTTGATTATTGCAATTCTGTACTGGCAGGTTTTCCGGCAGACCAGATTTCACGCTTGCAGATGATTCAGAACAATGCGGCACATCTCATCTTGAAGAAACGAAAGAGAGACCACGTTATGCCTCTGCTGAAGCAGCTGCACTGGCTGCCCTTGAAATTCCACTGCCAGTACAAAATTGCAATTGTTTCCTCAAAATACATTACCGATGGCATTACTATATAGAATATACCCCTTAACTTACCCGATTTCAACCTAAGACCCTTTGTGTGTACTACACGACAAGGGCCGTAACTCAGAGAGTTGTATCCAAGTGACTGGGTAGTCTCCCCTCCCTCCATCTGATCACGTGAGCCACGCATTCCCGCCAGTCTTACCCTTAGCTTCACCGGGAACGGTTCACCAGCTTCATCCTCTTCATTGTTTGGATTAATTCTTCGGCTATACTTCGTCTCAAGTTTCGCTAGTGGCTGAGAAGATGGCGAGGTAAGGCCTCGGGTTATGCCTACGAGTAAACGGACTGTTTACGGAGCCGTCTTCGTATCCCGTGGAAATTTGTCGAATTTTTTCAGTTAAGACTGGGCTTAGCCCTCGGACTGGGGGTGAGTCCTGTTCACAGGGCCTTCGTTGCTGGCCTCTCGTGGTTGCTTTCATGGCTTCTGCTTTGTGTTGCAGTGCACAGTTACGCACCTGTAGGAGATGTAAAGGATGTCAGTGGACGATGGACTCACATATATTGTGTCTTATCTGTTCCGGCTGCTCCTCGTCCCGTACCTGCACTAAGTGCTCTACATGGAAGGAGCAGAAGTGGTCCCAGCTGTGGGAGTTTTATTGGCGGGGCCGCCCTGTGGCTACAGATTTTACCGCACCATTGGACAGTGACAGGTCAGTTCAAGACCCTAAAGTGACTGTAACCCCCGCTCCCCCCACATCTCCGAGTGACCTCTGAGATTGTGGGGCCTTCTTCACGCCGGACACTGGACTCGGTCCCATATAGCCCTCTCATAGCGATGGCTGGGAGAGTCAACCCTGTCTCGCATGGTCCTTCGCAAGGAGCGACCAAGAGACTACTGCCAGTCTGACATGGTCCTTTGCAAGGGGCGGCCAAGAGACAGAGCACTCAGAAGACACAGACTCATGGGGATGTTTCCGCTAATCGCCATTCGTCAGCAACAAATACACGCAGGGCTCCTAGCACGGGAACTCGTAGCTACGGAGGTAGCCCGTCACCTCCGCGTCGGGCCCCCGGCCATAGCCGGTCCCCTTGCGCACTCGGCGTTTCTCTCCTCGCAGCTGGGTCCCCTAGCCCTCAGGGAAGTTTTTGTGGACACGGCTCTATGGACACTTCTCGGTGGGCCATTAGGACTTCTCGTCACATTCCCCGCCGGCCTCTCGGGACTCGCATAGGAGGCGACTTCCCTCCCTCGTCCACGGCAGTTTACCCTTCTCTAAATTGCTCTCTTTTGTTGGGCTGTGACCCACTTCACTGATAAGTGCACGCAGGTGATGCCAAGCACTGCCGAGCTGCGGGCGGGAAGCATAGCGCTCATTGTTCCTTGTTGAAGGCTGTCAGGCATGTGATCAGTTTAGCCTGTTTATAACTTATTATTACCATGGCTAAAAAGTTACAATCGTAAATATCATTATGTAATACTATGCCTGAAAATGTCCTCTTCGAGCTCATGTAAGTTTCTTTTGAAATCCTCTTTGAATTCTGTGGTTATTACGTGATTAAAATGTGTGTAGTTCAAGGAACTTTCCTTCCGCGGTAGACAGTGCTGGTGCGTAAAACTGGTTTTCAGTGCCGGATGTATCACTATGTGTGCGTGCCCTTATCTGATGCATATAATATGTAAAGTATAGCTGTTAAAGCCATGGAGAATGAACATTCCTCTCCAAGACATTTGGAGGCCATGAATTCTTTGTGTATGCTTTGTGGTAGAAGGTCTAGGCGAGCAGTTAAAGACAAAAACAAACCCGTGTTTTTGTGCACTAAATACACCAGTGATATATTTTTGTGTTACAACATTGATGTGCTCAACGACCAGGAAGGGAAGCATTCTAAAACAATTTGTTTCATGTGTCACACAGAGCTTGTCAAATTAAGAAAACAAATGGAACGCACAAGCTCAACAGACATTCACAAAACGTGGAGGCTGTGAATTCTTTGTGTAGGCTTTGTGGTAGAAGGTCTAGGCGAGCAGTCAAAAACAAAAACAAACCCGTGTTTTTGTGCACTAAATACACCAGTGAAATAATTATTTTCGTGTTACAACATTGAATTGCTCAACGACCAGGAAGGGAAGCATTCTAAAACAATTTGTTTCATGTGTCATACAAAGCTTATCAAATTAAGAAAACAACTCAAAAGGTGGGGGCCCCAGGGGATGAGTTGCGCTGGTGGTGCGGGTAGTGGGGAACTCTTAACAGCGCCTCCCCCGGGATCACCCTAGTCTAGGGCCTCTTGGCCTTCGCGAGGCACCCTCGTGTGTAATCCGTCCGGACTAGCATAGCACCCCTCTATCCCAAGACCGCCTGTGCGTGGTCCCTGGCCACATCCTCTCCGAGGTGACCCCAAAAACTGGGCAGCACAAGCCCCCAGGCTAAACACGGCGGATCTAGAGGAGAGTACCTTGAAAATTAATCAACACTGTCCTGCTGCCTTGCAGGCCTGGCCGCTTGGCTGCGGAAAGGCTAAGGGAGGAAAACCCTGACTTCAAAGCCCCCGTGTCTCCGGGGAAAGTTTTTGAGCCAGAGACTAGGACAAGGACAGTCTGATATAAAACCTACGACCTGAGGACCTCGATGCCATCGTCCCAGCTTGCTAGGCCATGGCAGACGAACCAAGGGTAAAGGGTGGGGCCAGTACTGCGCACACTGCACTCCACCAAAAAGCTCCACCGCGCAGGCTTTAGGAAACGTCCACGGACCATGACACAGACTATTCCAAGTCCTGTAGCGACGGGCGAGGGGCGAAACGGCAGGTGAAAGATGTCACTGGAAGCCCCAGTCTCAAACCTGCATGCAGGCGGTTCAGGATATTGGTCGCCTGATGTTGACCTGGGGATGACAATGTCACTCGGCACACCCTGAACGACCAAGCAGCCTTCTCTAGGGACAGCACTGCTTGCTCCACATGGAGAGGGGCCTAGAAAAGGTGGCCTACCCAAAGCATGTCCCCTCACAACCCCACTTGGCTAGCCGCGGTCAACAGGCATCTTTTCCTGTGGTCAGAAAACAAGTAAAAACAACGGATCCACTCTAATGACGACCACGACCGGACTCAACGTAGCATGCTGGAACATCTGAACCATGCTTGACACAGCAGACAGCGGACGCCCTGAATGTCGCTCCGCCCTCATTGCCCATGAATTGCGGAGGTTAAACATCGACATCGCTGCGCTCAGCGAAGTACGCCTCCCGGACAAAGGCAGTCTCCAAGAACTTGGCGCTGGCTACACCCTCTACTGGTCAGGCAAGTCTGCATCAGAAAGATGGCTCTCAGGCGTGGGCTTCATGGTCAAGACCTCCATTGTGACTAAGCTGGAAAACCTACCAACCGGTCACTCAGACCGCATCATGTCCAATCACCTCCCACTGAGACACCAGCAACACGTCACCCTTCTCAGTGTGTACTCCCCAACCCTCCTGGCAGAGCCTGCAGAAAAGGACAAGTTCTATGCTGACCTGCGCAGCCTCCTACAGAGCACCCCTGCAGGCGACAAAGTCATCATCCTTGGCAACTTCAACGCCAGAGTGGGCCAGGACTCTGAAGCCTGGAAAGGAGTCCTCGGCAAGCATGGCGTCGGGAACTGCAATGACAATGGCCGCCTACTGTTGGAGTTCTGTGCAGAGCAGCAGCTTGTCATCACCAACACTCTCTCTCTCTCTCTCTCTTGGCTTGACTTCGCGAACGAAGATTCTATAGGGCTTGCCCACGTCGTCTGCAAGCATTTTCATGGCTGCGGAGGCCAATCCGGGACAGGCAGGTTCGAACGCAGTGGCTGCAGGGGAAGGTCTGGTCAGGGTTCTGAGTTACGACAACTCTGTTTTTTATTCTGAGCCGCTTGTCCTTAAGGTTAGCTCTGCGAGAGTCCTCAAAGGAGACGGCTGCCTTGTGAATGGTGGAGCGCCAGGTGTCACGGTCCGCAGCAAGCGAAGACCACTGGCGGTGGTCGATTTGGCAGGCACTAAGTGACATCTTGAGACCGTCTTTGTATCTTTTCTTTGGTGCCCCTCTGTCTCGGTGTCCAGTGGCGAGCTCGCCGAACAGAGTGATCTTGGGTAGGCGATGATCCTCCATCCTGGAGACGTGCCCCGCCCAGCGAAGCTGTGTCCGCAGCAGCAAAGCCTCGATGCTCACAGTTTCCGCCTGTTCAAGGACCTCGACGTTGGTGACATAGTCACTCCAGTGAATGCCCAGGATGGTACGCAGGCAGCGCTGGTGAAAGCGTTTGAGGAGTCGTAGTTGGCTGCGGTAGAGGGCCCAGGACTCGGAACCGTACAGCAGGGTGGTGAGGACGACAGCTCTGTACACGCTGATCTTGGTGCCTTTTTTCAGCTGTTGATTGTGCCACACCCGCTTGAATAGTCGCCCGAAAGCACTGTTCGCTTTTGCCAGCCTGTTGTCCAGCTCCTTGTCCAGCTTGGCGTCTGATGTGATGATGCAGCCAAGGTAGGTAAACTGGTGTACAGACTTCAATTCGGACTCGCCGATGGTGATGTGGGGAGGGCGATGCTCTTCCTTGGGTGCTGGCTGATGAAGGACCTCTGTCTTTTTCAGACTGACCTCAAGTCCAAAGAGCTGGGCGGCATCTGCAAAGCAGGACGTAATGCACTGCAAGGCTCTCTCTGTGTGTGCAACGAGGGCAGCGTCATCAGCGAAGAGCAGCTCACGAATCAGTTGGTCTAGGGTTTTCGTGTGGGCCTGCAGTCGTCTGAGGTTGAACAGGCTGCCATCGAGACGATACCTGATGTACACTGCATCGTCATCGTCGAGGTCCACTGTGGCCTGCTTTAACATCATGCTGAAGAAGATGGTGAAGAGGGTCGGTGCCAGCACGCAGCCTTGCTTCACGCTGTTGCGAATGGGGAATGGTTCTGAGAGGTCACTGTTTAGTCTGACCTGGCCTTGCTGGTCCTCGTGGAGCTGGACGATCATGTTGAGGAACTTTGGGGGACAACCTAGTCGCTCCAGTATCTGCCACATACCTTGCCTGCTCACAGTGTCAAAAGCTTTTGTTAGGTCGACAAACGTTACGTACAGCCCTTTGTTCTGCTCGCGGCACTTCTCCTGAAGCTGTCTCAGCACAAAGACCATGTCGGTGGTACTCCTGTTGGCTCTGAAGCCACACTGGCCCTCTGGGAGGTGGTCTTCAGCGATGGCAGGTACCAGCCGATTCAGGAGCAACCTTGCGAGAATTTTCCCGGCAATGGACAGCAGGGTAATTCCACGATAATTAGAGCAGGCAGACTTCTCTCCTTTGTTCTTGTACAGGGTGATGATGACTGCATCACGGAGATCCTTTGGTAGTGTTCCTTTTTCCCAGCAGCAGAGAAAGAGGTCGTGGAGCTTGTTGTGCAGTGCTGGGCCTCCATGTTTCCAGATCTCTGGTGGGATTCCGTCAATGCCTGCTGCTTTGCCACTCTTGAGCTGGTGGATGGCTTTGAGGGTCTCTTCGGCGGTGGGCGGTTCGTCCAATTCAACCTTTAGTGGAAGGTGTGGAATTTGGAGGATGACTGTTTCTTGAACAGTGCGTTCAGCGCCGAAGAGGTCCTGAAAGTATTCCGACCAGCGGTTCAAGATGGAGGTATTATCTGTGAGGAGTGCCTGTCCATTAGCGCTTCGCAGGGGACTTTGTACCAGGTGCCTAGGGCCATACACTGCTTTCAGTGCTTCGTAGAAGCCCCTGTAGTCACCGTTGTCAGCGCAGAGCTGGGTCCTCTGTGCGAGTCTGGACCACCACTCGTTCTGGAGCTCTCTAAGCTTGAGCTGGAGACTGCTGCAGATGAGGCGGAAGGCAGACTTCTTCACAGGGCAGGAAGGCTGGGCTAGGTGGGCCTGGTGGGCGGCTCTTTTTTGTGCTAGAAGTTCCTGGATCTCTACGTCGTTTTCGTCAAACCAGTCTTTGTTCCTCTTTCTAGCAAAGCCCAAGACTTCAACAGAGGATTTTACAATAGCAGTTTTCAGTTGTTCCCAGAGTGTTTCAGGGGAGGAGTCTGCTGGATCAACTGTGTCTTTGAGCATGCGCTGTAAATTGGCCTGAAGGGCAGCTTTCTTGTCGTCACGCTGAAGGCTGGCAACATCAAGCTTTTTCTTGGGGGGGGGGGGGGGGGGGGGGGCCCTTTCTTGAGTTTCAGCTTGAGTCGGAGCCTGAGTTTGCAGCGAACAAGGCGGTGGTCAGTGTGGCACTCTGCGCTGGGCATCACCAACACTACTTTCCAGCAAAAGGACAGTCGAAAGACCACCTGGATGCATCCTCGCTCCTAACACTGGCACCTTATCGACTATGTCCTAGTGCGTCAGAGGGACCGCAGTGATGTCCTCCTCACCAGAGTGATGCCCAGCGCAGAGTGCCACACTGACCACTGCCTTGTCTGCTGCAAACTCAGGCTCCACTTCAAGCCAAAACCCAAGAAAGGGGGCCCCCTAAGAAAAAGCTTGATGTTGCCAGCCTTCAGCGTGACGACGTAAAAGCTGCCTTTCAGACAGATTTACAGCGCAGGCTCACAGACACAGCTGACCCAGCAGACTCCTCCCCTGAAACACTCTGGGAACGGCTGAAAACTGCTATCGCAAAATCCTCTGCAGAAGTCTTGGGTTTCGCTAGAAAGAGGAACAAAGACTGGTTTGACGAAAACGACGTAGAGATCCAGGAACTGCTAGCCAACAAAAGAGCCGCCCATCAGGCCCACCTAGCCCAACCTTCCTGCCCTGTGAAGAAGTCTGCCTTCCACCTCATCTGCAGCAGTCTCCAGCGCAAGCTCAGAGATCTCCAGAACAAGTGGTGGACCAGACTCGCGCAGAGGACCCAGCTTTGTGCTGACAACGGTGACTACAGGGGCTTCTATGAAGCACTGAAAACAGTGAATGGCCCCAGGCACCTGATACAAAGTCCCCTGCGATGCGCTGATGGACAGGCACTCCTCACAGATAATAACTCCATCTTGAACCACTAGTCGGAATACTTTCAGGACCTCTTCAGCGCTGAGCAAGAAGCAGTCATCCTCCAAATCCCACACCTCCCAGTAAAGTTTGAATTGGACGAACTGCCCACTGCTGAAGAGACCCTCACAGCCATCCACCAGCTCAAGAGTGGCAAAGCAGCAGGCATTGATGGAATCCCACCAGAGATCTGGAAACATGGAGGTCCAGCACTGCACAACAAGCTCCATGACCTCTTTCTCTGCTGGTGGGAGGAAGGAACACTACTAAAGGATCTCCGCGATACAGTCGTCATCACCCTGTACAAAAACAAAGGCGAGAAGTCTGCCTGCTCCAACTACTGTGGAATTACCCTGCTGTCCATTGCCGGGAAAATACTCGCAAGGCTGCTCCTGAATCGGCTGGTACCTGCCATTGCAGAAGACCACCTCCCAGAGGGCCAGTGTGGCTTCAGAGCCAACAGGAGCACCACCGACATGGTCTTTGTGCTGAGACAGCTTCAGGAGAAGTGCCCCGAGCAGAACAAAGGGCTGTACGTAACGTTTGTCGACCTAAGAAAAGCGTTTGACACTATGAGCAGGCAAGGCATGTGGCAGATCCTGGAGCGACTTGGCTGTCCCCCAAAGTTCCTCAGCATGATCGTCCAGCTACATGAGGACCAGCAAGGCCAGGTCAGACTCAACAATGACCTCTCAGAACCATTCCCCATTCTCAACGGTGTGAAGCAGGGCTGTGTGCTGGCACCGACCCTCTTCGCCATCTTTTTTAGCATGATGTTGAAGCAGGCCACAGTGGACCTCGACTATGACGATGCAGTGTACATCAGGTATCGTCTTGATGGCAGCCTGTTCAACCTCAGACGACTGCAGGCCCACACCAAAACCCTAGACCAACTGATTCGTGAGCTGCTCTTTGCTGATGACGCTGCCTTCGTTGCACACACAGAGCCCTGCAGCGCATCACATCCTGCTTCGCAGATGCTGCCCAGCTCTTTGGACTCGAGGTCAGTCTGAAAAAGACAGAGGTTCTCCATCAGCCGGCACCCAAGGTAGAGCATCGCCCTCCCCACATCACCATCGGCGAGTCTGAACAGAAGTCAGTGCACCAGTTTACCTACCTTGGCTGCATCATCACGTCGGACGCCAAGCTGGACAAGGAGCTGGACAGCAGGCTGGCAAAAGCAAACAGCGCTTTCGGGCATCTGTACAAGCGGGTGTGGCATAATCAACAGCTGAAAACAGGCACCAAGATCAGCGTGTACAGAGCTGTCGTCCTCACCACCCTGTTGTATGGTTCCAAGTTCTGGGCCCTCTACTGCAGCCAACTACGACTCCTCGGAACGCTTCCACCAGCGCTGCCTGCGTACAATCCTTGGCATTCACTGGAGTGACTATGTCACAATCGTCGAGGTCCTTGAACAGGCAGAAACTGTGAGCATCGAGGCTTTGCTGCTGCGGACACAGCTCCGCTGGGCTGGGCACATCTCCAGGATGGAGGATCATCGCCTACCCAAGATCACCCTGTTCGGCGAGCTCGCCACTGGACACAGAGACAGAGGGGAACCAAAGAAGAGATACAAAGACTGTCTCAAGAAGTCACTTAGTGCCTGCCAAATCGACCACCGCCAGTGGTCTTCACTTGCTGCGGACCGTGACACCTGGCGCTCCACCATTTACAAGGCAGCTGTCTCCTTTGAGGACTCTCGCAGAGCTGGCCTTAAAGACAAGCGGCTCAGGAGAAAAAACAGAGATGCTCCAACTCAGAACCCTGGCCAGACCTCCCTCTGCAGCCACTGTGGTTGAACCTGCCTGTCCCGGATTGGCCTCTGCAGTCACAAGCATGCCTGCAGACGTCGTGGACAACCCGTATAGAATCTTTGTTCGCGAAGTCAAGCCAAGAGAAAGAAAAGATGTCTAATGCAAATTATACTGTGACGAGTCCTGCAAGCTGAATGCAGTGCTGTGACTTTAGTCTTCAATATAAAGCCTGTTGCAAGAAACAAAGCTGGGAAACAGTTCTAGTTCTATTACTAGTGTTTAACACTTAAGCTGCCACTGGCATTTTTTGTCAATGTGATTCCTGCAGGTATCACCTCACCAAAAAATGTTACTGACAGCCAAGGGTTAACCCATTTAGCCCCGAGTCCCTACAGCACAAGATTGCTTGACCATGATAATTCAAGGGTAGTGCCAGATTAGCTTGCACCTACAGCACAAGATTGCTTGACCATGATAATTCAAGGGTAGTGCCAGATTTGCTTGCACCTGAAGGCGCCAAGCTAATCTGGCACTACCCTTGAATTATCATGGTCAATCCATCTCCTGCAACACCTCCAAAATTTGAGAATTGGGACCTTGGGGCTAAAAAAGGGTTAATCTGTATTTACAGAATTTTGCCAGTCGTGCTGTTCTGGAGGCTCTTGGGTCTTGTCTCAACAACAAGTATTCTGAGGGCTACCCTGGAGCAAGGTAACTTGCGTTTGATTTTTTCTGGAGTATTCGTCAGACCTGTGCAGGATAGGCAAGAGTTTGGTGCAGGTTTCATGTTGTTGTTTTATCTTTGACACCCATTGGCATTGCTGTGTTTTCATTGTGTATTTTAAACTCAGTGTTTTTACACCTATAGTACAGGTCAGCCTCAGGATCATGCACTGCAGTTTACTGTGATATCAGGTATAAGGTGCACATGTCACTTGCTCCATTCACCTGGTTAGCTTAAAGTGTCCTCAAGGCAACGTCAGCCATAGCTGGTGGTAGTTAGATATTTATGGCATGATTTTAGTGCTGGTGAAAAATGTACAGGTTTTTATTTAGCTGAAGAATCATCAAAAACAGCTTATAGTTCAATATTTAGGGCGGTTGAATATTAAATCATTTGAGACGTGCTGCCTCCGGATATGCGGCATAAGCCGCGTATCCGGAGGCAGCATGTCTTGAATGAGTTGCAGGTAATTATAGTGCTGTAAATCAAGACACGCTTGCACTCACACACATACACACATTTTTGTTCCCAGATACTATGGAGGTAATGTGTTCATTGATGAAATCGAGCGACTGTGCCAGAAGAGGGCTTTGGAGGCATTTCGACTTGACCCAGAAAAGTGGGGAGTCAACGTCCAGCCATACTCTGGTAGCCCTGCCAATTTTGCTGTCTTTACTGGGCTGCTAAATCCTCATGATCGACTGATGGGCCTTGACCTTCCTGATGGTGGACAGTGAGTATTTTGTGTCCATCCAACCCCCTTGTGCACATGTATTATCATCATGTCTGCTTGTACAGCATGCAACATTCATGTAGGTGAAATGCGTGTGGTGCCATACTGTAGGAAAGTGTGACGACGAATACTAGAAAAGTGTAGACCCCTATGTGCATGCATCCATCAGTACATTAGAGATACATGTAGTGTGACAACAGAACACAAAAACGTCTTCACCCTTTGGCTGTCAGTAACTTGATACTGACAGCCAAAGGTTAACCCCCTTGCCCGTGAAGCCACCAGTACTGTAAACAGTACCAGTGGCTGCATGCACAAGGGCATACCTGTCAAGTTTTGAAAATGGGAATTTTTTTGGCAGCCTTTTTGTCACGGCGTTTTCATACAATGGCAATAACTGTCAGCATGTAAGTAGTCCACATTTTATTCAGATTATTACTTTTGTGTTTGTTGCATTTCTACAATGAATTTACAAAGCACCATTAAATATTCTATTTTATGTTAAAATCCCTAAAAAAATGATGTGATTTTATTTGAATTAACTCATATTTCTGAATCTGATGCTGCTATCTGATAAGCACACAGGAAAACTAGAACATGCAGAAAAAGAGTTCATCTCCTGTAACACTGATAGTGAAACTCTTCAAGAAAATGTCAATAATGAGACTAGAAACAATTTTGCTTACATTCATTATTTTCAAATTCTTCTAAACTGGAAAGGTTGATTGATTGATTGTACATTGCTTAACGTCCCGACAGCAACAAGGCTTTCTCAGGACGTGCCTGCACTGCTTGTGAAAAAAAATAAAAATAAACAGAACATTGAATGTATGTTGCCAGCCGGTCAAATACATTAAATAAACCTAACACATAGGGCCTAAATAAAGCTAAGACCATTTAGCAACACACATCCAATATCAAGAGCTACAGGCAGTGCAGACAGTAGGGAGAGTTTTAAAAAGGCAAATACAAGTGAATGGACAAAGGGTAGACAGAAACACATGCCCCAGAATAGAGAGAAAAACCCACCCTGTGGGGCTGACCAGGGTGACCCTGGGAACTAAAAAATACCTAACCCCATAAACTGGAAAGGACATGTGTACAGTTTATATGTCTGTCTACTGATACCCGCGTTCGGATTAGACTGACTGTGAGACCAAACAGAGGCAAAGAAGAATGCCTGTGGTAAGATTTTGCTGTTGGGTACTGCACTCCGGCCGCTGCACTTATTTTGTTGAAAAGCCTTTCACACGTTGTACAGAATACAATCTGATAGTAACTGTCCAAGATATCTTTACTTGCTGTTGTCTCCTGCTAGATCCATCCAGACTTTGTCTCTGTTTAGAAATAGCAGATGATTTCTTTGGTTTATTGAAACCGGAAGTAACCAGAAATAGCTGGAGAACGAGGGTGATCTCCCTTCATTCCAAAATGGTTGAACAAAACAAAACTGCCAATGAGATACACGTTCAAAGTTTCTGTATGATTAAAAAAATTTCGTATCGGGAGGAAAAGTCATGAAAGTGGGAGAGGTCGGGAGAAAGCGGGAGATGGGTTGCAAAGTCGGGAGTCTCCTGCCAAAATTGGGACTTGACAGGTATGCAAGGGGGGGTTAAGGCCTTTAAAATTTCAGTTGTATTTCACTGTGAACCATCAAAGTGGTACATATCATACTCAGACAAGATGAGTTTAGGCTTTCAGTATTTTCTTTCGCTTAACCATTTTTGCATGCCACCACCAAATACATGATTACATTATTAGTAGCACATACGAGAAGTATGTATATGTTGCATAGCTGCCAACCCTCCCGATTTTATCGGGAATTTCCCGATTTTTTTTCAATTCCCGATTTTCCGGTTTTTTGTACATTTCTCCCGATTTTCATATTTTCAAGCTTTGTTTTAAAATTCGAGGCATTTTGGCGTACCGCGCGGGGTCAAGCGCCTGTAGTTGAGAGCCTACCGCTATACTGTACCGCTAAGCTTTCGGGGACCCACAGCCAGTCTTGATTACGCATGCGCGGCAAATTCCGTCCATTCTGTTTGTTCCGGTTCCTTCGAATTTGCCCTCGAGCACATGCTCAACGATCTTCACAACTGGTTACAGAGTATTTTCGATTTTCAACAAAATCATGCCTCCTAAGAAGCAGAAGTGTTTGGTGAAGTTCCATCCAGACTACAAGCGTTCCTTTCCTTACATCGACGAATCGAGAAAGGGGGAACACTTTGCCTTTTGTAAAATGTGCCGGGCGGACATAAACATCGGTCACGGCGGCCAAAAAGACATCAGTCTGCACGAAAAACGTAAGAAACACCAAGTATAAGTATAAGTAGCGAAGTATAATGAAGAAAAAATAAAGACTGTCTGGCGGTCAGACTGAATGATGAATTGAACAA
The DNA here is from genome assembly GCA_036245525.1 of Semisulcospira habei. Lineage (NCBI taxonomy): Eukaryota > Metazoa > Mollusca > Gastropoda > Semisulcospiridae > Semisulcospira > Semisulcospira habei. Next base: position 303,121,739 of record BTPG01000001.1, on the reverse strand, counting down.
ACGAAGGAATACATGAAAAAGTAAGAGCATCTTGTAAAATAATTATGAAAGTGTGGAACACAAACCGAAAGAGACGAGAGAGAGAGAGAGGACTTGCTGTTGAAGGCAAAATCAGCAACATCTCAGTCCCTGAAGGCTGCTGCAAACCCTTGCCCACCATCAAAAGAGTAGATAAACTTTGAATTTTGTTTCAAAGAGAGGCCTCCAAACTGCCTTCAAAATGCTGATTTTCGTTTCCATTGTCCTTGATTTAGTTTGTTCAGCTATGATTTTTTTGTGCTGATGTGAATGTAAATAAACTTCAAACTGTAGGATACAAACTGGTCATTATTTTGATTTTTGCTTCAAGGAGAGGCCTCCAAACTGCCTTCAAAATGCTGATTTTTCATTTCCATTGATTTATTTTGTTCAGCCATGATTTTTTTGTGCTGATGTGAATGTAAATAACTTCAAACTAAAGGATACAAACTGGTTATTATTTTGAATTTTGCTTCAAGGAGAGGCCTCCAAACTGCCATCAAAATGCTGATTTTCGTTTACGAGCGGGGGGCGTAGCCCCCCTGCACCCCCCAGCGGGGCGCTGCCCCTGCACCCTGCCGGGGCCTAGGCGGCCCCTGGACCCCGGCCAGTCAGGATTTTTATTTCTCCAAAGTTGGCAGCTATGTATGTTGGCTTTTCTTTATTATAATAATATGTTCTTTGTCACAGTCTGACGCATGGTTTTATGACAGACACAAAACGGGTATCGGCTACATCGCTGTTCTTTGAGTCCATGCCATACAGACTGGATGTAAGTCTGTATAGTTTTTGTTTGTTGTAGGGCCAAACAGTGTAATACAGGTCAGCCTCATATTCAATGTCTGGTTGCCATTATGTTGTAAACGCGTTATTGTCGTTCACATTAATGTGGTGCTTTGCTTAACATAATCTAATCAATAGAAAACACACAGCAAAGTGTGCCCTAGACGACTCCAGTCTTAGTTTGCCCATGCACAATTGTGCACGGGCCGATAAGCAAAATGTCCCATAGATGACTCCAGCCTTAGTTGGCCCGTGCACAGTTGTGCATGGGCCAATAAGAAAAATGTCCCATGGACGACTCCAGCCTTATTTGGCCCGTGCACATTTGTGCACGGGCCAACTATGGATGGAATCGGCCAGATGACATTTTGCCCACTGAGCATCTACTTGAGAATGAGAGTCATAGTCCTGATTGTGTTTGCAATAGTCTTATACACATTATACTGAGGCTGACCTGTACCATGTTGGTAGTGCCTTCAGATCATCAGACCATTTGACTGATGTAAACATCACTTAATTATGAAAAGAAAGTCTTTTATTCTGTTGCTTTTATTTGTCTTTGTTAGTTAATACTTCCCATTAACTTCTTTTTGAAGCAACAAACATTTACCATAGAAATGTGTGCTAAGGTTGTGGAATGAAAGTCATGTGTTGAGGCAGTTTGATCACCATCATTCCTCATTAATTTTATCATCCAGCTCCTTCAAGGATGTCAAACGCCTAAAAAAAAAAAAAAAACAGGCTACAATGGTAACCTGGCATTTTAGGCTTTTGTCACAGATGCAAGATTCAAACTTTAACCCTTTGAACCCTGAGTAAATAAGAAGTCTGTATACCCTTCAGCCCTGACTTTAAGAAATTTCTGTTGAAAATGGGTGTGCACTGTAAAATATTTGTAAATAATACTTTACAACAGATATCCCCATATAGGTATATATGTACAGATTTGCCATTGGATGGACTACCGTTTTATGGATTTGACCACACTGTGTCACATGTGTCATAATGCCTGGTGACAAAAATAGTGACAGGTGACAATAAACTTGAAAAAAAGTATTTCGTGCATGACAGGTCGCTGGTACTTAACATGCATTATTAAATAGGGCATCTATTACTGTGACACGTATGTGTCCATGCATTTCCAGCATGCCGATACAACGTAAGGCCCCTACCTTGTAACCAGATGTCAATGTTTACACCTGCCACTGATGAGGTATATCCACAGTCTAGACAACATGTAATAAGCTGCGTCGAATGATGATCAGTGTGTCTGTGTTGTGTCTCGTACACGATCGGATGGAAGTACCAGTGTTGTAAAGACTATAAACGTACTACACATATGACCAATGTGTGTCGTTGGTGTCCACAGAGTCACCTACAGGTGCACCAAGGTGTGGCATAAAAAAAACGGAATATCAATTAGAACCTCCGAATTCAGCATCAGAATCAAACTGTAAGTAATTGCCGTTGTCAGTGCATCAAACGGCGATCGCTCCAGCTGACACTGCCAACACGTGGTTATGCTGCCATGCGGTAGGTAGGTACACATGTCCCAATACATCTAAGCTATCTGTTGTTGAAACCATGTCTCCAAACACAAAATTGTATCACTCCGAAAATCTACACATCCACTCGCCATTCCGACTGTAATTCCCACGCTAGCGCCGCAAAAGTGACCGCATACCACAGACGAACGTACGTGACCCTGTCAGTGTAAACAGGATGTGTCAGTGCGAAGGGCGAGGTCACGTCACCGGGCGCGCGATACAAAACACCTGACACCGCTGTAGCGGTTTGCCGGGCTGAAGGGTATACGAGGCCTCAAACTGCTAGAGTGGTTTGCTGGGTTCAAAGGGTTAATAGGCCAAGACAAATTAAGTTGCATGTCAAATGAAAATGTTCTTCTGAGCTCCACAATCTTCGGTACCAGATTGGCTACTGTCTATAGAATCACCTGCAGGTTCTTTTAGTTGCCATGGGCCACTCTGCTATCCTTTTCATCAATCCTGCTCCTTTCACCTTCAAGAGACACAGGTTCACATGTGCCCCATGCAGTTGCAGGCTTATTTGTATCTAGTCTCTTGCTGTCAATATGAATCTATGCTCGGCAGTATCCATTGTCATATTAAATCTTAACATACCTGCCATACAAGGGTGGTAAAGCTGTACCCTACATGATGCTGTTGTTTCAGGTCGGTGGACAACTGGTTTTCTTTTATTCTAAGTACTATTGCTGGGCACAGTGAGACTGTTGACACAATGTACATGTTGGTACATGTTAGAGGCACTTATTATTTTATTTTAAACCCCATTGTACATGCATCCATCAGTACTGTAAACAGTGCCATAGCTGTACGCTTAAGGGTGGGGGGGAGGGGGGGGGGGGGTATTTTATATTGTTTTATTTCAGAAGCTGTAGCCTTTAATGTCATTTGGTGATTTTTTTCCCCCCATTTCTAGCCAGCCACTGGAAGAATTGACTATGTCAAGCTCCGTGATACTGCTGTGTTGTTTCGACCACGACTGATCATTGCTGGCACGACAGCTTACTCACGCCTTCTAGACTACAAAGTCTTTAGAGAGGTATTATATAATTACAAAGAAAGAAACACACTTAGAAAGGACAAGTACAACACAGTTTATTAACCCTTTTCATCCTGATACACCCATTGCTTGAAATAATTTGATTGTGATGGTTCAAAGGGGGTGCCAAAATAGCTTGGCGCCTGAGGCACCAAGGTACAGTGGAGTCCAGTTAACACGAACTCGCTTTACACAAATTTCTGGTTAACACGAACCATTTTTGCATTTCTGCCCGACGGCCTTCTTATTCTGTATTAAAATTTCACTGATAACACGAAATGCTTAACACAAAATTTTGCTTTACACGAAGCTGGTTACGGTTCCCAATCAGGGCAATTTCACTATTATTCACCTGTTTAACACAAACACAGATCCCATTCACCGAAAACCAATTCACGTGTCGCTCTCACACTGTAGTACACATTGCAGATCAGAGCGAACTCTAGTCTGTGATTGGCTGAATAGCTTTCGGCTGTTGTAATCCGTCTTCTCATTGGCTAGCGTTTCTGAACTGTATTTATGTTGCATCATTTTACTGATGCGGGATTGTCCTTCAGTCTGTGTTGCTTTTACCTGATGGATTGTAACTTTATGGATTTTACATAATGGATTTTACATTAAATACACGAGCTGTACATGTTTCCTTGTATTTTCCTAGTGAGCTGAAGGTATGCATATAAAGTACGATAATGTGCACTTTTAACCTCGTACTCATTCACGCACACATCTCTTACAGACTTCAGCCTGTGTTGCTTTTATCTGATGGATTGTAACTTTATGGATTTTACCTGATGGATTTTACATTAAATACATGAGCTGTACATGTTTCCTTGTGTTTTCCTAGTGAGCTGAAGGTATGCATATAAAGTACGATAATGTGCACTTTTAACCTCGTACTCATTCATGCACACACTCTTACAGACTTTCTCCTTGAGGGCTGTGATCAATTTTGAGGCCATATTGGTTAACATGAAATACGTTCAATACAAAGTGATTTTCCGTGTCCCCAGAAATTCGTGTTAAGCGGACTCCACTGTATTCTGGCACCACCCTTGAACTAAAATGCTTGTTCGATCTCTTGATCTTTAACTCATTCTACCCCAGACGCACCACACCAAGATAACGATCGACCATGATAGTTCAAGGGTGATGCCAGAACAGCTTGGCGCCTATGGGCGCCAAGCTATTCTGGCATCACCCTTGAACTATCATGGTCGATCTGTGTCCTACACTGCAATGCAGTCTTCAGAGAACAAGGGCAACATTTGGGGATTTCGGTGTTGGGGTAGAATGAGTTAATGTAGCTTCATAGCGCGGTAAGTAGATTCATCCTCGGGATGTAATGGGTTAATAAACTTGTCCTCTCTGAGCGTGTTTCAGTCTTTGATGGGTATTTCTATGCATTTTACCTGCTTGGCAGTAACCCTTTTGGTCTGGTTTAGATTGTGGCACATGACTTGGCGCTGTTTGCTCAGCAGGCAACAAATTATTTGTATTTAATATTCTTCTTGGCAGCAGATCAGTAAAAGTCTCTCCAAAATCCAAGAAGTTATTTGGGACCTTTAACGTTAGGGAGAAGGCAGGTGTCCAGAGACATAACTGTGCTTTACACCGACTGAAAAATCTAAAAAGAGGGTGCAGTTTGGGGGGGAGGGGGAGGTAAGTGGCAGGCTTGTGTGGACCCATCAGACGTATCGTCCACTTGCCAGCAATATCGAGAAGCTTTTTTTTAAATGAAAACAAAATGGCGCAGTATGTTAACCCATTCAGCCTTGACGCACTACAGCAGGAGATGGGTCGACCATGATAATTCAAGGGTAGTGCCAGATTAGCTTGGCGTCTGTCGGCGCCAAGCTAATCTGGCACTGCCCTTGAATTATCATGGTCGATCCATCTCCTGCATCTGGTGCATAGTCATTAAATGACGCCTCCAAAATTTTTAAAATACGACCGTCGGGCTGAATGAGTTAAGAATGCATGGATGACAGTTGGCAGATACAGATGTAAACTTTAAATGTTGCATTTAGAATTTTAAAATCAACTCCTTTTTTACACTAAAAGTAAATTTGGGGGGGGGGGGGGGGGGAGGGCTTATGTGCAAAGCAAAAGTGAGTCATGTTCTGAGCTTGTGGTTGTTCGTCTGTCCATCAACCATCATCCATTGTCTGTGGTAAACTTGAACATTGGCATTTTCTCGGAGACTATTCATACCACAGTCTTTGAATTTGGGCCCAAGGATACTTTTTGGCAAGACCTTTATATGCATACTAATTTGGTTAAACCCTCGGAAAGGTCAAGGGTCACTAGAGATCAGGAAATAGGTCAAAAATAGCCATTTTTTGTCAAAAGCTTTTTTTTCTCAAATACTAATCACAACTTCAAACCCAAACTTGGTACATAGATACCTGATGGTATGACATCTGTGCATAATAATTTGATGACCCCTTGGATCAAGAGTCACAAGAGGTTGGCAAATGTTGAGCAATGCCAATATTTCAAAGAATTGTAATTATTATTTACATTTTTGTAAACTTTTCAACCAAATTTGGCACAAAGGTAGCTGATGGTAAGAGCTTCCTATGCATACTAATTTAGTCCACTCTTTGTAAAGGTCAAGGGTCACAGGGTTGACAGACATGTGAAAAATGCTTAAATGGAAAACATTGATTTTGTTGGTGCAGAAGCCAGCCCTTTACTTATTTTCACAAAGGTCACACATATGTAAATCAGTCATACACATGAGTCATAAGGGCTTTGCCTTTCTTGTTTAACCCATTCAGCCCTGACACACTACAGCAGGAGATGGGTCGACCATGATAATTCAAAGGTAGTGCCAGATTAGCTTGGCGCCTGTCCACGCCAAGCTAATCTGGCACTGCCCTTGAATTATCATGGTCGATCCATCTCCTGCAACTGGTGCATAGTCATTAGATGATGCCTCCACAATTTGGTAGATATGGCTGTCAGGTTGAATGAGCTATAAATCTAGATTACAGAAGAAATAATAATTGCTTACAAATTTACTTTTGTCACCCCCACCAGCTTGCAGATGGCCGCATAATGCTTTTTGTATTGTCGTCATTGCCAGCTCTCACCCATGCTGATGACCTACATTTATTTATTATTATCTGTGAACAGGTGTGTGATGAGGTGAATGCTGTCATGCTGGCAGACATGTCTCACATTGCTGGCTTAGTGGCTGCTGGTGTCATTCCATCTCCCTTCGAGTACGCTGATGTCGTCTCTTCCACTACGCACAAAACTCTTCGAGGACCCAGGTATTTACATTGTTTTCAGCATTGCAAAGAAACGGTAAAATTGGCTTTTCCTCTGTGCAGACAAAATTTTATCGATCACTCGGGAGTTAAACCTTATCATTCAGAATACACCAGTGTGTGAAATAAGTTTGACCAAGGTAGTTCAAGGGTAGTGCCAGAATAGCTTGGCGCCTCTAGGCGCCAAGCTATTCTGGCACTACCCTTGAACTAAAGCCATTGGTCTATATCCTTACCTGTAAGTACTATAAAGTAGCTTGCATATATGGCAGTGTACAGATTTGAAGCTTTGGTATGGGTTAAGATGTGTCGCACATAAAATATTCTATTCTCCTCAGACCCATGCAACAACAACAAAAAAAAAAGTCTCAGACTTGAATTTCATAGTGAAGATCTTTCTGTAAAGCTCTAAGTTGTCATTAACCCCTTTGCTGCCAGTGATCACAGATTGTGTTTCTGAAATCTTTGTTAATACAGTGCCGAAAAACCTAATCTGTCCGAGAAACATGGATACCAAGTGCTGTCAGAAAGAGGCATAGATCCTCATGAGCCCCCGCAACTGCAGGGGCTCTTGAGAATCTTTCTCTCTTGCAGTTGAATTTTTTTTCACTTTTTCTCAATGCAAGGGGTAAGATTTAATCAAATACCAGCCCACTGTATTTTTTTTTTCATGCCCCAGGTCAGGGATCATATTTTTCCGCAAAGGAGTAAAGTCTGTAGACAAGAAAACGGGCAAAGAGGTCATGTATGACTACGAGAAGAGAATCAACAATGCAGTTTTCCCGGCACTGCAAGGTGGCCCACATGATCATCAGGTTGCTGGAGTTGCTGTGGCCTTGAAAGAGGTAGGGGTGCCTGATACACAGAAGCATTGGTCCAGGAGGTAACTTGCTCTATGTGTCATGTAAACTTGGTAGTTTGCCAATATCTCCTTTATAAATGTTCTTAGTTAGGCAGTCTTGCAGTAATACTGAACAAAAGGGCTTAACCCATTCAGCCCTGACACACTACAGCAGGAGATGGGTCGACCATGATTATTCAAGGGCAGTGTCAGATTAGCTTGGCGCCGATAGGAGCCAAGCTAATCTGGCACTGCCCTTGAATTATCATGGTAGATCCATCTCCTGCAACTGGTGCATAGTCATTAGATGACGCCTCCAAAATTTGGGAAATACGAGCTTTGGGTTGAATGAGTTAATATTGTTGTGTGAATAACGTAAAATGAAAGACTTTTCTGCTATTCTTCTCTGTTGAACGTAGGAGAGTTTCACTGACTCATGCCAGGGGCAGTAGAAAGCCTTTCTTATGTGTGCCTATACTCGCATGGATTGTGAAAAGAGCCTGGTAAATAAGTCTTAGTTGAGGCAAGACACCATTGAAAATCTGTTGTATTGACACATTTTAGCAATCAAATCCCACCCAAAACAGATCGCACAACATATGGAAGTTACTTTGAAAGCAAGCTGTGCGATATCATGCATTGTCAAAAGGTAAGGTTGCGTTTTCATTTTGTGGAGAACAAATGAATTTTATATTCTCCTGAATGCTCAAGTTATGTTGTTGCAGGCAATGCAGCCCGAGTTCAAAGAGTACCAGCTGCAAGTCCTAAAAAATGCCAACGCAATGTCCGAAGCTCTTGTGAAGCGTGGATATAAGGTGGTATCAGGTGTGGCTTGTATTATACTTTGAGTTTAAAAATAGGATTGCCTCTTATGTAACACTGGCCCCACCGCCCACCCTCAAACCCCTCTCTACTTCTCGACCTTCATCAGAACTCTCCCTCCTCCTAATACACACACACACACACACACTATCATCGCCACAACCACCTGCAACCCATGGTAAACTTCACATGTTCGTGGTTGCACATAAACGTTATGTGTTCTGTAATGCACGCAGACTTTCCCCCAGTCGCACATACAGACTCTCGCACAACAGACGCATGCACCGCCACTGACTCAGACGGGCGCATTCACGCGGTAAAACTCAACACACAGGCTTTATTTCTATCGACGACGTTTATAACAAATAATAAAAGAAACGCTCAAAAGATTATCACAACTATGTACACCACACCTTCCCCACTACAAGCACCTCAACACCATATACACACACACAATGTAAATGCCAGGCTAGGTAGTTGTCTCTCACAATCCGAACTGTTTTGGTGTTCTCGCCTGGTTACATTCAGTCCTTTCACATCTAGGCGTGCAAGTCCTTTGTCATACGCTCCCGAGTCGTCCTGTCTCTCGTACCGTGGGCGTCCTCATAACTCGCTCTGTAGCGCAGTCTTTGATGTGACCCGGGTGTCTCGGCACCTGTCGCTCACTCCCCGAGTGGAGAGATGACCTTGCAATAGGTCCCTGGTGACTGACGTCTCGGGGTCCATTGCTCCAATCTCCGACAAGCACTCTCAATAAATAATAAGGTCCCAAATCATAACACTTGCTAAACACACACATATTGGATATGAGATACATTACGTAACCTGGCTGATACAAATAACTCACACGTTCATTCACACACACACGTGCTTCATAACCCAACTACTTTCGTAACACCCCATGTCTGTGTGACTATCTTGAAGCAGACTATAACCTAGCACTCTCGCTATACATTCTTTCATACATTGGAAAAGACTATACTTAACCACGTACTACCTTCATAACAACTTAGGCATACACACCTCACATTCCTTAGTTATCCATCTCGGTAAATAACTATATAGAAAAACACTGGTTGCCTCGTTAACTTCCAAGCCAACATAACTGAACCAACCCAGTCAACCTACATAACCGAATTATCTCATACTAACGCATACTATCATTAACGCAGTAACCATCAAAAATACATACAGCAGCATACCTGAATTCTAGGTTTCAGAGTCTTGGAATACGGGCTAAGGTATCTCACACACGTCTGTCCACACTGACAGTATAGCCCCATACTAACGTTCCTACAGCAGTTCGCCTGAACTCACTAAAAACTCCCCATGCCAAATGTTTCTTTAAGATTTCACGTGGGTCTCGTGCCACACAGAATAGTTGTCACAAGACAAACCGCTAACAAAAATGTACCGTACTAAACCCTCTGTGTGAACCCTATGCGTGAGCATAGAGTTTCATCACATGTACAAAATCAAAAGATGTCAACAGATTATTAACTCTTTATGTCCTGAGGACGAAATTATAAATTTTTGTAGATATCCTCCGAGGTCTATATCACAGTTCAGGAGATGGATTGACCATGGTCTTTCAAGAGGCACCAAGCTATTCTGACACCTGTAACACAATGATCTCCTGCCTTGTCATGGGGGATCACCTGTGTGAGGAGACCATCTCACTAGGGTGACCCTATTTTGATGGCTCCTGGATGGTCACTTTAAACAGGCCCCATTCTTATAAATGGTTCAGTTGCAGGGCTTCTGTTTTCACAACAGGTTAAAGGGTCTGTAGACCCAGAGGTATAAATTTTAGAGGGTACACAGACCCCCATCTGAGCATAATAGAGGGTAAGCAAATTTATTTAAGAAAAAACTGCATCATCTGTATGTTCTTTAAGATAAATTAACTCATTTCGCTCTCTCCTCTTTAAATTTGTTGTGACAGTCTGTGTGTCCTTTCCATGATACTGATTCTTTAACTGGTGAGCTATCATGCAAAAGCATGTCTCCCTCTCCATCTCTCTTGCACAAACACAGAGAAAAACACACATATTTATTCGTATGATCATTTGATAATGTATTGTAACTGAGAATATAGCTTTTTCTGCTGAATGCAGATTGACAACAAAAGTCTGACTTGTCTAAACTGTGTCTGTGTGTGTGTGTGTGTGTGTGTGAGAACTGATGTACTTAAAAGTTGGTTTCAACCCATTTAACCTGAAAGATGTTTGTTTCCTAAAAATACATTACTGATGGCATTACTATGTGGAATATACCCCTTAATTTACTCGATTTCAGCTAAATATACCCATTAACTTACCCGATTTCTTACCCGATTTCAGCCTAAGACCCTTTGTGTGTACCTACACAACAAGGGCCGCAACTCAGAGAGTTGTATCCAAGTGACCTGGTAGTCTCCCCTCCCTCCATTCGGTCACGTGAGCCGTGTATACCCGCCTGTCTTACCCTTAGCTTCACTGTGAACGGTTCACCGGCTTCAGCCTCTCTGTTGGATTGTTCTACTGCTATACTATATTGCAAGCTTCGCTAGTGGCTAGAAGATGGCGAGGTAAGGACTCGGGTTATGCCTACGAGTAAATGGACTGTTTACAGCGCGGTCGGCATATTCCGTGGAAATTTCTCGCATTTTTCCATCGAGTCTGGGCTTAGCCCTCAACCGGTGTGTGAGTACTGTTCACGGGTCATACTCTTTCCAGCCATTCCTCCAGCCTTCGGGGGAGTTCTCGCGCCTGTGTGTCTTTCCTCTCTCGTCATCCGAGCAGGACCGCCGGTCAGCGCTACAGTAGTGCCCGGACCTCGGCAGCGGGCGCGCGCCGCTCGCCTTTCACCTGACTCTTGCCCGCCGCGCAGACTCCCTTAGCGCTTCCCTGACAGACCCTACTGGTCTCCGCCAGGCAGTGCTTCTCCTTGTCGTGACGTGGTTTCAGTGTCACCCATGGAGTTGGATGAAGACGTCCTCAGTCTGTACCCGGAGGACTCTGCATCTGCCATGTTCCCTCTGGACCCCTGCCCCCGCAGCGTTTTTGCATCCGACACGGCAGGAGAGACGTCGCGCTTGGCTGAGACTTCACGAGCTCTAGACGAGGCAGCGCAGACGATCTCTGCTATTCTTCCCTTGGAGATCCCTCTTCGCCACTGCTCAAGAGGAAGGCTGCGGCCTCGGTCGTCGCACCGTTGCAGGCGAAGGGTTCAAGACTCTGCCCAGCCCCTGGGATTTAGAGATCTGGCGGACGCCTTAATGAGCACCTGGGATAGGGGTTTCTTATCGGACATGCGTTGGCCGTCAGGCATCGATATCAAGTTTCGGCAAGCCTGGTACGCGGAACACTCTCAAGCCTTCGCCTGCCCCCTCCCAGTGGCGGACCCTGTGATGCAGTTACAAGCTGGAGGCAAGGCCCCTGCCCGTCGGACCCCTCCCCCTCCCAGTGGCGGACCCTGTGATGCAGTTACAAGCTGGAGGCAAGGCCCCTGCCCGTCGGACCCCCCCCCCCCCCCCCCCCCCCCCCAGGCTGAAACACGGCAAGTCTCTTTCACAACTTCCTGGCTTGTGCAGGATTTCTCGACCTGGCCACGCAGGTGGTGGTGAGGAGTGTGGAGGAGTTTTGGGAGCGTCCGAACGAGGCCCGTTGGCAGGACATCCACTCTTTCGCTATCACAGCTAATCGCGCCATGCACCACATCGTGACCAATTCCTTGGCGGTGGTGGCAAATTGCGACCTAATGAGTCGGGACGCCTTGCTGAAGAGTTGCCCGGGCATCCCCTCGACCTTTGTGCTCAGCTGCACCGTGCTCCCCTGGGGGGCTCCCTCCTCTTTGGCTCCACCTGGCAAGAGGTTCAGAACTCCGCCAAGGATCTGTGGCTGAGCGCTCCCAGTGTGGATTCCTCCCGGTTTCCAGCTTCCCGCAAGGACACGGGCCGCGCCCTGCGGAGCTTCAGACCCTCCACCTGGCTGGTTACCAGACTACCTCCCAGTCCCAGACTCCAGGCCACCGCTGGTCGTGCCCACCCCTTCCGGTCCCTGGCTCCCGGGCATTCCTGGGCCAGGATAGTGACTGCTCCCGACTTCACCCCCGGCGTTCCCTGCATGGTCTCCATTCGGCAAGAGGCTAGTAGGGCACAGCGACGAGTAGCGTTCCCTGGTGTAGGAAGACCCGGGGATTCTCAACATGTTCTTGGGACTTCGGGTCTCGTTGCAGATCCCGGCCCGCTTGTCGCTCACCGCTCTGGACGCGTGTACCAATCGACCAGTGCTAGGTGGACTCTCTTCGGGGGGAGATCACCCCGCTGCATTCAGTAGGCCGCCACGGTCGTAGTAGCTTGACAGGACCCCCCGGTGTTCTATAGTCGGCTCTTCATGGCGCCGAAGCCTGGCGGCAAGTAGCGACCGGTCATCGACCTCTTGGCCCTGAGCAAGTGGTTGTCGCCCCTCCTGGCATGGAACAGCATTGCCTTACGAGCTTCGGTACAGCCTTGGACTATGCGGTCAGTCACGTCCTCTGACGCATACTACACGTTCCCTTGCACCCGGCCTCTCGGCATTACCTACAATTTGCCTTTGTGGGGTCGTTATCGGTTCAGGCCCTACCCTTCGGTCTCAACCTCAGCCCTTGGGTCGTACATGGATTGTGGACACCATAGTTGTCACAGCCAGGCAGGATTCCTCGAGCTCTACCTCCAACTAACTCGACGACATGCTCCTCAGGACGTGGCTGCGCTAGAGGCAAACAAGGATACTCACCTAGCGCTTTTTCGCCGACTCGGGTTCTTCCTGAATGAAGGAGAGTCGGACCTGAGGCCGTCTTGCCGGTGTGTCCACCTGGGCATGGAGTTCCGACCGATCTCAACAGGGCACGTCTACCGGAGACTCGGATAGAGAAGCTGGCGACCTTGCACGGCAAGTCTCCCTAGCGGACACAGTCCTGACAGGATCTGGCGCCAGCTCGGGGGTCTGATCAGCGCAGCGGCAGATCTGTTACCTCGATAGGCTTTCGCTCGACCGCTACAGCTGCTTGTGCTGCTCCACGGGTGTCCGTCCTCAGGGGATCTCTCAACCTCGATCCCAGTCTCGCTGATGATCCAGCCGCACCTGCTCTGTTGGACAGATCACTCTTGGTTGGCGACAGGAGTCCCTCTCAACACCCCTCCGCCTAATTCCCCATTTGCACAGACACGAGTCTCGATGGCTGGCAGGCTCAATTACTGCCAGAATTCAGCACCATGCAACACGGTCATACTGCTTGTCGCACCGTTTAGTTGGAACAGGCCTTGGATGGCAGATCTTGAGCCTCGCCTCCGACCCTCCTCTCTGGCTCCCCACGCCTCGTACGATGCTAAAGCAGCCCAGGCGGAATCTCTTCAACCCTTGCCTGGAGACACTTCTGTGCCACGCCTGGAGGTTGTGCGGCAAGCACTCACAGCGCGAGATTTCACGGATGTAGCAGTGGAGGCGACCGTGTCAGCCCGCAGACTTTCCACCCTCCGGGTGGACAAAGGAAAGTTGAGGTTCTTACAGTCCTGGTGCGAGTCCCAGCACCTCTTCCCCTGGCTCTGACCATGCCTCAGCTGGCTGAGTTCTTCTTGTGGCTGCTTAGTGTGCAGATCTGGGCCCCAGTCTACATCCGTGGCTACCTCAATGGTGGCAGACACGTTTCGGCACTTAGGCCTTCCAGGCCCGGTAGCGTGCAAGGACCTCTCAGAGTGATGTCCTACTTCGACCTCCTGCGCCCAGTCGCTCGTTCTCTCGTCCCTCGCTGAGTCGACCCCGTCTCGCATGGTCCTTCACAAGAAGCGACCAAGAGACAACTGCCAGTCTCGCATGGCCCTTCGCAAGGAGCAGCCAAGAGACAGAGCACTCGGAAGCAGGGATCTGGGTGTTGTCCTGGTTGATCTTCAGGCGGTCGGGTCGCTTCCCATCGCCCGCCTCGCGGGCGTGACTAGGAAAGGCCTGCTTCCTCTTGGCCCGCGCCACATCGGCCAGAGTGAGCGAGCTGCATGCCCTGTCGGTGGGCCCAGCCTGCATGCAGTTCAGGACCGACGGATTGGTGCTCCTTCTGACCAATCCTTCTTTCTGGGCCGGGAATAGACTCCCTGTGGCGGCGCCCCGGGCGTTGAGTCTTCACCCATTACAGGGTTCGGCCGGTCCCAGACATCACGGCTGCAGGACCTGGTGTGAGCTTAAGGTCTACCTGCGCAGAGTGAAGCCCGTCAGAAGAGGTCGCCCCCGCCTCTTCCTGCCCTTTGTCCCTGGCCGCGCTGAGATTTCCGCACAGACGCTATCGTCCGGGTTGCGATGGACATTCCTCGCCGCTGATAAAGATCTTTCCCCACAGGGCGCAAGAGAATGTGGACACGGCTTTAGGAAGTCAGAGCAGTCGCCGCCAGCATCGCGTTCGACCACATCTGCGCAGTCAGAGACTTCGTCGCAGCGGTCGGGTGGCGAACAGAGACCACCTTCGCTTGCTTCTATCTCCAAGACCTCTCCGGCCAACGAGACAATCTGGCCCTTGTCAGAGACCTCTCGGCAGAGCAACACTCGCAAGCGCCGCTGGCGCCTTACGTACCTCTTAGCTGAAATCATCGGGAGGTTGCCCCTCAAAGCTAAGCTTACTGCCGCTAAGGGGGTTTTGGGCGGCACCCTCCTCCTTTTCACCATTCTTCCACATAGTAATGCCATCGGTAATGTATTTTGAGGAAACAAATGTATTTTTCTCTAAAATGTATTTTTTCGAAAAATACTTACCGATGGCATTACTCGGAGGACCCTCCCACCTACCCTGCTTGCGCCTCTACGCTAAGTGTAAGACTGGCGGGTATACACAGCTAACGTGACCGGATGGAGGGAGGGGAGACTACCCGGTCACTTGGATACAACTCTGAGTTGCGGCCCTTGTCGTTTAGGTACACACAAAGGGTCTTAGGCTGAAATCGGGTAAGTTAAAGGGTATATTTAGCTGAAATCAGGTAAGTTAAGGGGTGTATTCCACATAGTAATGCCATCGGTAAGTTGTTTTTTTTTAAATACATTTTAGAGAAAA
The DNA here is from genome assembly GCA_036245525.1 of Semisulcospira habei. NCBI lineage: Eukaryota > Metazoa > Mollusca > Gastropoda > Semisulcospiridae > Semisulcospira > Semisulcospira habei. The sequence goes on along the minus strand of BTPG01000001.1, from coordinate 303,106,361 downwards.
ATACATATTTCTCCAATTTTAGAGTTTTTGCCTAATAACTGTGTACCAGAAGATGGATCAACCATGATAACAAAAACTGACAAACTTATTTCTGTTCAAATTTCTAGACTTGCTTTTTGAGTTTGCCTCCCTGCATATTGCACATGTCATCCGTGTGCCGTCATGCTTTAGCCATGGAAATACACGCAAACATGAACTCTAAAACTGCGCTGCAGCAGCAGTGCCACACACGGCCCAGGGGTATCATTTCTGGTACTGTTGCTTGTCAATGGAGACGGCGATGTCGAAGTGGAACTTTCTTCTAAGCGATTATCAAGATCAGATGGTGCCAGATTGAAGAATCCGAAGTATTCCAGCTTCTTTTGCTTTTGCTCCGCCATTTACAACTTTGTTCTAGATCGAAAGTGAAACGCGCGATGCCATATCCCATAATAGTATGAATGGTGACGTCACAGCAAGTAACGTGTTCAACATGTAGCACGCACTTTGTAATAACATGCTGACACCACACGTAATCTAACAGATTGCCCTTCCAGTTACACTCGCATGGACCCCGGAGTTGGGGCGATTCTGGACGCAGCCGCGACCAAGCGAGCAGCTAAACAAACCAACTCATAAAAGTAAAACGACTGTCACCGACCTCTGTTAAGGTACGCACGGTGGCGCAAGGATGATGCGTCTCAGACGCAGATGCACTGAATTTTTATGCATCTGCCTACCCCTTAGTTAATTTTCAATACGTGATTTTGAGTTTTAGTGCGTCAGAAATGCACAGACTCGCTAAAACGGAAGCCCTGAATTGTAACCACACGTTTGGTAAATGGGTCACTTTGAACATTGGTGGGATCTTACCTCATGATAATTTCGTATTTACTATCATATATAGGCCACTTACCTCAAATGGTCTGATGTAAAAGTACCATTGAGATTGTTGTACCTGGTTGTGGTCATGAATGTATATCTGTCGGCTATCTCACATGATAGGATTGTTCAAGTTATGATTCAATTGTTGGACGTGGGTTCAGCAGCACAAAAGGATTAACCTGGTTTGATTATCTGTCCACATGAGCTAGTATTATATATTTTATTAGTATAAATACCAGGGAGTTTTAACTTCTCTGGAGGAAACCATATGGCAGTAGGAGCCACATTGTGAGGCGGCCACTTTGCGGGGTAGCCACCCTAGGCAGCCACCCTGGGCAGCCACCTTGGGACGATGCCTGATGCTGTTTGATCATTCCTCCAAACACGTGAATAAAAGATTCTTGGTAAAGAAGATCTGGCTTCACTATTTCAGTGGTGTCACACACCAACCTTGAAATATCATGGTTGATCCACATCCTGTTGTAGTCTTTCAGGGTGTTATGGGTTAAGCATTGTGTATGCTGTTGGCTTAATCACATAATTACAAACTCCAGCTTGCATAGGCCTGTAGACCTTTTGTTTAGTGGATTGGGGTTTTTCTTCAGAAGCGTATGTAAATCTAATCACCACATGAATGCAGATGACTGACTTGACCCATTTAGCCCCAGCGCCCTACATTAGGTGACGGGTTAATCTTGATAATTCAAGGGTAGTGCCAGATTAGGTTGGCGCCATCAGGCGCCATGAATTATCATGGTCAGTTCATTTCCTGGAACGGGCACATAGTTGTTAGGTAACATCTCTAAAATTGAGAAATGCAGCCATGGAGGTATATAATGAATTGATGGCTCCAAGATATCACAATATGCTTGGAATAACTGGATTCCAATTCATGAGGGTGGACTAAAAACATTGGCATAGCCTAAATGAAGTTCTAGCCTACTGGAACAGTAGGCTAGAACTTCTCATTTAGACCCACTACCATTTTAAGTTTTCTTCAAGCATGGGAAGCCTGTACTTTTATTCCTCATCCTTTTATTCCACAGGGGGTACAGAGAACCATCTGTTGTTGGTCGATCTTAAATCGAAAGGGACGGATGGGGCACGGGTAGAGAGAGTGTTGGAACTGTGTTATATCACTGTCAACAAAAACACGGTCCCTGGCGACAAGAGCGCCATGACCCCAGGTGGTCTTCGTCTTGGTAAGTAAGATATTTTGTGATATTTTATTTTATTTTATTGTTATTATTTTTTGTCTACCATATTGAAAATACGCTAGACTTTGAGATGGGGCTGGTCAGAGCATGTTCCGTAGCATGCAAATGACGAACAAAATCAGGCACACGTCAGACTCGGACAGTGAAGTAACACAATAAAAATTATGTCATGCCTAGCTATGCTAAACATGCTGTTGAACGCACATTTGATGGGAAACGCCATGTGTGTGTGTATGTAGACATGAGTTTCTCCTGTATTTGTGTATGTACAGGTCTGAAACTGTAGAAATGCTTCCTTCAAGATTCATTTCGGAGTACTTTTCAGCATTTTTTAATTGGATATTACTCATTAAAGAGAAAAATCACCGTTTATAGAAAGTCGGTTGACCCGCATCTGAGTCCGTAATTTGTGTTATATTCATTTGAAATTTTAAATATAGCTGGCTTGGAGAAAGATATTGGATGAGTTTGTTAACCAGCATTGTACCTATTCAACGTTTTCGTAAAAAATAATTCATCACAGAAAAAAATGTTGAAATGAAGAATTCTTGACTTCAGACAGTGACGGTGACATAAAAGCACTAGACACAACATGTAGTAAAGCTGTTGCCGCTAGAGTTTCATGTGAAAGGAAAACAGAAAAAAAAGAGGTTAAAAACCTTTTAAATTAGATACAAGGAACACAAGTGTTCTTTGTATCTAATTTAAAGGGTTTTCAACCTCTTTTTGCTGTTTTCCTTTTACCAGACACATCAGTGTTATACATTGTTGCTAAACTTATGCAAAGCACCAGACGCAAAGCACCAGATGCGTCATTGTTATACAAGAATTAACACAAAGCTCTCTCTCTGACAGTTTGATTTAGAAAGGACGCTTACAAAAAGTCAGTTGACCCACATTTGAGTCCGTTATTTTTGTTCTATTCAATTGAAATTTTGGATATAGCTAGCTTTGAAATAGGCATTGGATGAGTTTGTAATCCAGCGTTGTAGCTCTTCAACTTTTGGAATAATAATTAATTCATGTTTGCAAGTTTTGGGTCCGCTATATATTTTATCAAACAATCAGTTCTGAATGAGGTTGTATGGAAGAAAACAGTCAGCCCTGGAAGAGGCTGCGTGCCTTTTGGATGCGTCACGTAAAACATCAGATTCATCAAGGTGTACACGGCATCGTGAGACTAGCAATGCCATGACGTCAAGCTTATAGTGACGTAATTTTGCTGCTCCCCAAGTAACCAGCTGGACACTGGGGTGCAGTGCGGCACGTCCCAATTGGTTACAGTCTACTGAACAGCCTCCAGCTATTATCTCATTAACCCATTCAGCCCTGATGCACTACAACAGGAGAAGGGTTGACCATGATAATTCAAGGGTAGTGCCCAATTAGCTTGACGCCTGTCGGCGCCAAGCTAAGGTGGCACTACCCTTGAATTATCATGGTCGATCTATCTCCTGCAACAGGTGCATAGTCATTAGATGACGTCTCCAAAATTTGGGATACGCATGCTTCGGGCTGAATGAGTTCAGCAGCGTGGATTCCAGCGCCCCTTCACTACCGGTGGACGCAAAATTATCACAGAATAATCCCATCAATCCATCGAACACAGATCTATGTGAATAGGGTCCGCAAGGGACAAAGACCCTCATGTGCCCCCTCATCAGATGCCAGGGCTCATGAGGTTCTTGGCCTCTTGCATTTGGTAGTGTTTATATTTTTTCCAGCAGTCAAAGGGGTTAAAGATTATTTTTTTAAACTTCTTCCAGAGTTACTGAGTTGCAAAAATTTGTTTCTTGTTGTTTTCAGGCGCACCAGCACTGACGTCACGCGGTTTTAAGGAGACAGAGTTTGAGCGGGTCGTGGAGCTGCTTGACATAGGAGTGGGGATTGCTCGTGAAGTACAGAAAGAAACAAGTAAGTCTTAACCCTTTGGCTGTCGGTAGACCCTTAAACAATTAATACGCAGGGTTGCACATCACGTACAGATCACACATTAAAACCCTCAGTCACATAATAAAAATCAGCAAAAAGGGTGCGGATACGTATTAGAACAAGCACATGGGGGTATGAACGCATACAAAAATTGCTGTAAAGGGGTCTGACCACATAAATGCGGTCTCTCGGAGGTATTCAGGATACTGTAACTATAGTTGAACTATCACCAGTAGTGTCAACAACTTATAACAAGAACACAGTTTTTCTCGGCATTGACGGCATTAAGGGTTTGAACAGAACGGCAAATGACGCTAATAACACTGCAATAACTGCACTTGACAAGTCATATTCATGAGCCATAAGGGCTTTGTAGTAGATATCTTCTGAGGTATATATCACAGTTCAGGAGACAGATCGATTATGATATTTCAAGGTTGGTGTCAGAATAGCTTGGCACCTTGTAGGTGCCAAGCTATTCTGACACCAACCTTGAAATATCATGATCGATCTGTCTCCTGTCAGTCTTTCAGGGTGTTATGGGTTAAGCATTGTGCATGCTGTTGTCTAAATCACATGATTACAAACTCCAGCTTGCACAGGCCTGTAGACCTTTTGTGTGCAGGAGAAGTTACAGGAATAAATTTGTTTAGAAGTTTTAGTTATGTGACGAAGGACCCATGATAGTAATGATAACGGAGCATATTATGTAGTGGCTTTATCCAGTTGCAAATCGCCTCAAGCAAAGCACCACCGCATGCTAAACCCATCAACAAGCATGCTGACATGAAAAACACGCACTCACTTCCACATTAACCCTTTTGATTCTGATACACCCATTGCTTGATATGAATTTGACTGCGATAGTTCAAGGGTGGTGCCAAAATAGCTTGGCGCCTGAGGCGCCAAGCTATTCTGGCACCACCCTTAAACTAAAATGGTTGATCTATCTCCTAATCTGTAATGTAGCCTTCACAGGACAATAAGCAAGTTTTATCAAGTCAGCTTCAGGATGAAATGGGTTAAACACAAACAAGTTCACTCACATGGTACTACGGGCATTTATTTATTTGGCTTTCAGAAACTCTGAAGGAATTCAAGGCATGCGTTCTGGAGAATGAGAACATCATAGCTCAGTTGGATGCTCTGCGTTTGGAGGTTCAGCGGTTTGCTGGCATGTTCCCAATGCCTGGATTCGAGGAGAGATGAGAAATTTCAAGTTATTTTTATCAGTTCTCTGACTTTTGAGAATCTGATAGGTATCAATATTGAAGTAACTCAGAAATTTGAATTTTATTTAAAAACAGTGCTCCACAATTGAAATTTGTGATTTGGTCTCCCAAAGTTTGGTGTCGGTTGCATAGGATACTTCGATCATGATAATTAAACAGTAGCGCCAGGCAAGCTTGGTGCCTGAAGGCACCAAGCTTGTCTGGCACTACCCTTGAACAACTAGGACCAATCCTGCTCTCATTTGTCAGGGTTCAATGCATTTTAAAACTACAGTGGAGTCCAGTTAACACGAACTCGCTTAACACGAATTTCCGGATAACACGAACCGCTTTTTCATTCCCGGCTGACAGCCTTCTTATTATGTATTAAAATTTCACTGATAACACGAAATGCTTAACACGAAATTTCGCTTAACACGAAGCTGTTTTCGGTTCCCAACCAGAGCAATTTCACTATTATTCACCTGTTTAACACGAACACACATTCCAGTCTCAAACACTGAAAACCGACTCATGAAAGGGGCACTGCACGTGTCGCTCTCGTGCTGTAGTACACACGACACATGAACGAACTCTAGCCTGTGATTGGCTGAATAGCCTTCAGTCGTTGTAATCCGTCTTCTCATTGGCTAGTGTTTCTGAACTGAATTCATGCATCATTCGTGTACCAACACTCCCTCAATTCAGTTAACTACCGATCACAGCTACCCCCAAGGTAAAACAGAAGTCGACTACGCTTGAAGTGAAAAAACAAGATTAATGAGATCCACGATTGTCTCTCTACACGGGCTGTCAATAACGCAAGACCGACTTCGATCATGGCCCGTTTTTTAAATGACTTTGACTGTGTTGCTTTTACCAATGCCAGATGCCCATGTTGCTTTTACTTTACTATGGATTTTACCTGATGGATTTTACATTAACTACGTGAGCTGTACACATATCCTTGTGTTTTCCTAGCGAGCTGAACGTAATGTAAGCATATATAGTACAATATAATATGCACTTTTAACCTAGTACTCATTCATGCACGCATCTCTTACACACTTTTTTCTTGCCGGGAGGGCCGTGATCAATTTTGAGGCCATATTGGTTAACACGAAATACGGTTAATAATAATAATAATAAAGGTAATTTGTATAGCGCCTAATCACCAAGGTGCTCTAGGCGCTTTACAATCACAGTAATGAAACAGTGAAGCAGAATACACAAACAAGCACATACAACAAAAAAATATACATTAATTTACAAGGGCAAAAACTCACACACACACACACACACACACACACACACACACACACACACACACACACACACACACACGCATGATGAGCCGGCAGACAAAATGGTCTTTACGTATATGCAACAGAGAAAAGGTGTGTTTTAAGCTTGGATTTGAAAATGGAAAGAGATGATGAGTGACGCACATCAGCTGGGAGAGCGTTCCATGTAATGGGACCAAAATACGAAAATGCACGATGACCTTGAGTGACCTTATTACGTCTAGGGATACGGAAAACACGAGTGTCTGAAGCAGAGCGTAGTGAGCGGGACGGTGTATACAGCTGGACAAGATCAGACAAGTAAGGAGGGGCAGAACCAGAGATGATGTTGAAACAAATAACACAGACTTTATACTGAATTCTGTATGAAACTGGCAGCCAGTGCAAATTAGCTAGTAGAGGCATAATGTGTTCACGTTTCGGTACACGAAAAATCAGACGTGCAGCACAGTTCATGACTCTCTGGATTTGGTCAAGAAGATTTTGCGGAACACCGGACAAAAGAGAATTGCAATAGTCTATTCGGGACAGCACAAGGGAGGTAACAAGTGTTTTGGTAACTTCAACAGTCAGCAGATGTCGAACAGTGCTGATCCTTCTGAGTTCAATGAAGGCAAGCTGGCAAACTTTCTTCACTTGTTCCTTCATTGTCAGCCTGTTGTCAAAAATGACACCCAAGTTACGGGCCGAGCTAGAAAAGGAGATGGCACTCTCGCCCACCATCATTGACTCAGGTAGATCAGCACTGCACGTAGAGGAGCACATCATTCGGAGGGACTCAGTTTTGTCACTGTTCAGCTGGAGCTTGTTCTGTGTGGTCCACTTCTGAACATCACAAATACAAGCCTCCAAAGACTGCACCATTTGATCGACATGTTCACGAAGGGAGTGTTTGTACAATTCTGTATCATCTGCATATAAATGATAAGAAACTAAGTGACGCTCAATGACATGAAGTGATTTTCCGTGTCCCCAGAAATTCGTGTTAAGCGGACTCCACTGTATGTTTGTTACTTTTTTATTCGGTGTACGTACCAAAAAACTGCAAAGCTGCAGTTGAAAAGAATATTGTGTCAGGTAGTGTTATAATATTATTGGTGATATTATTTAGTGTGGCTACACATTTTGTGTGTAAGTTACGGAAGGTCCTAAAAGCATTACTAAATCATTATTATGTACAGGTGTGTGTGTGTACCATTAGATGAATGCATCGTAACGATGCTATTTAACCTATTCAGCCCCGACGCACTACAGCAGATGGGGCGACCATGATAATTCAAGGGTAGTGCCAGATTAGCTTGGCGCCTGTTGGCGCCAAGCTAATCTGACACTACCCTTGAATTATCATGGTCGATCTATCTCCTGCAACAGGTGCGTAGTCATTAGAGGACGCCTCGAAAATTTGGGAAATACGTGTCGGGCTGAATGCGTTAATACAAATGTAAAAATCCGGAAACACATATCTTGGATTTTGCCCATGTTATCCTTTATGATGGAGCTTTTTTGCTCGGACTATATTCAGTATTGAATTAGATATTCCACATCCTTTTTCTGCCGCTAATTTGTGGATCTGTGAATGCTGTCCAAGTAAGTAAAGGTCCTCGGGGCTGACGTCGGACACAGTGGGCCCACGCACAGCTGTGCGGTCGATGTCAGCCCAGAAGTCTTGTTTAGCAGGGTGTCAAAGGAGATGTGATTTTAAAAAGTGAGTCTGGTTTCTTATGTACCGAGCTGTGTTCTGTCGCATAAATTGATTGTTTTGTGTGTTCTGGTCTGTGATTTTGGTCATTATGGCTCCAGCCGTACCAGCACACCTCTGTACAGATGTCACATTTCTGACACAAAGTTAACCCTTTGACTGTTGATAGTGCTTTTTGTTGAGGTGATTTTTTTAGGAGTCACTTTGGCAAAACACATTACCATCCGCCAAAGGGTTAAAATTATCTGCTTGTATAGGATTTTTCTATGGAGTTGCATCTCAAGTGTTTTTTCTCAAATTTTACATGAAGTGTTTGTTATTCAGATGTTGAAAGGTATCACTTTTCTTATTCATGTGAAGAAATTTGAGAATTTTGTGCACTTTTTTTTAGAGTTTTTGTAAGACAGCGCATGTTCCCTGGTGGAACATAGCATTGAATTAAAATCATGATTACTGCACTATTTATGCTGGCATGTACATGAGAAGTTAGTTAGTTCGGGTTTAACGTCCACAGCACCGAGGTGATCATGGACGGCCCTGACGGGCGGGTGATGGGGGACAGGGAAATCTATTGCCTATGGAGTACGACCTGAACACTGATCAACTCAGGCGCACTCCAACTGTGCCACTTTGATTTACCAGGACCTTTCAACGGAAATGCTAATGAACAAATCCGTACATGAGAAGAAGTAGCCACTCCTTATATGTGTTATAAATGTGTAATTCTTTCTATGACTTTCTTGTGCATGCAGCCATCAGTACAATAAACAGTACCAGTGGCCATGTGCATGAGAAGTTTTTTCTACAAACATGTCTCTGAACAATTATGATGTAATTCCATTTTGATTTAAAGCGTGCATGTCTTCATGGTATAGATGCAATCATTTTGGTTTCCTTTACATGATTTTAACCCTTTAGCTGTCCGTAATGTCTGGTCGAGGTGGTTCCTGCAGAAATCATCTTTGACCAAACCTGCTACCAACAGCTAAATGGTTCAAAATTCATAGACTTTTAGTGAGACAGCAAGTTTGCACCTTATTATCACAATGCAAAGGTGTTCTAAATTTTAAAGCTGCAATAAGTTGGTACCATATGATTAAAATGTGAAGGTGTTCTAAACTTTACAGCTATCAAATGGCTCCATATCTTTTGTTCCTAAAATATGCTTGTCGGTAAATTGCAGCTTATAATCTTCAAGTCTTCACAGCAGAACCTGTTTTGAGTGACCCTTCATAATAAGAGATCATATTTCATTAGACTATCATTTAGGTGGCTGTAGCCACCTGATTGATGGTCTTCAACCCTTATCATTCGGAATACACTTGTGTGTGAAATAAGTTTGACTTAAATAGTTCAAGGGTAGTGCCAGAATAGCTTGGCACCTCTAGGCGCCAAGCTATTCTGGCACCACCCTTGAACTAAAGCCATTGGTCCTTATCATTAAGTACTATAATGTAGCTTGCATATGGCAGTGTCCAAATTTGAAGCTTTTAGTCTCAGTATATGGGTTAATGACAGGCGACACCTTTTACCCGTTACAACTTCTCTTGAACGAGTACCTTTGTTTTGAGATCACCGTTATTCTTGCAAAAAAGTTGATTGCCCAAAACAAGTTATGCTGTAGTATATTTATGTGTTCTCTTTTTTTTTGTGTGTATAGCTTTCTGTGGTGTGCAGATTTGTTTATTTTGGTAGATCTTCAGTTTTATATCTCAGTAGGTCTGAGTTTGTTTTTTGTAAACTTTTTGCTGTCATGCTCTTTGCCATTTTTGGAGTTTTACAGTTTACTACACTCCTTCACTCATGTCGTATTGTATGGTCAGCAGTCATACAGTTAAAGCTCTATATTCAAAACCTTTGCTTCTACTTCTAGTCTTAACTTAAACTGGTGTTGTCATTATTTTTTCTCGTATTGGATCATTCGCTTCGCAACTTCTTTTTTCAGGCCCCCACCCGGGTCTGCCTTGGGGGACTTGGGTGGGCTTAACTACTTTTTAGTTCCCAGGGTCACCCTGGTCATACCCACAGGGTGTATTTTCTCCTCCATTCTGGGGCATGTGTTTGTCTACCCTTGGTCCATTCACCTGTATTTTCCTTTTTTAAACTCTCCCTACTGTCTGCGCTGCCTATAGCTCTTGATATTGAATGTGTGTTGCTAAATGGTCTTAGGTTTATTTAGCGTATTAGACCGGCTGGCGACATACATTCAATAATCTCTTTAGGTTTTTTTTTCACAAGCAGTGCAGGCACATCCTGAGAAAGTCTTGTTGCTGTCGGAACGTTGAGCAATGTACAACCAACCTTTTTCAGGGCGTCACATTTTTGTCAAAAAAAACAAAAAGCACCTCATATCCGCAAGTATTATATCTACCTGTCTGTTCATAATGTTTTTAAAATTATTGTCCTAGTTTCAGCAGTGTTCAGATATTTCTTTCCTGCTGCCAGGGTTGATTTTTCATTTGAAATGAAGTAGATGTTTTACAAATATTTATGTCCATATGTGGCCAAAACAAATATTTAAATTTTTTATTTTTTTGTTTTTACACAAGGTCTGAAATGAACCCAGCATACAAACAGCTGACATAGTCATCAGCACTTTTGCCTTGTATGAGCTGTTGTCAAATGATGATCAGTAGGATTCAAACATTAATTACTCAAGACAAAATTCAGTCGCTGTTAAATGGACTTGATCCTCTCAACTGCAAATTTTGAAGTGGACAGACAGGCTACCATTTATGAAGTTTCAATTTACCCAAAGTTTTATTGTGTGGCCACTGGTGACTCTTTTCATCTCCCCAGAGCCTTTTGGCAGTGCCTGAAATGTTGAGCCCCAAGAGCGAAGTGATTACATGTATGGTGTTCTATGAAAAATATTATTGGCATGTTACATGCTTACCGTGTTCTAATTTGATGCTACCCCACCCGGGTCTGCCCTGGGGGACTTGGGTGGGGTTAGGTATTTTTTAGTTCCCAGGGTCACCCTGGTCAGCCCCACAGGGTGGGTTTTTCTCTCTATTCTGGGGCATTTGTTTCTGTCTACCCTTTGTCCATTCACCTGTATTTGCCTTTTTAAAACTCTCCCTACTGTCTGCACTGCCTGTAGCTCTTGATATTGGATGTGTGTTGCTAAATGGTCTTAGCTTTATTTAGGCCCCATGTGTTAGGTTTATTTAATGTATTTGACCGGCTGGCGACATACATTCAATGTTCTGTTTATTTTTTTTTCACAAGCAGTGCAGGCACGTCCTGAGAAAGCCTTGTTGCTGTCAGGACGTTAAGCAATGTACAATCATACAATCAATCTAATTTGATGCTGCATTTGTGAACGACGGTTATTCATTAGTTAATCTTTTAACCTAGGGCTACATTTCCCAGTTTGGAGGTGTCTTGAAACGACTATCTAGCAGTTGCAGGAGATGTCTCGACAACAAGGGTGATTACCTTGGCACCGTCAAGCTAATCTGTGGTGCCAGATTAGCTGGCGGCGCCATGGTCGATCCATCTCCTGCTGTAGTTCGTCAGGCATAAATATTTTCTGTTTTCTTGTGATCTGTCTTGAGCACAGCAACAACCCAAATGATTTTGTTCAATCAGAAAAATGTTGCGTACTCCCGTGGATACCAGCATTTAGTTCATGCACAACAATGTCTCAAGTTTCCTAATTTCATGATTTGGATGATGGTTGTACTTGTTTTTTGTTTTTTTTTTGTGTCCCTAGATTGGTGAAATGGAATGAAGGTCTACATGCTTTATATATATATATACAATATTAAATAATATATTGTAGACCTAAGTGTTTTTTTTTTTTTAACCCTTTGACTGTCTGTAGCGACTTTTGTCAGTGATTAGTGTAGGCATCATTACGACACAAGTGGCTACAGACGATCAGAGGAATAATTTTTGTCCGTCTTACAAACTTGACAGATGCAAACTCACAGAACTGCACACGGTTATTTCAAACTCTGAATGCAGGTCATACAAGGTCAGCGTTATATTAATACCTGGGAGCCATGAAGTCGAATCATGTTATTGGTGCTAAACGTTCAGAAAAAAACGCCCAGTCCCCTAAAGGTTATTGGACTGGCCAAAGTTTGCACACACTTGTGCTTGGGCCCACTGCAGCCGACTTTACCCCAATGGCCTTTGTGTAGTAGATAAGCAAAAAGTCCACTATCCAACTCAAGGCTTAGCTGGCCCGTACACATTCGTGTGTGGGGCAACTAAAGCTAAGAGTCGGCCAGAGGACTCTTTGCTCATTGGGTCTCTACTTGGGAGCCACTGAACTGTCCAAATTGCATCCGATTTCACCATATTGTGATGCATGTACTACTGAGGCAGACATGAAGTTTGATCACCTCCTTTGAGCAGAAAAGCTGCAAACACGCGTGATACACCTTGGCTGTATACAGCCCTGGTGCATGGTCACTTGCATACAAAATTGTCTTGTAAAAAGTCTGGTCAACAAAAAGGTATGGGCACACGCAATATTGAAACTGGACCTACTTCCAGCTCGCGCAATGACATTTCATAGCGACGACCGACACTGGCATCATGTATTGCGCTATTACATCGTCGTGTAATTTGTCCAACATCCAAAATATAAACATCACATTACAAAGTAAATTACATCAAGATCTTTGCCAAGACACAACGGCGGCCGTGTTGTGCCCAAAATGCAACTCGCATCGGATTATGCAAAGAAAAAGGTGATTTTGTACATGACACAGAAAACTTTATTTGTGAACACTTGAATATGGACGTTCTCACGGTCACACAGATTCAAAATTTTCATTGCCATAATTTCCACGATACAATGTACCTGTACATGCTAACACAAATGTTTCAAATAACACAAATGTTTCAAATGACGCAAAAGCAATTCACAGATGTACACTTGTATATACAGCTGCAAGCAAGCACTTAAACAATTTAGCTCATTCATTCCATTTTTGTTACGCCTGTACATCGACGGCACGCAGGGATAACACAGATTCCAGCCCATCACAATAGCAAATGTGCATTGGAACAATGCCTTTTCAATGGACATGCTACAATCTACAAGCTGCAATTAACCATGTGCACGCATCCACCAGTACAGTAAACAGTGCCTGCATGCACAATTATAATAGTACTTGTATTTCACTCACATATTGCAATCTACAACTGTAAGCCACAGTTCACCCACTTGTGCATGCAGCCACAGGTACTGTAAACAGTGTCGGTGGCTGCATGCATAAAGCGGTGATGCTTGCACTAAATGGGATATATACTTACATGCCGTCAATCAATTTACATTACTAAAAAGAAAGGGTGGATGCAAAATCATATTACATATGCACATGGATATTTTTCTGTGTTGACATGGCTGACATTACAACTACTGACATCTGCTGCAAAACCGATACACATACCCGGTGATACTTGCCTCTCCTACTTGGTCTGCGGGTGTGAAAGCAGTGCAGGATAGTACTTACACAAGCTCACTGGTTGCAGTATTTAGAGCAATAATCATAAGTGACAGTGAGGAAAACTGAAATGACTGAAAATGGTGAAAGAAAAACAGAAGATAGTGGTAGAAAACCCTTTAACATAGAAACAAATAACGACGTTTCGGATCAAAGATCCTTCCTCAGGTGACATGGAAACAAACGTAGAACAGAAAAGAACACCAGAAAGAAAAGACGTCATCCTGTATAGAGAGAATTTAGAATGACACACACACACACACACACACACACATAATGACGCAAATACACATGCACAAAACACGTAGCACAAAACTTACGTCTATATACATACACGTCACTGCATACATTCGCATTCACTCGTGCCTACTGCAGCTCACGCACATGCGCACACACACACACACACACACACACACACTCAAAGGTAGCATCCAGTATCAACAGTGAGGTCAAGCCTGGCACCAACTACCCATCAGGCCGAGCATACATCCCTAGGGGCGAATGTTCAAGCCGCGCGGATGGTAAGTGCCAAGCCTGTCCGCGAAAAAGGATTCTGTCATTTTGCGGCGGATGAAGTGGGATGTATTTTGCCAAAGGATGCGTATGCTGAAATGTGTGAGGCTATGAGGCGGTTCGTTGAAATGACGTCCAACCTGGTTGTTGTATCCGAGGCGGATCGAACGAACATGCTCCTCGCAGCGTTCAGGGAGTGTACGGTATGTCTCCCCCACATACAACATCTTTGGGCAGTGAGAACATGAGATGACATAGACAATATCCGATGACTGGCATGTGAATGATCGGTGGACATGAAAAGATGACAGGTTTTAATTGATTGATTGTACATTGCTTAACGTCCCGACAGCAACAAGGCTTTCTCAGGACGTGCCTGCACTGCTTGTGAAAAAAAAAATAAACAGAACATTGAATGTATGTCGCCAGCCGGTCAAATACATTAAATAAACCTAACACATGGGGCCTAAATAAAGCTAAGACCATTTAGCAACACACATCCAATATCAAGAGCTACAGGCAGTGCAGACAGTAGGGAGAGTTTGAAAAAGGCAAATACAGGTGAATGGACAAAGGGTAGACAGAAATACATGCCCCAGAATAGAGAGAAAAACCCACCCTGTGGGGCTGACCAGGGTGACCCTGGGAACTAAAAAATACCTAACCCCACCCAAGTCCCCCAGGGCAGACCCAGGTGGGGGAAAAGATGACAGGGGTCCGGTGATGACGGGGGATGTGTTGATGTACGGACATGCTTTGCAGTGTGGTTGCTGACAAGGGTGTGTGCCAGGTGGTAAGGTGTTAGATGCGCGAAGTGAACTGTGAACAAGATGATCGCTTAGGTTAGTGTCACGTTTGTAAGCGACCAGCGGAGGCTCAGGAAATATGTCTTTCAATACTGTGTCATTCTGAATGATGTGGAAGTTCCTGAGGAGAATGTTTTTGATGGGGATGTTGTGAGGATGATACGTGATACACAGGACCGGCCGGTCCTCTGCAGCACTGTGAGTTTTCTCCCTCAAAGCTTCACTTCTGCTTGTGGCCTCAGCCTTAGAACGAGCGGTGTTCTGAAAATGGTCCTTGTTTCATGGCCAGCAAGAGGCATAAATTCTCATGAGCCCCTGCGCTCACAGGGACTCATGACAATTTATGCCTCTTGCAGATGGAACAGGCTGGCTGAGGAACTCTGGTAATTCTAAACCATCCGCGATTTTGAATAAAAGCTGCAGAGCTGAAGACTGTCGCCCATGAATTCAGCTACAATTCACCTAGATACAAGTGAGCGAAACCCGTTCTATCTCGTCTCAAAGAAGCACAGATAATCCTCGTAAGCCACCGTGGACTCTGTAGGGCTCGCGGGCATCTGCATGCTGGTCTTTGATTTTGGACCCTATATCCTAGAGCTGTACTTCAAAACCACAGCAGTGCACATTTTATATCAATACTGACCCTAGGTCTGTCCACCCATTTAACCCCAAGGCTGCAATTCCCAAATTTTGGACATAGTAACCTAACAACTATGTACCAGTTGTAGGAGATGGATTGACCATAATAAATCAAGGGTAGTACTAGATTAGCTTGGCACCTGAGGTGCCATGCTAATCTGGCACTACTCTTGATTTCAAGGGTACTGCCATCAGGCGGTCTGATGGCAGTACCTTTAAATTATGGTTGATCCATCTCCTGCTGCAGTGCTAAATGGGTTACTGTAAAAAGCCCTGTCACTCCAACTAATATTTTCCCAAAAAAAAAATCCCAAGAAAAATTAAATGCGTAGAAAGGTCACGGTGTACATACTACACCTATACTTTCTAAGTGTGCTTTTTTTTTCTTGGGATTTTCTTGCCTTCTACTCAACCATTTGGTCTGGATTTGATATTTTACAGTATTATTAATTACAATTAATATTTAATCAAATGTCAGCATTATGAATACACAATGTACACACACATAAAACAACAAGGATTACAATATGAACAATCAGAACCGTACAGAGATGTCAGATCTTAACAAACTTAACCCATTACATCCTTAGGCTGACTTCTTTTAAATTTGCTTGTTCAATGAAGGCTTCATTACAGATTAGTAGATCAGCCATATTAGTTCAAGGATGGTGCCAGAATAGCATGGTGCCTCAGGCGCCAAGCTATTCTGGCGCCACTCTTGCACTATCATAGTCAAATTAATTTCAAGCAGTAGTGCATCAGGATGAAAAGGGTTAAGCAATGATTCAAAAAATTGGAGTAGCTATTTGGCATTTTAGCTAACAAAAATAGCTGATTCATGTTATATTACACTGCAAACCTATCCCAACAAAATATCTGGTTAAGCCATTTAGCCCCGAGTCCTTACAGCAGGAGATGGGCTGACCATGATAATTCAAGGGTAGTGCCAGATGAGCTTAGCGCCTGAAGGCGCCAAGCTCATCTGGCACTACCCTTGATTTATCATGGTCAATCCATCTCCTGCAGCTGGTACATGGTCATTAGGCAACGCCTCCAAAATTTGGGAAATGGGACCCTGGGGTTAAAAGGGTTGTTAACCAGTTCTGAGGTGCAAGTTCCAAGGCTACTCTCTAGCCATTGAAAGTGTTTTACATGCCTAGCTCACACTATTCTTTTGTACAACATGTTTCTGCTTACATCAGTACATTATGAGTGAACAACATATGATAAGAACAGTTCATTGGGTGCTGGCACAATGTAATGTGTGCTGGCCTGTGATTTTGGACATTACGGCTGCAAAAACCAGCACAGGTATGTCAATGCTGTGAAACGGAGATGACAGCTGACAAACGGAGCATACATTGTTCCATACAGAGTGAACTGGACGAAGTCAAGTAAGTCAGTACATAGTTCATATCGTACTCTTTACAGTCCTAGGTACATATATCCTCATGAGACAAATGAAATTATATAATACAGTAATGAAATGAAAATGTAATTGGAGAAAACTTACACCTTTATGTAAAATGACACTTCCTATCTAGACGTGTCGCAAATGACAGACCTTATTCGCATAAGTTAAAATGTACAGCAAAATAGCTTCCACCGAACAATGATTTGACACGTCATACAGCCCAAGGTCCAAATTCACAAACCACTTACTACCTGATACCAATAATTCCCTAAAGAAGTTTACGGTCTCACACGGGATGGCTGATACACACACAAACACAATCGGCAAGAACACCATAAGAAACAAACACACAACCAGACTTCCATACTCTGAGACAGCTGAGCTGTATCAACCTGCCCTCTTTATAAACTGATGAGCAAAAGAAATGCAACATCATTCAAATCATCAGAAAAAAAGGGGATTCTTTGAGGTGATTCCAATGATGTCACACTAATTTATTTACTGATGAGCAAAAGAAGTGATGTCACACATTCACATACTGACAAGCAAAAGAAGTGCAACACTGGTATCATCAGAAACACTGGAGTGTTTCCGATGATTCCAATGATGTCGCATTTCTTTTGCTTGTCAGTATATTACAAAGTTAACTCATTTAACCCTGTGTGCCAGCTGCAGGAGATGGACTGACCATGATAATTCAAGGGTAGTGCCAGATGAGCTTGGTGCCTGAAGTCGCCAAGCTCATCTTGCACTACCCTTGAATTATCATGGTCAATCCATCTCCTGCTGTAGAGCCTTGGGGCTAAATGGGTTCAGTAAACTAGACACTGTCCGTCACCTGACTTAGGCAACTGAACAGATGCAAGTCACACTGCTAAACTGATTGTAAAGTAATTTCATTGGTTGACATGTAGTAATTTCATTGGTTGACATGTGCATGTAGTGAAGTGACAGGAAATATGACAAAATGTTTTTTTCTGTGGCTAAAACGTAATGGATCTAATCTCAACTGCACAGTGCTTGTATCCTTACAAAGAAAAATTGGTAAGCAGTCTCACATTACGGTTTAGAAACTGTGCCAACAAAGCTCAGTGCATGTATCGTAAAGAACCACCATAAGTGATGCAGGTAGCCACATAATATTATGTCACTAACTAAGCACACTCATGGGGGTATGTCCCAATATCTATAGTGATACCTGAATAAGTTGAACAAGAAAAGAGAAACACAAAAGACAGTACAAATGCTCTAAAGCAATTAAAAAAAATAATAATAAAAAAAACTATCAAAAAAATTAATTCTAATGACACAAAGACACAAGATTGAAAAGACAATGACCATCAGCAAGTCTACCTTTCAATGCAGATTTTTCCCCCCTCTTTCAGCACTAATTGTGACAGACACACCAATCATAATACCTCAAGGGTAGTGACTGATTAGCTTGCATTGATTAACGATAGTAGCTCGAGGGTAGTGCCTGGTTTGCTTGGCACCTCAGGCATAAAGCTAATCAGGCACTACTCTTAAAATGATGCATTGTTTCCCCAAGTCTTGTGGATAGTGCTCAAGAAGAAAGACAATGACTACTTCTACTGGTAGTGTAGCTCAATGGTACCGTCAACTGACGAGAGTCCAGGCTAGATCAGTGCCATTTTCACTAACTGAGCACACTCATGGGGGTATGTCCCAATATCTATAGTGATACCTGAATAAGTTGAACAAGAAAAGAGAAACACAAAAGACAGTACAAATGCACTAAAGCAATTAAAAAAATAATAATAATAAAAACTATCAAAAAAATTAATTCTAATGACAAAGACACAAGATTGAAAAGACAATGACCATCAGCAAGTCTACCTTTCAATGCAGATTTTTCCCCCCTCTTTCAGCACTAATTGTGACAGACACACCAATCATAATACCTCAAGGGTAGTGACTGATTAGCTTGCATTGATTAACGATAGTAGCTCGAGGGTAGTGCCTGGTTTGCTTGGCACCTCAGGCATAAAGCTAATCAGGCACTACTCTTAAGATGATGCATTATTTCCCCAAGACTTGTGGATAGTGCTCAAGAAGAAAGACAATGACTACTTCTACTGGTAGTGTAGCTCAATGGTCAACTGATGAGAGTCCAGACTAGATCAGTGCCATTTTCACAAACTGAGCACACTCCTGGGGGTATGTCCCAATATCTATAGTGATACCTGAATAAGTTGAACAAGAAAAGAGAAACACAAAAGACAGTACAAATGCACTAAAGCAATTAAAAAAATAATAATAATAATAAAAACTATCAAAAAAATTAATTCTAATGACAAAGACACAAGATTGAAAAGACAATGACCATCAGCAAGTCTACCTTTCAATGCAGATTTTTCCCCCCTCTTTCAGCACTAATTGTGACAGACACACCAATCATAATACCTCAAGGGTAGTGACTGATTAGCTTGCATTGATTAACGATAGTAGCTCGAGGGTAGTGCCTGGTTTGCTTGGCACCTCAGGCATAAAGCTAATCAGGCACTACTCTTAAGATGATGCATTATTTCCCCAAGACTTGTGGATAGTGCTCAAGAAGAAAGACAATGACTACTTCTACTGGTAGTGTAGCTCAATGGTCAACTGATGAGAGTCCAGACTAGATCAGTGCCATTTTCACAAACTGAGCACACTCCTGGGGGTATGTCCCAATATCTATAGTGATACCTGAATAAGTTGAACAAGAAAAGAGAAACACAAAAGACAGTACAAATGCACTAAAGCAATTAAAATAATAATAATAATAATAAAAACTATCAAAAAAATTAATTCTAATGACACAAAGACACAAGATTGAAAAGACAATGACTATCAGCAAGTCTACCTTTCAATGCAGATTTTCCCCCCCTCTTTCAGCACTAATTGTGACAGACACACCAATCATAATACCTCAAGGGTAGTGACTGATTAGCTTGCATTGATCAACGATAGTAGCTCGAGGGTAGTGCCTGGTTTGCTTGGCACCTCAGGCATAAAGCTAATCAGGCACTACTCTTAAGATGATGCATTATTTCCCCAAGACTTGTGGATAGTGCTCAAGAAGAAAGACAATGACTACTTCTACTGGTAGTGTAGCTCAATGGTCAACTGATGAGAGTCCAGACTAGATCAGTGCCATTTTCACTAACTGAGCACACTCCTGGGGTATGTCCCAATATCTATAGTGATACCTGAATAAGTTGAACAAGAAAAGAGAAACACAAAAGACAGTACAAATGCACTAAAGCAATTAAAATAATAATAATAATAATAAAAACTATCAAAAAAATTAATTCTAATGACACAAAGACACAAGATTGAAAAGACAATGACCATCAGCAAGTCTACCTTTCAATGCAGATTTTTCCCCCCTCTTTCAGCACTAATTGTGACACACACCAATCATAATACCTCAAGGGTAGTGACTGATTAGCTTGCATTGATCAACGATAGTAGCTCGAGGGTAGTGCCTGGTTTGCTTGGCCCCTCAGGCATAAAGCTAATCAGGCACTACTCTTAAGATGATGCATTATTTCCCCAAGACTTGTGGATAGTGCTCAAGAAGAAAGACAATGACTACTTCTACTGGTAGTGTAGCTCAATGGTACTGTCAACTGATGAGAGTCCAGGCTAGATCAGTGCCATTTTCAAGACAGGTTGCATCCACCCTTGTTCTGAGGGCCCCCATTTTCCTGCAACGCGATACTTTGTACAACTTTCTCGAAGATCTCTTTCACAGACTGAAACACACAGAAAATGTTGCAAATTCAAAGATTCAAGATACAAATCTGTTACAGTTTAAAAACATCATTATCCCACTACATCCTGAGGCTGACTTTGTAAAATTTGCTTGTTGACCCATGAAGACTACATTACAGATTAGGAGATAGATCAACTGATTTAGTTCAATTGATTGATTGTACATTGCTTAACGTCCCGACAGCAACAAGGCTTTCTCAGGACGTGCCTGCACTGCTTGTGAAAAAAAAACAACCAACTAAACAGAACATTGAATGTATGTCGCCAGCCGGTCAAACACATTAAATAAACCTAACACATGGGGCCTAAATAAAGCTAAGACCATTTAGCAACACACATCCAATATCAAGAGCTACAGGCAGTGCAGACAGTAGGGAGAGTTTAAAAAAGGCAAATACAGGTGAATGGACCTCGGGTAGACAGAAACACATGCCCCAGAATAGAGAGAAAAACCCACCCTGTGGGGCTGACCAGGGTGACCCTGGGAACTAAAAAATACCTAACCCCACCCAAGTCCCCCAGGGCAGACCCGGGTGGGGTTGATTTAGTTCAAGGGTGGTGCCAGAATAGCTTGGCGCCTCAGGCGCCAAGCTATTCTGGCACCACCCTCGAACTACGAGTCAAATTTATTTCAAGCAATGGGTGTATCAGGATGGAAGGGTTAACAGTTGCTGGCAGTGAAGAGCTGCCCTGTGAAAGCAAATGTCTGTAAGCCCATTAACCCTTATCATACTGAGGCTAAAACTTCAAATTTGTACACTGCAATATGCAAACTAAATAATAATAATACATGGTATTTATATGATAGTACTTACAGATAAGGATATAGACCAATGGCTTTAGGTCAAGGGTAGTGCCAGAATGGCTTGGCACCTAGAGGCGCCAAGCTATTCTGGTACTAATATAATACTGATATAATAATAATACATAGTTTTTGTATAGCACTGTTCTCCAGGAAAACACTTGACTCGCTGCGCATGCACAACAGCACTGGCACCCTCTCTCTCAGACACACACACGATTACACACTACTTTAAACTACCCCATCTCTTCCCAACACCTTACATTCACTTCCTCTAGGATCAGAATAAAAAGGCAGTCAACAGTTAGCTAAAGATGAGCTAAGTGTTAATTGCCAGACAGAAAAGAAAAGTCTTTAAGTGAGCTTTGAACTGTGACAATGTGGGCAGATTCCGCATTTCAGTTGGCAGCGAGTTCCACACATTTGGGGCTAAAAAGTAAAAGAATGCTCCCCCGACAGTTTTCAAGTTAAGCGTCGGGATTTTTAATAGTTTTACACTGGGGCGAGTTCTTCAGGACGAAGATCGGTGTCCGTCAAGGATGCCTGCTCTCTCCTGTCCTTTTCAACATATTCCTGGAGAAGATCATGCAGGAAACCCTCCACGACCACCATACTTCAGTCTCTATTGGTGGCAGATCCCTGTGCAATCTTCCGATTCGCAGACGACATTGACCTCATGGCAGGCAGCAATAGTGAGCTTCAAAACATGACAAACTTTCAAGTAGCGCAGGGTCTTATGGCAGGGAGATCAGTACGGATAAAAGCAAAGTGATGATCAACACCACAAGCAACAGCAGCAGCAACATCCACATGAACGGCCAGTAGCTAGAAGAGGTCAATAGCTTCAAGTACTTGGGAGCCACCTTGTCCAAAGACGGTAGTTGCATAGCAGAGATCAGTTATCAGAATAGATACAGCAACATCCGCAATGGCCAGGCTGGACAGGATCTGGCGAAGTAACTCCATCAGCTTCACCATCAAGTATAGGCTTTACAAGTCCCTCGTAGTGTCTATTCTACTCTACGGCTGTGAGACTTGGACACTGCTTGCAGACTCAGAAAAGAAAATCCAGGCCTTTGAGAACATGTGCCTGAGGAAGTTGCTCCGCATCTCGTACCGCGAGCACAAGACCAATGAATATGTACGGAGCATCGTCACTTCCCTGGTGAGCCCACATGAACCCCTTCTGGCAACCGTGAAACGGCGCAAGCTTGCTTGGTTTGGCCACGTGACCCGACACAACACCCTGTCCAAGACTATCCTCCAAGGCACTCTAAAAGGAAGTCGCTGGCGAGGTCGTCAGAGAAAGAGTTGGGTCGCAAACATAAAAGAATGGACCGAACTCGAGATGCCAGACTTGCTTGCCACCGCCCAAAATAGAACTCAGTGGAGAGCACTGTCTGTTGCTGCTGCCTTTCAGTCCCCCCATGCCCAGATCGGGCAAGGGACTGATGATGATGACGATGACACTGGAGGAACGGAGGGTGCATGATGGCTGATAAACAGCTTGGCAGAAAGGTACGGCGGGAGAGATCCGTCAAATTGCCAATAGATGAAAATTGCAATTTTGTACTGGCAGCGGAATTTTTACCGGCAGCCAGTGCAGCTGCTTCAGTAGAGGTGTAACGTGGTCTCTTTCGTTTCTTCAAGATGAGACGCGGCGCATTGTTTTGAATCATATGCAAGCTTGAAATCTGATCTGTCGGTAAACCTGCCAGTACAGAATTGCAATAATCGAGCCTGGGCGTAATGAATGCATTTACAAGTCTTGATGACGCAATTTCTGTGAGATACGGTCCCAAGGAAGAGATTCTATGCAGCTCAAGGAAACCAGCTCGGCAGACGCTACTGATATGATCATGCATGGAGAGCGTCGAATCAATCTTCACACCCAGATATTTGACACAGTTCTGGACGGGAAGGCTGCAGCCACCGATGTTTGCGAACTCGCCATCAAGCAGACTAAGGTGAGACTGAGAACCAGCAGGCATTACTTCGGTTTTGTCAGTTTTAAGCTTAAGTTTGTTGCTAGTCATTCAGGACAGGACGTCGTCTATACAACACTGTACGCCCATCTTAGCGGAGCTGAAATGGCTAGGTGTGCTACATCTTGACAATTCAGTATTGTCAGCATACTTGTGAAAATCACACTCATGGGCGGCAATTACATCAGACAGAGGTTATGAATATAGAGTGAATGAAACAGGCCCTAATACAGAGCCCTGAGGGACTCCACACAACAAAAGACTAGAAGCAGATAGCTGGCCATTAACAATAACAGCCTGAGAATGATCTTTAACGTTTTAAGTGAACCAGGCCAGGGCGGTACCATGGATGCCAAAGGTCACCTCTAACCTCTTCAGCAAAACAAACTGAGCGTGTCGAATGCTGCACCGAGGTCCAGCAGAGCAATGAGAGAGACAAGTTTCTTGTCTGCCTTCACTAGCAGACCATACAGGACGCTCAGCACAGCAGTCTCCGTGCTGTGATCCTTTCTGTATGCCGACTGATGCATTTCTAACAGACCATTTCCAGACAAATGGCTTTGTAGCCGTTTCAAAACAATCTTCTCCAAAATCTTTGAAATAAACGGAAGGTTAGAGACAGGTCTAAAAAGTCGTTTGGGTCCAGTCCAGGCTTTTTCAAGAGTGGTGTCACAACAGCATGTTTAAACTGAGTAGGTACTGCACCTGTAGAGAGAGGCATTAACTATGGTGGTAATCTGTGGGAGGAGATCCTCGATACACTGTTTTATGAGGGTCGTGGGCATGGGATCAAGCATCACTACCCTTGAACTATTTTAGTCAAATTTATTGCACACACTGGTGTATTCTGAATGATAAGGGTTAAAATCTTGCTTTTTACAAAAATGAACTTTTAATCGTTTAGGTCTTAATGTCTCTTGTTCAACACGAAGGTGATTGCAAAGACAGGGCACCAAGAAGGGTCTGAACAAATTGTGACCCTACCTGGATTTGAATCCGGGACCTTTCGGACGAGAGTCAAGTGCTCTACCACTGAGCCAACCAGCTCCCCCATTATAGTTCAAGGGTGGTGCCAAAACTATTCTCAGGCGCCAAGCTATTCTCACACCACCCTTTAACTATCATATTCATAGTCAAATTATTTCAAGCAGTAGTGTATCAGGATGAAAATGGTTAACATGCCAGGGAGAGTAAGCCGTTTAAGAACTCATCTGTTTTGATTTATTTTACTAACCATATAATTTTAGTAAAAATTCATTTTTCTCTAAAAGGTATTTTTTCGAAAAATACTTACTGATGACATGACCTTATGGAAGTGTCTACTACTTACTCATTCTAGCCTAAGAGCCAGTTGTGTTAAAACACAACCCGGGAGGCACTCGGGGAACCCCGAGGGGACCAAGAGTTGTCTCCCTATACCGCCCACCCAGAAGCCGGGTACCCATAATCCCTCAGTCAGGATACTTAGCGCACCAGTGGCAAGCGGGGCAGGTGGGAGGGTCGTTTGAGTCATGTCATCGGTAAGTATTTTTCGAAAAAATACCTTTTAGAGAAAAATGAATTTGTTTCTT
This sequence comes from Semisulcospira habei, assembly GCA_036245525.1. Lineage (NCBI taxonomy): Eukaryota > Metazoa > Mollusca > Gastropoda > Semisulcospiridae > Semisulcospira > Semisulcospira habei. The sequence goes on along the minus strand of BTPG01000001.1, from coordinate 303,081,162 downwards.
CAAAAACATTACCGATGACATGACCTTATGGAAGATTTGCGAATAGGAGGAGGGTGCCGCGCTCCAGCACACCTTAGGGCCCTAGAGCCGTCCTCCCTAACGCAAACTCCCGACAACCCGAGGTAGGTGTAAACCTACGGCGCTGAGGCGCCAGGAGGGAGTTGTGCCCCCCCGAAAGGGCCCCCATCCGAGCGAGGAGCGTCACTGGCCTGGCAGAACCCTGCAATCGAGGCGGATGAAAACATCCTGCCCGCCAGCCTCCAGTAGCCACGAAGTGTAGGCCAGTTCAGTACCTGACGAATGCGACGTACGTGGCCGTGCAAGTACGCTGATAATGTAACTTTAGCCTCTACGCTCCCTGCGGGAGGGGTCCTGTAAGTCGGATCGTATGACCGAGCGTAGCCAGGAAGATCGTCTGGCCTGTGGCGTCAGTGCTGCCGGAACGGCAAAGAGGCGAGCGCGTCCATCCCGGACGGCTATGTCGTAGGTACACGTGAGGCTTGCACAGGGTTTTGCTGCCTGGTCTCCTGGTGGAATTGCGACCCCCCCCCCCCCCCCCCCCCAGCGGGGGCAAGGAGAACCTGTGGCGTGGGCCACAGAGCGGAGGTCCAAGAAGCATGGTCCAAGAGGAGCTGTACGGCACTGTTCCCTCGAAATGTAGGGTAGACAGGGAGGGTCGCAGCTCATGTATTCGGTTAAGCGGTCCACTGTGGCAACATCTCACAGGTGCCGTAAGGTGACGTCCTCGACGGCCAGCCTTGGTCTGAGAAGCCAGGGAAGAAGACTGCGAGCCTAAAGATCGTCTGGCCTGTAGCGTCAGTGCTGCCAGAAAACGGCAAAGAGGCGAGCGCATCCGTAACGGACGGCTATGTCGTAGGCCCACGTGAGGCTTGTACAGGGATTTGCTACCTGGTCTCCTGGTGGAATAGCGACCCCTCAGCGGGCGCAAGGTGAACCTGTGGGCCAAGGAGCGGAGGTCCAGCTAAGGCATGGTCCGAGAGGAGCTGTACGGAAACGTTCCCTCAAACTGTAGGCAGACAGGGCGAGTCGTAGCTCATGAAGCTCGTTAACCAGTCCACCAAGGCAACATCCCTCAGGTGCCGTATGGCTGCAAGGGCAAGACGTAGCATGCGATGACTCCTCACGAGGGGAGTCGACAGGAGGCTCCGGACGAGCGCGTGTAAGTCTCTCCGAACCGGACTCTGGGGAGAGGCGAGTTCTCTGCCGGCAAGGGGACCCCCAGCAGGATCCCGGCGGCTTACTTGGAGACGAGTGGGGACCGAGATTGGACGTGGGACGTCGCCGAGCGCGACTCTCTGAACTGGGCTCTGTGAGGTGAGTTCTCTGCTTCTCAAAAGCTGTGTCCGGGCTCGCTCCTCCTGGTAGCGGCCTCATCGATCAAAAACCCACCCTGCGCCCTAGTCCGCTGAAAACGTTGTGGAGACTCTCCACAGGGTCATCCTGGTCGCGCGCACCGATCCTCCAAAGGTGTCCTGGTGCCTTCCGTGTGTAGCCACTGGTTCCACCGGGAAAAGGGCTGGCCCAGACCTACCATTGGTCCAGGTAGAGTCACGCATGGCGGGAAGTTGAAGTTTGTCACCAAGCACCGGGGTAGAGGGTAAGCACTAGTCGGAAGATCGCAAGCTGCCCTGATCCTGGACGTACACCTCCACTGTCGCGTTGCCGGAAAGAAGTAGCTCCTGTGACCCATACTTCCTCCCACGAGAAGATGACCTACTAGTCTGCATCGGATCCAAGCTATCACGCTCTTGTCCGCGAAGTCCAGAGGTCAGAGGGCTGGACCTCGAGAAGAATCACGGAAGTAGGAAGCGTAGCTGGAGCATCCGGGCGTAGAGACGACCGAAGGAGAGTAGATCCGACTTCCATGTAGTGGCTAGGCCATCCAACCACGAGCACAGCCGAAGCGGTACCACCTGTCCGAAGTCCGGTGCACCCCCCGGGTGCCCGAAGAGAGCTGTCGAGATGGTTAGACGCCAGGGAGAAGAGGCTGCGCCTTGGTTCCCCAGAGTCCATGTTGGTTGAGAACCCCAGGTGAGTCCAACGGACTGCAGCTCCAGAAGAGGCGAGTCCTCCTTCGCAGATGAACCGAAGAACTCTGGAGTCTGAGAGCACAGATACCTGGAGACAAGGGACGGCAGTTCCAGAAGAAGTCGAAGTCCAAGATCCGGAGGCGGAGCCGAGGACCACCTGCGAGGACCGCATCCTATCGCCGGCCTGGCGCAAGGGCAAGTGTAAGCGAAGCCAAGGTCCTAGCAGCATCATCCGGTAAGCTCACCGCACTGAAGTCCAGGAGCTCCCAAGAACTGAACCAGCAGAGTCGTCAGCACAGGGGGTTCCTCCGCGGCAGGTCGACCTGCAGGGCACCAGGAGTCGTTGACGTGACGAACTAAGGCTAGGGTCAGGAACTCCCCAATCCCACATAGCGTAGGGCTTACGGGCGAGTAAGGTCATCTAGTCGAACGGTAGAGTCAAGAGCGGATCCACAGCAGGCTGGGGCAGATGAACTCCTGCGAAAACCCGAGAGCCAGACTTGCCGAGGGGAGCCAAACAGCCGGGAACTCCATGGGGGGTGAAGCAAGAAGATCTGGGGACCGAGAGAAGAAGAGAAGGGTAGACGTAGCACGGTCACGAAGTCCGGAAGCCGCGGCCAACCTCCTAGCTGTCCCCCAGAGTGCAGCATTGGAGACAGAAGCCGAAGCGCTAGCAGACCTGTTTACCACCTGGGTGAAGTCAGAGAATTTCAACTGACTAAGTGTAAATTGGACCTCGCGCGTAAAAAACACCGGCCAGTGAGAAGCCAGATCTCAAAATAGTATAAAAGTAAAAGTGTCTAACCGTGAAACATGTAAGTGTACCCCAAAGCAAAAATGTGTGCTATAACCCGCCACCGTGTAGGTAAACAGGTCTGTGCTAGGCGAAGAGCGACAGCGACCTCCCCGAAGCACACCGGAGAGGGTCGGGCTTCCAGTCCATGGAGCGAAAGCAGCTGGGCGAGCAGACCGGAGCACGAAGAAGGGGAAACGGGCTGAGTGAGGGGAAGAGGGAAGGGACGAACGTCAGCCGGATGCGAAGGGGGCGAGTCGAGCAGGGAGGAGCCGAAGAGCGAGGCGGGACAGGATCCCTGGAGCGACGTGAAGAACGGCAACTCCTAAGCCCGCCAGCAGTGGAAAGAGAGCGGAGTGTAGACCTGGAGCGGCGGAAGGGTCACTCCAATGAGGCGATCCGTAGAGGAAGGGCATCCAACGGTGCAGAGAGTGGTCCCTACTCTGGTGTCGCGCAGAGCGAGAGGGACGAGAACCCTCGATAGGTGGCCTGGATCTGCGTCGATAGTAGTCTCCGGACACGGGCGTGAATGTCTCTCCGAACCAGGCTCTAAGGAGAGGTGGGCTCTCTGCCGGCAAGAGGACCCCCAGCGGGATCCCGGCGGCTTTCTTGGAGACGAGCATTCTTATTAGAGTCTCTGGACGCGCGCGTGAATGTCTCTCTGAGCCGGGCTCCAAGGGAGGCGGGCTTTCTTGCCAGCAAGGGGGACCCCCAGCGGGATCCCGCGGGCTTTCTTGAAGACGAGTGGGACCGATAGTGGACATGGCTTCTTGGAAGGCTTAGTCCAGGCGCGCTCCCTCCTGGAAGCGACCAATCGATCAAGACCCACTCCGCGCACTAGTCCACTGAATCCGGCGTGGGGTTCTCCCACAGGGACATCCTGGTCTCAAGCGATCGGTGCCAAGGGCACGTTGGATGGCGTATCCACATCCTGCGCATAGGAGACCAGACCTAGTGGTTGTCCGACGGCCACTGGAACATCCGCCTTGCGTGCCGGACATCAGCATGCCCCTCTCTATCAGGGAAACGGGGTCCTTTCCTTCAAAGCACAACAGGCGTTGGGCGCTCCCGTCTGTAGACGCTCTGATGCTGCCATCAGCGCCGCTGAGGCCAGGTGACACAATCATCACAACATGGTAGGAGGCACCTCCAGCGTCGGAAAGACAGGCCTAGTCCCAACTGGCCGCTGTCGCCTGGACACGAAGAACACACCTACCAGTAGCAGCCGGGCTGGTGCTTACTGCCGAGAAGCTGCACTGTCCTCTCAAGGTGGTAGTGTACTGTATCGTCCTAAAGACGTCGGACGTGTGCGCAATTGTCCCTCCAAGCGGGCCTTGCCAGAAGCTGTTCACGTGCGCTCCCCCTGGCAGCGGCCTCCACGATCCACCCGCTCGCGCACTAGTCGTCACGTCCGGTGTGGCTCTCTCCCAGGTCGGCCCGTTGTCGTGCGGACAGCCCGCAGTGTCCGGACGGCGCCTAAACCGGTGCCGATCGCTCATGTCCGTACACCCCTAGCTGAGGGCCACGCCGCTCAGTAAAGGTAGAGAAGGTGTCGTAAGCATTGCCGGTGGCGTATCCGGTGTAGTGGCGACAGACCCCTGGGAACTGAACCAGCCACTGTCATCTGTCCACCCTGTAAATGGGCGAGTAGCACGTCCCTGCAACAGATAACACACCCGAAGGCCCGCGGGCGAGTCCTGTGGGACTAAGCCACGAAAAGCTAGCCTTCGTAAAGACAAAACACACAAGTACAAAAGCGAGGTAACAGACTGTCAAGCCTGCACGCCAGCGGTGCAGTAAAGAGGTCGACTCACTGCCGTCAAGCGCTAAGGTGAGCAACCAACATATGTAGCAAAAGTCAAACATGTCATGAAGCGAGGTACCCAACTGCACGCCTATAACTAGCCGTGTAGTAAGCAGGTAGGCTCACTGCCGCCAAGCGCTAAGGCGAGGAAACAACATACATGCTAAGGTGAGCAACCAACATATGTACACAAAAGTCAGATATGTCACGACAGAAGCGAGGTACCAAACTGCACGCCTGCATTCTAGCAGTGCAGTAAGGAGGTAGGCTCACTGCCATCAAGCGCTAATACATGTCATAAAAGGCATCAGGCCCAAACATTACTAAGGGTGGCCGTGTGTGGAAAAAAACGAACACCGGCTGCATGCTGTAAAACGACTCAATACGCGATGACACGCAAAGGCAAGAATAACATCTGGGGCAGTAAAATCACCACGTTATGTGGACGTCACGAGGGGCCCGCCCAGCCAAGGAGCGTAAACCCCCAATCTGCCCACCGTAATGTATATCCACTCTCTAAGGTACGTGCGTACTTGTCCACAGCATATGCCTGCGTATGCGAGTTGTGAGTGTGCGCTTAAATTCATCAACCCTCACAAAATTATCGCACTAAAGCACAGCAAACATCACCCTTATCTATACAACCACCCTGCTAATCAAGCCATGGAGTAAAGAATTCTCCACACCCAAGGTACAATTGCGTAGGAAACGTCGCCACAATTCACCGATGGTGAGTGGGTGCGGGCGCGAGGGCCCCGCCAAGCTAAGAGTCATGAAATTTGGCGCGCAAATTACAGTGAGAAGAAAACGAAAATCTTCGTACCTGCTCAAACCAGTGCCTAGCCCGGGAACCGGCCGAGGGTCAACTCAGCTACCTTACATCTCCGCCGAAAGGGAACGGGGGGGGGGGGAGAAGTCCATAACCCGCCTGGCACGACCGGCGAAGCTCACGGCGGACCCCCCATGCCCACCAGAGGTCGAAAGCGTAGCCGCTAAGAAGTGGAGACGAGGAAGCCACGCAGCAGCACAGGTAGGGCCGACGAAACGATCCCATCTGCCGTAACTCTTCCTCCTCCCTTCTCTTCATACTCCATCAGCAAAGCCGAAAGACCAGCGAACCGGTTGGAAAAAACCCGAAGTCCGTAGGCTAGAGCAGTAGAGCAACACGTCAGAACCGTGCGCCCAAGTAGACTTGACTGGGGGATTATGGGTACCCGGCTTCCGGGTGGGCGGTATAGGGAGACAACTCTTGGTCCCCTCAGGGTTCCCCGAGTGCCTCCCGGGTAGAATGAGTAAGTAGTAGACACTTCCATAAGGTCATGTCATCGGTAATGTTTTTGAAGAAACAAACAATTACAACTTCATTATTACAGCAATAAATGACAGTAGCATGAACGTAAATCCACTTCTTGTTTGAGGGTGAAAAACATACAGCATTTTCTTTGGCTGATGTTTCCAGGAAGGGAGCCTTCCATGAGTCCGCCAGCTTCTTTCCCTCTGCGAATGAAATCACCCTGGAAACAAAGAGAATTTATTTTACAAGTGTCAAGTGTAAAACTGTCGTACTATCAGGCTATCTTACAATATTTACATCAGCACAAACTCAGTGCAGATGATTTTCATAGAATTCACACAATCTTCAATAAATCAACATCCATCTTTCACTAATGCTGCACTCCAAACTGCACCATGTAAGTGTACAACATGGTGGTTCAAAGAATTGTTGTAAAGAAAATGCATGATACTGTTCCATGATACAAACCAATCCTGCCATACACTAAAAATATATATAACATAGAAATGGCTAGTCGTTTCGTATAATTGATCTTGATTACTGAAAACAATGATGGTTTTAACTCTTTCTACCCCAGACACACCACAGGAAATAAAGATCGACCATGATAGTTCAAGGGTGATGCCAGAATAGCTTGGCGCCTATGGGCGCCAAGCTATTCTGGCATCACCCTTGAACTATCATGGTTGATCTGTGTCCTGCACTGCAATCTTCAGAGGCCAACGGCAAAATTTAAGGATTTCGGTGTTGGGGTAGAATGAGTTAAGGAAAAATGTGTGATAAATATACAAAAAAAGGCCATAATCCCTTTATTGGCAGAGAATGCAGACTGTGTTCCTAAAATTTTCGTAAATTTACACCAATTAACCCCAGCCATCCATGGACTGTGGATACGAAATGGTCTTAGCAAGAAGCATAGCTCCTTATGAGACCCTGCATCTGCATGAGCTCATGAGGATCTATGTCTCTTGCACTTAAGTAATGTTTCTTTGTCCCAGTATTAAGCCGTTTTACTTTGTCTCAGCAGTGAAGGGTGTTCACGCGATGGTTCACACAAAAGAAATATGTATGCACTATAATTATGCCCTAAATCCTCTTCATCATCTACGACACTCACCGATATCTATTTGCGTCCAAATCAAAATCATCTTCGTCACTCTCCTCACTGCCATTTTTCTTACCAAATGAAAAAAACCTGCGAGTGTTTTTGCATTGTCTACAGGTGACAATGAAAGAGAGGGGGAAGAAATGCAGACAGAGGTGATTAATGAAAAATGCAGGTGAAACAAAACAAAGCAAGCAATGGATTATGAAGCAATAAAGAAAATAAACTTTTATAAAGCAACAAATAACAGAATATTAAAGCAATAGATAAAAGATAAAACTAAGATGCAAGGAAGGACAAATTACAAATATTTGAATGCCTGCCTCAGTAGCCCTCTGGACAAGTGACTAGCAGAAGTTTAAAACTTTAGTTTTCAAGCTTGCTTCCGAGGCCAGAATTTGTGTTGTGCAGGTCTGTGATTCTAGACCTTAACCTTTTGACTGTCGGTGGTAGTTTTTGCGCGATGATTCCTGCACGAATGGAATCATCGTGACAAAAACTGTCACCGACAGTCGAAGAGCTAAAGCAACAAGCTGTAAGTTTCACAAACACAGACCAGAATGCACTTTCTTTTCAACTTCAACTAGTCACCATCTTACATAAGATCTCATTTACACAATGGATTTCAAAATATAAGCAATTAAAGGCACCGTTTCCAACAATAGAAGCTCACATTGCATTTGTTCCTCCTGATGTTATTCCTACATCAGAATCAGGTCAAACCAAGCAAGTGTGTAGCACCCACTGACACTCGGCACTCATGCTGGTAGGCACTCGCCAGAAACTTTACCAGCTCCCTCCCTCCCTCCACCTTCAACTCGACAGCACCCCCATCTCCCTCTCTGACTCGGCCAAAAACCTCGGCATTATCCTCGATTCCTCTCTTTCCATGACCAGCTTTGTTTCCGCCACGGCCCAGGCATGCTACTTCCACCTCCGCCGCATCGGTCAGATCAGAAAATACCTCACTACCAAAGCTGCCACCAAACTTGCTGTCTCTCTCATCCTATCTCGCATCGACTACTGCAACTCTCTCCTTTCCGGCCTCCCTTACTCCACCACTTTCACTCTCCAGCGTGTCCAGAACAATGCTGCCCGCCTCGTCCTCAGAAAGACAAAACCCGACCACATCACTCCCCTGCTCAAACTCCTTCACTGGCTTCCCATCCCCCAACGCATCCAATACAAGATTGTGTCTCTCTGCTACAAATCTCTGAACAACTGCGCTCCCGCCTATCTCTCAAACTTACTTCACCCCTACACTCCTCCCCGCTCCCTCCGCTCCGCCTCCGACCCTCTCCGCCTCCACATCCCCCGCACCAAACTCAGCACTTTCGGCCCCCGCTCCTTATCAGTATACGGTCCATCCATCTGGAACACTCTCCCACTCTCTCTCCATCAGAAACACTCTCTCTCCTCCTTCCAGTCCGCCCTCAAAACTCACTTCTTTCAACAGTTCTAGCACTATACCACCACACTCCCCACCCTAAGCAGACTGTCGTAATGTATTTCACTATTGGTGGTTCATGAGTCGTTGTCTAAAGCGTGCGCATGCATGCGCGAGTTGTGAGTGCGTGCTTAGAGTTATCATCATTATTATAAGATAAGCGCATTATAAATACCGTAATTATTAGTTGAATTATTATTACAACCCTTTGGTCAACAGTAGCGCTTTTTGTCATGATGATTCCTGCAGAAATCGTGACAAAAACCACTACCTACTGTTTGCAAGGAAAAAGTGATCTTAACCCATATCATACTGAGGTCATCTATCTATCTATCTATCTATATCCCATAGTCTTGCCGACCGTTGGGGCACCACTGATGACTTGGCAACCAGCTCCCTCCAATCCTCTGTTCTCTGCCATTCTCAGCGTATCGCCCAGCTTCAGTCCTGTCCATTCTGAGATATTGTCCTCCCATCTTTTCCTCTGTCTTCCTCTCCTTCGTCCTCCTTGCACAGTGCCTTGCAGGATTGTTTTGGCAAGCCCTGCTGAACGCATGACATGCCCATACCACTTCAGTTTGCGTTTTCTCACAATGGCTAAGAAGTCTTCATAGGGCCCGATGGCTTGACTGATTCTGCTTCCCACTTCCTCGTTTGTGATGTGATCTCTGTATGAGATGCCAAGCAGCCTTTAAAAAGATCTCATTTCAGTGGCTTGTATCCTCCTTTCAAGGTCTGCTGTGAGGGTCCACGACTCGCAGGCATACAAGAACACTGAGATGACTAAGGAGCGCATCAGTCTGATCATGGAGCAGAGTGTGATGTTTCTGTCCTTCCATATGGTCTTAATCTTGTTAGTGCTGTTGTTGTCTGCGCAATTATGGACAGTATTTCTGGTTTTGATCCCTCATCTGTCACAATGGCTCCTAAGTATTTTAATTTCTTAACTGTTTCCAGTTTTTGGCCTCCAACCATGATTTCTGTGCCAATGCCACTGGCGTTATTGGTCATCAGTTTGGTCTTCTCTGCACCGATTTCCATCCCATATGCAATGGCTGTACTATCCAGCTTTTCCACTAGCTGAGCTAGCTCCTTCTCTGTTCCTGCAAGGCCGTCAATGTCGTCCGCAAAGCACAAGTTTCCCATGTCCTTGATTTGAATTTACGCTCAGCTCAGAAAGGGCCCCAGACAACCCATCCACAAAACAGCCAAGATTCCCATGTCTGATAGTGACAATGTACACTGATAGTTGCATGAAACAATAAATACTGGCATGTGAAAGTTGGCAATTGTGACAATTATACAAAAAGGAATGGCTGAGCACGTGAGCCACCTAAGCACCCTTGGGGGTCTGATACAGATTTTTTTCTACATTTTCATGACTTCTCTGGCAATCAAGACATTTTCAGAATACGGTAGAAGTTATTTTGAGCAACCACCATTTTTGCAAGACAGGGGCTCTCTCTCAAGTCTTGAAGGCTGATCTTAATGACCACAATCTAATTCCAAGTGGGTACAGCCACCTAAATGATGTTCTTTAACCCATTACTCCCTGAGGCTAAATTTTCCAAATTTTTCTTGAAGGTTGCATTGCAGATTAGAAAACAGATCAACCATTTTGGTTTAAGGGTAATGCCAGAATAACTTGGCGTCCAGAGACGCCAAGCTATTCTTACACTACGCTTGAACTATCATGGTCAAGTTTATTTCATGCAATAGTGTATCAGGATGGAAAGGGTTAATGACAGGCAATCTCTTATAAGGGTGGATACTCAAAACAGGTTCTGATGTCCTGAAATTTCTGTCTGTGATTTAGATTTATAGTTCAATGTCACTGTCGGCCAACCATCATCACCCATGCGCAATGCACAAAAACAACAGGCAGAAGCACAAAGATGTACTAGCAAGAATGTATGCAGAAGGGCATCCAGCAGGGACAGTGTACAGAAACAAGCAAGAACTCATATACCACATCAGGCTTTACAATATGTGCTGGTCAGAGAACCTTCGACCTTATATATCTCAAAGCTGTATGGTCCAAAATTACAGACCCAGCATGCGTTTCATTCAGAATAGTGAATTGTTACCTGTCGATCCGCAAGTCTTTCTTGTTGCCCACGAGGATGACTGGTTCACTGGAAAAAGAGAAGAAGGGTCAATTAACCCTCCGTTGCATGTAGCCATCATTACTGTAAAGAGTACTGATGGATGTACACACAGGGATGTTAACCCCTTAACTGCTGAGCCAAGACGAACGCTACCCAGCTGCAAGAGATAAATCCTCATGAGGATTTGTCTCTTGTTGAGTCCCATTTCTTTGTGTTCTTCACATTTGTCCATCAGCGTGCAGTCCTTTCAGATGCAAAATTTGCGTCCACTGGCAGTGAAGGGGTTAAATGGACTATTATCTGCAAGTATTACTACTGACACAGGTCGGTCTGAGTGTACTGTGCTTACCACTGCTGAATCTGATTTCACATGAACAAAAGGTCATGGATCTAACTTGAACTTTATTGGCCCTTGTATAGTAGTATGTGATACAACTAAAGCCAATGTCAGTCTGGTACTGGTACTTTTTCTTACAATACAACCCTTATAGAATTCAGAACCAAAATGAATGGATCATACACAAGAAAAGACATCCAGGCTTCAAGCCTATCACTAGTATCAGTCCTACGTACCATGCTGGTGACCCCCCAAGTAGGTAAAATGCAGAGAAATGCCAATTAAATAAATTTTTTAAAAAAAGAAACATGCTTACTCATTCAAGGCTACCAGTATGCCGACACACGGCTGTTCACCGCGTGTCTGCATGCTAGTCGTTTTGAATGTGTTAAAAGAATAAATACACAGGTCATACATACCAAAATACAGTGAGCAACATATCATTTTGAAATCTGAGGCAAGAGATGCAACTCTTTTTTATTTTCAAAAAGGAGACAAGTACAACACAGGTTTTGAGTCCTTTCAAACAATGTTTCCTTCTTCGTTTGTATTTCTTTACATGTAATATGAACTGCCATTGTCAACATCCAATGCATAACTTGTACACATGCAATTTACCAAATATCTCCTTAGTTATTCATAACGAAAACTATACTTACTGTAGCTGGCCTTTCATGTCAATAAGACGATCGTACACAAACTTTGCCACACTGAAGCTGCACACAGAAATGCAGTTCTTAACAATTGGAAAGGCCAGTTCATTTTATATGGATCACAATATAACACTGTTAGTGTTAACAGAAGAATCTTCTTTAACATAAAAAACAATCTGCAAATCTGTTCGGCTATAAAGACGTCTACTACTACATGAGTAGTAGTACTACTAGAATAGCTCATGAGAAAACTTTCCAAGTTTGGCCTATGTCCAAACAAATACACAATAATTGCTGGCAGCCAAAATCTCTAAATAACCAACACCTTCAGGGAATAACACTGCAGAAATAGAAGTCATTCATAAATCAGAATCTGGCCAGACCACAGGTTGAACCCCTTAATAGAAGGGAAAGGCAGTAAATCATATGCAGGATTGTTTCGCTGGATTATTTTGACCACTCCATCATGCACGTTTGCAGCAGTCATACCGTTAATATCGGACAATTATCTTAAGAGCTTCTTAACCAATAAAGCCCTAACATGCTACAACATAGTAGTTCAAGAGTGGTGTCAGAATAACTTGGTGCCTCTAGGCGCCAAGCTATTCTGACACCAGCCTTGAACTAACATCATTGATCCATCTCCAAACTGCGACATAGGCCTCAAAAGATATCCAAAACAACTGACAACTTCATCCTTAAGATGTAATGAGCTAGCTCCTTGCAAACATATGGCTCATTTAACAAATAATACAGATTTCCATACAGCCTACAAGTGCAGTGCTCATGAGAATATACGACTCTTGCTGATGGTGCAGCTTGGGTGAATCCTCAGAATGTTTAAGTCCATGCAATGTTTTATTTATTTTTGATTTAGGGACAACTATTGGGAACTGCAAAGTTTGGAATTACATTTAAAAGAAAAAGGATTCTAAACATGGGGGTTAAGCAACTGCTGTTGTCTGCACTGCGCAGAGTGGCCAAACTTACCTTCTTTCAGAGTTGACTGAGTAAACAATCACGTAACCGTTAACGTTCATGAAGTAACTTTGGGGCATGATAGAGTACTCATCCTGAAAATGACAAAATAAAATAGTAAATTATCAGGTCATTATTAACAACTTATATAAATAAAATGATAAGTAGCACATTAGCCAGAAGTTCTAAACACAACAAAAATTTAGTCAGAATTAAAAGAATAATAATAAAGAACTAAAATTATATAAACATGACAGTGCATGATGTAATAACTAATACAAAGCTGGCGGCAACGGTATCAGATGTATGGATGTCTATGAAGCAATTTTAAGATGTACACTTTGGGGGCAACATTTATCAATATCAGACAATATACTATTATTATGGTCATGCAATCAGATGCCTAGTTGATCAATGCATAGATGCGTCATGGAAGCTTAGTTTAACTTTGAAGTGGCACTGTCTCTGATGCAGGCAGCTGCAAGTGCAAAACACTGTACTGGTAATGTGACATCAAATGCAATGGCACTTGTCTCAGATGTTTAATGCACATGAGGTCAAATTATGACACATCCCTGTTGTCTGCTTCCAAGACAGTTACAATTAAACCCATGGGTTGGACTGAAAAAGAAGTTGAATCCTGAAGCGAGGGTCTTGGGTCACCTTTTAAGTGGGAATTTTTTTTTTAATCCAGAAATCCGGCTGTAGCTGTAAAGGTCCCACCCATGTAAACCCCTTGTGCAAACGGCCAATGATAACTGTAATTTGTAAACGATAAACAGTATCAATGGCTGCATGCTCAAGGGGAGTAATGAAGTCTATGGAATAAAATCAGCACCACAATATGGCACATACCTGTCCAGCTGTGTCAACAACCTGTAGATTATATTCTTGTCCATCAACTTTGATACTCTTCTGAAATGCTGAAAAAAAATCATTGGATACAAATTCAATTAAGTTAAAATTGTAGGTATCATAGGTATCACTTCGGTACTGGTTTTAGGCCACTTTATATTTCAAATACAAAAACAAGCGATCAAAATTTCCGAAACCTCAGTAGCTGAGCTGACCCTTCGCACCTTGTGAATGTCCTGTGTTTGTCTTCAAAGTGAATGCATGTGCGTTACGCGAGCGTGCGTGTTGGGTTCAGTTCGCGGCGCTTTGAGCCGATTAAGTGACTATATATAATAACCGGTATTATTATTATTATCAAACAACAAATCCTTCCACTGTTGACAATTTTGTACTTGTAGTCACACTTTGTCCAAAATTGTGAAGTGAAAACAGTTACAATGGATCATTACCAGTACACTCCTTTTATGTTCTGCTTATTTTCAGCATTATAATAACTCCTTATTTTAAGCATTACTGAAAAACTGAATGTGGTGTGTGCATCATAAGATGGAATAAGATATTAGATAGCATCAGATTCATAAATGAGAATTAATTAAAAATAAAATCACATTATAATTATATTTAGGGATTTTCACATAAAATGGAATATTATTATTAGTGGTGCAGTGCAAGCTGATGGCAAAAAAATGCAACAAACACAATACTGACAGAAAAAGCAACGCAACTTACTGTTTTCGATCGTTGGTTCATAGTTGTCCACAAACTGATTGTCCACAAACTGAATGATGAGCGATGACTTTCCTAAACAGACCAAGATTTGTTTCATGTCCATTTCAATCAAACTGACCCATTTTTACCAACTAGTACATGAAATCTTTGGTACAACAAACAGTACTTTTAGTAAGTTTTAGAGCTCAGCACTGCACAAGATGTCTAACATAAAATTTGCAACAAAAAGAAAATCATGCTTTACTAATATAAAGCTATCACTAATGAGAAACACCACCTTTTAACTCACTCACAGCAGAGTGGTGTGTGTGTATGGGTAGATATGAGCCAGTGACAAAAGGTGGGCCTCACAGAGGGCATGCATTGTGCAAAAGTAAGATTTATTATTGGTATATATGGTTATGCTCCCTTGAAACTATAGTGTTTGCACTATCTAAAACCATACATACAGTTCAGTGTCGGGTGTTCCGTAGGCATGTCAAAAATGGTGGTCAAGTGGAAGTAGTTGAACGTGACACAGGACACGACTTCTTTTAAAATCCTTCTCAATTTACATAATCATTAGCAACTTTTAAATGTTGTTTAATATAAACATGCTAAAATACATCAGAAAAGTGTAAGTCTTCAAGAATGTTATAAAATTAAGCACAGAAAATTTAGTAAAGTTTCATGTCCTGTGTCACAAACGACATATACTGGATACAATAAAGAAAGAACAAATACACAGTTAATGAAGAAACACAACTTTTTATTTCAAAACAATGTTCACCAGCCAAACTGTACATGAAATTTTGTTGGTATCAGTGGTGACAGTGTTTATTAACAGAATGTGTATGTTGAACGTGACGAAATATATGAGGACATGAGAAACAGCAACATTTAAACTCTTTCTTACCTCAAATGCACTTGTTTTAAAATAAAATCAAGTTTAAAGGCTTATTTCTTAGCTTTACAGTCCATATTTATGGTATTATTGGCATATATATATATATATATATACTGGTTTTATGCAAAAAGCATATGTCGCATGTGATGAAATATGTGAGGACATGAAAAAAGACCACCAAAGCATTTTTCTATTCACAACCACTTTAAACTATATTTTCTTTTCCAACTACTGTTTCTCAACATAAAATCTCATAAATGAAGACAAGATTATGGTTTCATACATCATTTGTGCATAAAACATGATGAAATCTTGTCAAACATGTAGAGTATTATTCAACACACTTAGTCTAGATACTCACGTAACTATGCAATCACAAAAACTCATTTCTAACCACGCTTTGTAAGCATACCACCCTATAACTGAAGAAATGTTGCCACATAAACTAATTTCACTCCA
The DNA here is from genome assembly GCA_036245525.1 of Semisulcospira habei. Taxonomy (NCBI): domain Eukaryota; kingdom Metazoa; phylum Mollusca; class Gastropoda; family Semisulcospiridae; genus Semisulcospira; species Semisulcospira habei. The sequence goes on along the minus strand of BTPG01000001.1, from coordinate 303,065,663 downwards.
AAAAGACACTCATACAGTGTGCACTGTAAATTAATGGACACCATAAAGAAAGAGGTAATTAAACGCAGTCGCTGACAAAAAAACCCACAATTTTCACTTCTCATCAGCAATGTTTCTTAGCACATCACCCCATAAGTGATACCTGAAAAATAATTTGCGCATTGCTTGATTTATACATGCACATATGATGAGGTTTTTCAGCTTTCGACAACAAAAGCCAGTCTCTGTATGACAAAAAAATGTTCACAAAAGTGAGGAGGATAATATCTGGAGGGGTCGTCGCAGATTGCGGAGAGCTTGTTTCTGGCCGGGGATGAGTCTGAGTGCATTCTAGGAAAAGAATAAAATATGATAAAAAAAAAATGATATAGTTTATTAATACAATCACAAACATTACTAAATGGTCAATGAAGTATGTTTATTTTAGGAAAAGAATAAAATATGATATAGTTTATTAATACAATCACAAACATTACTAAATGGTCAATGAAGTATGTTTATTTTTGGAAAATGGAAATGGAAATGTGCGTGCTTAGAGGTACTAAACACAATAAAACATGTACACAAAGGCAACGTACGGTCGTACGTGATGAGGGAAAGTTATGGGACATGAAACAATTTTGCTTACCTTCGCTACGCCGTGGCGCCATTTCCAATGAATGAAAGCACTGCGGCTAATCACGAGACCAAAACATGACCTCCGAACAAAATTGCAGGCACAAAACGAACTCCGCATAAGTAGAAATCGGCAAATAGTCGAACGTGATGAACGGACATGAAAACAAAAGCTTACCACAAAAAGTAAAACATAATCGTACGCGAACCCCGAGGACTAGTACAATAAGATGTTTTATGCGGTAATATGTATGCAGATGAGGTTCATTAAAAAGTTGGTAGGCCATGCTTGGGTGTGTGCGTTAAGTCAGAGTGCACACGGTGTTCCGGACATGGCCCGTCACGCTCGACTAACCGTTTTTTCGGGATGAAATAAAAACTCCAAAATATGTGTTTTCACACAAAATTCGTGTAACATAGACGCTAAACACTCCATAGAAGTGTTGCATAAGAATAGGAAAGGACTTTTTATGAAATGTTGAAAAATATCCACGTGCACAATATCAAGCTTGTTGCAGATCTCACAAAGGGCTTTGTCTGCCTGCGGCAAATATGTGAATTCTTTTTTTGTTTTTATTTACTAAAAGCGTGCAACTAACGTATGTATATTTACATGCAGTTTTCTTGAAATAGGATAGATAACAAAACATGTTTGACTTTCATTTATATTTTACTTTGCACTGGAAAATTGGCAACCCATCCGTTTTTACCTTTTGTCACTGGCTCATATACTCGTTTGATCTTTATTTGTATTTTCAGGAAAAAGACATGTAGTTGATGTAGTGTGCAGTTTACATACTCCTGACATATTAGACCTTAAGTCACGATTTAAGAGCCACAGGATGAACAAGATGAGAGCGTTCATTTATAGCTTCTTCGCTTTCCAGTTTCAAACAAAGTCGCAATCACAACAACCTACTGCGAAAAAGCACATGGCGTCGTCAACTTACCCACAGATCGAAATCCCATGAACACAATTTTTCGCTCTCGTGCGGGCGGAGAAGGCACTTTCTTTTCTTTCGTTGGGGTTGCCATGATGTTGTTGAGCTAAATACAATTTGTATAACCAATCGATAGCGACAAACGCACAGAAGAAATAACAGTGGTGAAGACGTCAAAATGTTGTTTTCACGCATACAGATGACAAAGGGGCTCCACTCCAAATTGCATATACTCTCTAACAAACGTTTTTCTAAATTGAATATGTTGTATGACTGATCAATTTCTAAACACTAGTATAAATACTTTTAAGAGCAGTTATATGAAACATGTTTATTTATGTACATACTAATATGAACAAAGCCGATACCTTCACAAACGAAAACAAATTTTAATAAGCATGAACTTGAGATTATTTCAATGGCGCCCAACTTTCCGTTTAAAATGTGCGCACAACAAATTTTGTTGTTTTTAGCCCTGATTGTTTGTGCTCATGCAGAAACTGGAAACAGTGAACCAAAAGGTGTGTTACTTCTTAGTTTTTCGTCATTTTAGAGTCGATAACGATTTAGTTTCACAAATTGTATCGCATGAAATGAAAAGTTGGAGGAAGCCGGTGACAATAAAACTCAGTTGGCTGTCTTTGCTACCAGTAACTTTCAGTTTGCATTTCAGCAAGTATTGTTTATCAATAACAGTTAATCGTATGAAGCAACGAAAATGAATGGTTGGTTTATGAGATTTTTATATTACTTTGGCGATGTTAATAATGGGATGAGGCGTCTAACGGTCTATGAACCTATTGACCACGTATATGAATGCTGCAGTATCCGGCGGGTAACCGACCAGCAGCGACTGATAACGTTCATTGTATGATCTAGATTAGAGTTGTGAAGTTGCACTTGCATGGGGCTGCTTTTTATTTCTTGTGTGTGTGTGTGTTTCAGAGATGGATATAATCAATCATGTTGTCATCTCAGCATCAGACAATTTCTGTTATCTTGGATCTTTTTTTTCTTTCTTTCAGTTATTCACTTTCCTGCAGACGGACGTGATATGACTGTTAACGTAACTAAGTCAACAAAACTGTCAATCTTTTGCTATCCTGGTCACAGAAGACATTGGCTGCATCTTTGGACTAACCCTCGTGTAAGTGTTTTCTTACAAGTTTGTTGCACATCTAGCTAAAATGTCAGAGTAAATATTGTACTTTTTTGTAGCTGTGAGGAGGTCAGATATGTCTTATTACATTTTCTTGGAAGCTGTCAGTGTCCAAGTACTTTTGCTGTGGACTTCATATTTGGTCAAGAGTACGACTGAGTGTCCAAATGGTGTGACAAACACCCTGCATTTTCAAAAGCAAAATAATTTTAATATTTCATATAAATCTGATGTACCTTTGCATATGTACATAAACACTGACACTAAGTACAATTTTTATGTTATTTGCAGTTTGGTTGTTATTGAACTTTGAAGTTTAAAGTTTGAACATAGCATTTACACTGTCACACATTTAACAATTCACAACAAGCACAAGCTGTAAGCACTTTTTTTGCAATTGTATGTTTCAACATGTGTTCCCCATCCAGAATAAATGGTATATCTGTAAGTAAAGTGTGTTAGTGGAAACTGCAACCTTTTACGCCTTAAAAACTGTTTGAACATAACTTTACAGTACTAATTACACCATAATTTCCAAAGCCACTAATTTTTTATTCTACTTGGAGAACTAATTCAATTGTAAAATGTTATGCTAAATGCACAGAAACAAGTCTCTAATTTAATTTAAGTGCAAATGCCAATTGAAAAAATAATGTTTACATAGTTCTGAATACTGATAGTGACAAAGTTGTTCATACTTCAATACACCTTCACTGCAATGTTATTCTCATTTTTTATCTCACGCTATTAAATACAGCTTCTGTAAGCTAAAAATGACTACACTAGATGACTTTTATCTGCTGTTCACTATTCCAGTAGAAAATAAGCCAATTTTTACAAACTGAGACAAGTTTTGGTACAAATTCAATTACATTCACAAGAGTGAACATAACTTTACACCTTCACAAAACATATTTTTGGTCTCACAAGGGCAAATCACAAACTCTTGGAAAAAAATAAGTATGCATACCAATCCCACTAACAAGCACAGCCATTATATCAAACTAGTGATGTTTACATGATTTTCAAAAATGGCTGTTGCAACTTTTCAAGTGTTTGTACATAACTTTACACCTTCTGACTTGCACACGAAAAATCTTAAAAAGTCTCTAAAGAAGACACTATCATCGAGCCTGCTTTCACCTATAAGCAGTGTGCATAGTGTTCTGGTAAAATTTCATTTGTTAGTCCATCATTACATAGTAGCAAAAAGACAGAAAGCAGGATGCATGAACATAACTTTAGATGGTCACATTCACATATTTGTCTTGTAACTTGACAAGTAGAATTATTTAGAAATTTGTTGATTGATGTAGTGGACAAGAGAAGAATGACATTTGCACTAACATGACAAAAACATGAAATAGAAACTGGGAAAGGTAAAAAAAAATGACATGGCGTGTTTGAACATAACATGATGACACAGGACCATTTTTTAAAGCACAAAAGTAAAGGTGCTGAGTTATGAGATGCAGATTTGAAAGCTGTTTGTGATGATAAATATTAAGATAGTGCATGCGTGAAGGTTAATGCACAAATTTCAATGCACACCTGGAAATGTAATCATTGTTGCATAAACGTAACATGACAATTAACATGACGTAGAGTTATGTTCATGAGGAATAGGTGTGACATTATCTTGTTTTGCAGTCACTAAAATTTTATAGGTCTTGAAATTCATATTTTATAGATTTATCTGATTATTTTACCTACTTTATTGCATGATGGCCAAAGAAATGAAATTGGTGTTTGTTCGTAACTTTACACAGTGCATGTGATGTACTGATGGTGTAACGTTATGTACAAACAAAAAACAAAGAAATGTTTATCCTAAAATGTATCACATGCTTTATTATTATAAAAAAGTAAACAGCATCTTTTCAGCTACTGCTCGTTATAGTGATTCTTGTGATTTTAGGTGATAAATGTTTGAACGTAACTTTTCATCCCACAAAGTTGTGTCAAGTTATGTTCACGAGGAAAAATTGAAAAGAGTATCAAATGTGTTGTGTACCAGCATGTGCATAACTATTTTTATGTGTTGGCATCATCTGCTATATGATTTGCAACAAAATATACCCTTCAACAAAAATAATGTGCATACTGATTTGAACATAACATTTACATGCTGGCCAGCACACAGAAAAAAATACAATAAAATTATTTCAACTGAACAAAATTAGGTATTATGGGCCTACCAAGGTCTTCTCTAAATAAGTATAGTCATACTAATAATAATACCTAGTTCTTGTATAGCGCTGTTCTCCAGGAAAACACTGGACTCGCTGCGCATGCACAACAGCACACCCTCTCTCTCAGACACACGCACGATTATACACTACTTTAAACCACCCCATCTCTTCCCAACACTATACGTTCACTTCCTGTAGGATCAGAATAAAAGGCAGTCAGCAGTTAGCTAAGAGATGAGCTAGTGTTAAATGCCCGACAGAAAAGAAAAGTCTTTAAGTGAGCTTTGAACTGTGACAATGTGGGCAGATTCCACATTTCAGTTGGCAGGGAGTTCACACACTTGGGGCTAAAAAGGTTAAAGAACGCTCCCCGACAGTTTTCATGTTAAGCTTTGGGATTTTAAAAAGTTTTACACTAGAGGAACGGAGGGTGTGTTATGGCTGATAATCAGACAGCTTGGCAGAAAGGTATGGCGGGAGAGATCCGTCAAAATGCAGATAGGCGAAAATTGCAATTTTGTACTGGCAGCGGAATTTTACGGGCAACCAGTGCAGCTGCTTCAGTAGAGGCGTAACGTGGTCTCTCTTTCGTTTCTTCAAGATGAGACGTGCCGCATTGTTTTGAATCATCTGCAAGCGTGAAATCTGATCTGCCGGTAAACCTACCAGTACAGAATTGCAATAATCGAAACTGGACGTAATGAATGCATTTACAAGTCTTGATGCCGCACTTTCTGTGAGATACGGTCTGAGGGAAGAAACCAGCTCGGCAGACGCTACTGATATGATCATGCATGGAGAGCGTCGAATCAATCTTCATACCCAGATATTTGACACAGTTCTAGAAGGGAACGCTGCAACCACCAATGTTTGCGAACTCGCCATTAATCAGACTAAGGCAAGACTGAGAGCCAACAGGCATGACTTCGGTTTTGTCAGTGTTAAGCTTAAGTTTGTTGCTTGTCATCCAGGACAGGACCTCATCTATACAACACTGTACACTCATCTTAGCAGAGCTGAAATGGCTAGGCGCGCTACTTCTTGACAATTCAGTATCGTCAGCATACTTGTGAAAATCACACTCATGGGCGGCAATTACATCAGACAGAGGTTGTGAATACAGAGTGAACAAAACAGGCCCTAATACGGAGCCCTGATGGACTCCACACAACAAAAGACTAGAAGCAGATAGCTGGCCATTAACAATAACAGCCTGAGAACGATCCTTAACGTATGAAGTGAACCAGGCCAGGGCAGTACCACGGATGCCAAAGGTCACATCTAACCTCTTCAGCAAAACAGAATGATCGAGCGTGTCGAATGCTGCACTGAGGTCTAGCAGAGCAATGAGAGAGACAAGTCTCTTGTCTGCCTTCACTAGCACACCATCCAGGATGCTCAGCACAGCAGTCTGCCTGCTGTGATCCTTTCTGTATGCAGACTGATGCATTTCTAACAGGCCTTTTCCAGACAAATGACTTTGTAGCTGTTTCAAAACAACCTTCTCCAAAATCTTTGAAATAAATAGAAGGTTAGAAACAGGTCTAAAAGTCGTTTGGGTCCAGTCCAGGCTTTTTCAAGAGTGGTGTCACAACAGCATGTTTATTAAACTGACTAGGTACAGCATCTGTAGAGAGAGAGGCATTAACTATGGTGGTAATCAGTGGGAGGAGCTCATCGATGCACTGTTTTATGAGGGACGTGGGCAAGGGATCAAGCACACAGCTGTTTGTTGGTGACTTCATAATAAGTTCGTGGATCTCCTGCTCAGTCACTGGCTCGAAATGAGACAGTGAAGGGCCATTATACACACCAAAAGTAGGGGGATCACATGAACACGAGTCTAGTTCAGAGCGGATGTGCTTAATCTTATCTGAGAAAAAGTCACAGAAACGTTGAGGAAGGACAAGGCTTGACACATCCGTCGGAAGGGGCATGGTACGGGGCTTGCCCTGCAGCTCACTGAAGACAGAGAAGAGTTGCTTGGACGACGAGCTGGAGTCGATCCTGTCCTGGTAGAACTGTCTCCTGGCAGACTGTATGACCGCTGTTACTTTGGTCCTCACTTTCACGTAGATCTGTCTGTGGACAGTCAGGCCAGTCCGTCTCCAATGACGCTCCGCGCGTCTCCGTCGGCGGCGAGCTTCTCTGACGTCATCGGATAACCACGGGGCGGATGGTCGGTCCCTCACCAGCCTGGTGACAGAGGGGGCGTGTCGGTCGAGCACCTGTCGAAGCCCGTTGTTGTAAGCGTCCACGAGCTGTGCAGGCTCCAATGTAGGTGACTGACACAAATCTGTAGCTGCTGCCATCTCCTTTACCTGGGCCTGAAACTCAGCGGACGAAATATTGCAAATGTTTCGTGACGTCACGAGTCGTTTACGGGGGCGAGGTCTGGTAAATGCAATAGTGCAATGGACGACACTGGTCAGAAAGACCAGGATAGTCCTGCACTGCTTTAAGGGACAACATGCTGCCCTCGCTACGGACCACCACCCAATCGAGTGTGTGGCCGCGCTTATGTGTAGGGACGCCAATAAGCTGTGCCAAATTGTGATCGCTCAGCATGGTCTTCAGACGGCTCACCTGGCAGTCAGTACTGTCATCAAAATGAAGTTAAAGTCGCCTAGGATGGAGAAATCGCAACTCAAGTTCACGTATCGGGACAACAGCTCCGGGAATTCCCGAAGGAAAATGGAATCAGTCAGTTTATTGCGCCTACTCGGTGGCGGCCGGTAGAGACACACAAGGGTGATGGAGAAAGGCTTATTGAAAGTTTAAGCTCAACAGCCTCCATCGATGTAAATTCAAGTGGTCTTAAAGAAACGTTGCAAGAAAGAGCTGACCTGATGACAAAACCGATGCCACCTCCTCTCGATCCAGTGCGGGGAAACGATCGGAAATCGTATCCCGCCGGGGTTAGAGTAGCGATGCAGGCCTCATCTCCCTGGGGATAAAGCCACGTCTCAGTCAATATCACAATATCGGCATCGTGGTCAAGGATCAAGTCATGAATTTCAGAGGCTTTCTGACGAACAGACTGCACATTGAAAGACAGTACCTTTATGTTGTTGCATCTGTGTGTTTGTTTACGAACGCCGCCGCATCGTATCCGCTTCCTCGGTATGCGTGCACCAATCTGTAGTGCGCGGAGGTGAGAGGTCAGCTCTGCAGTCAAGCCAGCCAGTGGCGCAGCCAGAGTTCATCGCGGCTGTATTGTGTCAGTACACGTCTATCGCGCTCACCCGAGTCCAACAGCGGCTGGAATGGCGGGCATTGGTTGTTCAAAAAGGCCAGCCTTGTTGAAAAGAAAATCCAAAGTATGCAGAATCTCAATGCCTGAGAGGCATAAGATGCCCACATGAAGAAAGTAATCCACATCCTGACACAGCTTGCCAAATATTACAAACGTACACTCATTCAATCCATAGAGAAATCACACGCATAGTCAGAGCTCCGGAACACTCAGCCTGCGAGGTGAATGACCTTGACCCCCTATAGTTTTATTGCAGAATAAGTGAAAAGAAAATAATATTCTATAAAGTTTGCTGGACTGCTTGAACATAACAATTTACACCCAAAATTTGGAAGCATACTGTAAACCTCGTAAAGGGTTTCTTTCATCTATCACCCATGCATCCTCTTCAAAACCTTGATATAAATCACTACACCGGTTGTCTTCAGCAAAAACAACAGATTAGTATAGATAAATGAGTGCCTAAACTGTTTGAAGTTTGAACATAACTCAACATTTACACCATTCTGAGTATACATCTTCAAAACTAGATCATTTGATTTTCCATGTAAGAACCAAACACCTTTCATTATAAAAACAAAGTACATACTCTACTCTACAAAATAACACATCTCTTGGCTTGACTTCGCGGACGAAGATTTTATAGGAGTTGCCCACGACGTCTGCAGGCTTGTTCGTAGCTGCGGAGGCCAATCCGGGACAGGCAGGTTCGACCACAGTGGCTGCAGGGGAAGGTATGGCCAGGGTTCTGAGTTGCGGCATCTCTGTTTGTTCTCCTGAGCCGCTTGTCCTTAAGGCTAGCTCTGCGAGAGTCCTCAAAGGAGACAGCTGCCTTGTAAATGGTGGAGCGCCAGGTGTCACGGTCCACAGCAAGCGAGGACCACTGGTGGTGGTCGATTTGGCAGGCACTAAGTGACTTCTTGAGACAGTCTTTGTATCTCTTCTTTGGTGCCCCTCTGTCACGGTGTCCAGTAGCAAGCTCGCCGAACAGGGTGTTCTTTGGTAGGCGATGATCCTCCATCCTGGAGACATGCCCCGCCCAGCGGAGCTGTGTCCGCAGCAGCAAGGCCTCGATGCTCACAGTTTCAGCCTGTTCAAGGACCTTGACGTTGGTGACAGTCACTCCAGTGAATGCCCAGGATGGTACGCAGGCAGCGCTGGTGGAAACGTTCGAGGAGTCGTAGTTGGCTGCGGTAGAGGGCCCAGGACTCGGAACCATACAGCAGGGTGGTGAGGACCACAGCTCTGTACACGCTGATCTTGGTGCCTGTTTTCAGCTGTTGATTGTGCCACACCCGCTTGAAAAGTCGCCCGAAAGCGCTGTTCGCTTTTGCCAGCCTGCTGTCAAGCTCCCTGTCCAGCTTGGCGTCCGACGTGATAATGCAGCAAAGGTACGTAAACTGGTGCACTGACTTTAGTTCAGACTCACCAATGGTGATGTGAGGAGGGCGATACACTGTCTTGGGTGCCGGCTGATGGAGGACCTCTGTCTTTTTCAGACTGACCTCGAGTCCAAAGAGCTGGGCAGCGTCTGCGAAGCAGGACGTGATGCGCTGCAGGGCTCTCTCTGTGTGTGCAACAAGGGCAGCGTCATCAGCAAAAAGCAGCTCACGAATCAGTTGGTCTAGGGTTTTCGTGTGGGCCTGCAGTCGTTTGAGGTTGAACAGGCTGCCATCGAGACGATACCTGATGTACACTGCATCGTCATCATCGAGGTCTACTGTGGCCTGCTTCAACATCATGCTAAAAAAGATGGTGAAGAGGATCGGTGCCAGCACGCAGCCCTGCTTTACGCCATTGAGAATAGGGAATGGTTCTGAGAGAACATTGTTGAGTCTGACCTGGCCTTGCTGGTCCTCGTGTAGCTGGACAATCATGCTGAGGAACTTTGGGGGACAGCCAAGTCGCTCCAGGATCTGCCACATGCCTTGCCTGCTCACAGTGTCGAACGCTTTTGTTAGGTCGACAAACGTTACGTACAGCCCTTTGTTCTGCTCGCGGCACTTCTCCTGAAGCTGTCTCAGCACAAAGACCATATCGGTGGTGCTCCTGTTTGCTCTGAAGCCACACTGGCCCTCTGGGAGTTGGTCTTCAGCGATGGCAGGTACCAGCCGATTCAGGAGCAGCCTTGCAAGAATTTTCCCAGCAATGGACAGCAGGGTAATTCCCCGATAGTGGAACAGTCAGACTTCTCGCCTTTGTTCTTGTACAGGGTGATAACGACAGCATCACGGAGATCCTTTGGTAGTGTTCCTTCCTCCCAGCAGCAGAGAAAGAGGTCATGGAGCTTGTTGTGCTGTGCCTCCATGTTTCCAGATCTCTGGTGGTATTCCATCAATGCCTGCTGCTTTGCCACTCTTGAGCTGGTGGATGGCTGTGAGGGTCTCTTCAGCGGTGGGCGGTTCGTCCAATTCAACCTTTACTGGGAGTTGTGGGATTTGTAGGACGACTGCTTCTTGAACAGTGCGCTCAGCGCTGAAGAGGCTCTGAAAGTACTCCGACCAGCGGTTCAAGATGGGCGCATAACACTGGATGACGTTCAGCTTGAGCTTTTTCGTGGTTCTAAAGGCTGCTGTGATAATTCTTGGCCCAAGAGGTTCCCAGCCCATCAGCGCTCTCTGTGCCACTGGTGACAGCATGAATGCTACTCCTTCTGTATGGGGGGCATTCTCCTCTTCATGACCTGAATACAGAATCATCTCTCCACTTAGCAGCCTTTTCTGGCCAGACTGTGTCCATCTGGCTTCACTGATGCCTAGCAGGGAAAGGTTGTACTTTTGCATTTCCGCTGCTATCTGGGCAGCCTTGCCGCTCTGGTACATGGTCTTGACGTTCCATGTGCCCATGGTTGTGTCCCTGGATAGAGAGAGGCGGCTCGGTCCTGTGGCTTCCGAAGACTTCCGGCTTTCACCACAGGACGTCATAAATCTTCTGATAGAAGAACCTTTCTCCTCCAGGAAAGGAATTACTGTTAGTCTTTTCGTCGGCGTTTTTGTAGCTATTTCCTTTTTTGCAGGGTGGGGAAGCTACCACCACGCCCAACCCCCTTACTACGAGGAACAGGGGTTTTCTGTCGGGGTCACCTTCCCTTAGACCATGTTGGTTCACGGCACCTTATTTCATTCGGTGCACCCCTCTCACAAGGGACCCCCTATCCACCACCCAGGGGGCGCGCCTCAACGCCATATGGTCCCAGCGCGAGGCATGTTGGTTCACGGCACCTTATTTCATTCGGTACACCCCTCTCGTGAGGGACCCCCTATCCACCACCCAGGGGACGTGCCTCAACGCCATATGGTCCCAAGAGGCAGTGTATTTTATGACAGTGGGGCTTGATAAACAAAAGTGCGCTGACCAAATGTTTTAGTTTGTACAGAAGGTACACACAACTTCCGTTTATCAGAAGATGAGCGGAGCTCACGAGAGGGTGTACATACACGTGCAGCAAAGAGGACAAGTTTTCTGGGTTGGTGCCTAAAAGGCAGTTAAAACAGATTGATGTAACTTTGTATTGAATTGTTGCTGAAAACCATTGTGCTCTTCACCGTAGCACAGTAATTCAGTGCTTGCACATGTTTACTGAAAAAAAGCATATTATATGTAATGGAAGTCATTGAAACGCAAACCTGATTACATTAGATTGCAAAATAGCAAAAATGAAATAAAAATCCGAAATTGCCAAATTTACTTGCGTTTGGTATTTTATACACCAAGTATAACAGGTATAGTTGGCTGCGTGATGAATGTAACTAGTGCACGAGTGAGTTTCTAAAGTCTGCAAGAGGCATAGACGTTCAAAAGTCCTCACGACCTAAGGGTCATTATGAGAATCTATGCATATTGCTCGAGATTTTATCTGATAGTGTTACTCAAACATCGAAAATGCCGAAAACATATTTTTTGTCGACCTATTGATTTTGAAAATGACCTATTGATTTATGTTCCTCAGTTCATATGACTTATTGACTGCAAAACTCAACCTAATCACTGCTGACTGTGTTGAGATGCTTGATCCTGGGGAAAATAACTTTAATAGTTAAAGATGCACTGATAAGTTATTCTTTGTCATATATTTTATCCCAAATTTATTTCTTCACAGTACTGTATTTATTGTCCTCTGAGTGCTGCATTACAATTCAGAATACAGATTGGCCATGATAGTTAAACCCCCACCCGGGTCTGCCCTGGAGGACTTGGGTGGGGTTAACTTCTTTTTAGTTTCCAGGGTCACCCTGGTCAGCCCCAACGGGTGGGTTTTCCCCTCTATTCTGGGGCATGTGTTTCTGTCTACCCTTGGTCCATTGACCTGTATTTTCCTGTTTTAAACTCTCCCTACTGTCTGCGCTGCCTGTAGGAGTGTAGCTCTTGATATTGGATGTGTGTTGCTAAATGGTGTTAACTTTATTTAGGCCCCATGTCGTAGGTTTATTTAACGTATTGGACCGGCTGGCGACATACATTCAATATTCTGTTTAGTTTTTGGTTTTTTTACAAGCAGTGCAGGCACGTCCTGAGAAAGTCTTGTTACTGTCAGGACGTTAAGCAATGTACAATCAATCAATCATGATAGTTCAAGGGTGGTGCCAGAAATAGATTGGCACCTATAGGTGCCAAGCTATTCTGGCACCACCCTTGAACTATCATATCAATCCATATCATGCTGTGGTGTGTCGAGACTGAATCAGTTAATATGTGTTATTGCAGCTGACAGTAGGGGGTATAAATAAGACATCAGCATCTGATGACTTGACTATCTACTACGGCAAGGATGAGTCTGAAATCAAACATTCAGCGGCAAACAGTTTTGTGTTCAACTTGAATGTACTGCAGCATCTGAAGAAATATCACTCGCTCACACCTTTTAACTACAGCTGCATTGGACTGTCATCAGAGGAACCCTATCAAGTGAATTTCACCATTAAAAGTAAGTCATCCGGTCAGAATCTGGAGATATGAAATGCTTTTATTTTTGGCTCATGTGCAAAGGAAAAGTGTGTCTATGTTCTGGGCCAGTGGTTGTCCGTCCGTCGTCCTTCTGCCATCATCCGTCGCCCGTGGTAAACCTTAACATTGGCATTTTCTTGGAGACTATTTAAGCTACAGTCTTCAAACTTGGCCCAATGATACTTTCTGGCAAGACCTTTCTGGACATACCAATGTCAGTGACCTCTCACAAAGATCAAGGTCACAGGGGATCAGGAATATATCCAAAATAGCTATTTTTGGACACAATTTATTTTTCTCAAATTCTATTCACAACTTCAAACCCATACTTTGTGCAAAGATACCTGATGGTAAGACATTTATACGCACACTAATTTGGTTGATCCCTCGGAAAGGTCATGGGTTACAAGAGCTCAGGAAATAGGTCCAAAATAGCAATATTTGTACAAAAGATGTTTTTTTTTTTTCTCAAATACTATTCACAACTTCAAACCCAAACTTGGTACAAAAATAGCTGATGGTAAGACATTTCTATGCATACTACTTTGGTTGATCCTTCGGAAAGGTCAAGTGTCACGAGCTCAAGAAATAGGTCCAAAATAGCCATATTTTGATAAAAGATGTTTTTTTGTCAAATACTATTCACAACTTCAAATCCAAACTTGCTACAGATATTCCTGATGGTATGACCTATCTATGCATACTAACTTGGATGACCCCTCGGAAAGGTCAAGGGTCACAAGAGCTCACTTACTTACGCCTATCACTCCTCCCCGGGTATAGGCCGCCGACAAGAGACCTCCAGCGACTCCTGTCCTGTGCTTTTCCTTCGATTTTACTAAAGGTGGTTCCCAGTCTCTTTATGTCTGCTTGGAGGTCTCGACGCCAGGTGTTTCTTGGCCTGCCTCTTTTCCTCTTTCCCTGGGGGTTCCATGACAATGCCTGCCTAGTGATACTGGAAACTGGCTTTCTCAGACTGTGACCAATCCATCTGCATCTTCTTCGCCCAATTTCATTCTCTGCTGTTATCAGCTCTGTTCTCTCCCAGAGTCTGATGCTGCTCATCTTTTCTGGCTAGTGGATTTTCAAGATTCTTCTAAGACAACTGTTTATGAAGGTCTGTACTCTGTTGACTGTGGTTTTTGTCAACCTCCAAGTCTCTGCTCCATATATATATAGGAGAACTGCTTTTAAGTTTGAGTTGAAAATCTGGACTTAGGTGTGTTGTGACAGCTCTCTGGTTCCACTCCAAACTGGAGAAGGCTGCTCTTGCTTTACCGATTCTCGCTTTGACATCTGCATCAGTGCCCCCCTTTTTGTTGATGATGCTCCCGAGATAGGTGAAGGACTCCACCTCCATCGGGGTGCCAGCAAGCAAGACTGGTTCTTCCTTGGTTGCGTTCAGCCTTATTGTATTCATTTTCTGCTTGTGGATGGTGAGGCCCCCTTGGGATGAGATGTCAGCAAGCCTCGTGGTCTTGTCCTGCATTTGTTGATGAGTATGGGACAGTGAAGCCAAGTCATCTGCAAAATCGAGGTCGTCAAGCTGTGTCCACTGTATTCCTCTTCTTCTCTGGTCAGTGGTCTTCTTCATGACCCAGCCTATGGCCAGTAGGAAGAGGAGACAAGAGCTCAGGAAATAGGTAAAATATAGCCATATTTTGACAAGAAATGTTTTTTCTCAATTACTATGCACAACTTCAAACTCAAACTTGCTACAGAGATACCTAATGGTAAGACCTATCTATGCTTACTAATTTGGGTGACCCCTCAGAAAAGGTCAAGGGTCACAAGAGGTTGACAGATGTGTTTAAAATGCCAATAATTGTAGTTATTATCAACATTTTTTCAAACTTTTCAATCAAATTTCACACAAAGGTAGCTGATGATAAGACCTTCCTATGTATCCTAATTTAGTTCACAGGGGTTTCACAGATGTGTGAAAACTGATTAAATGTTGAGAAAACATGGATTTTGTTAGTGCAGAAGCCATCCCTTTACTTATTGTCAGACGTGTGGATCAGTCATACACATGAGCCATAAAGGCTATGCCTTTCTTGTTTTATGTATAATTGGTGCAAACTCCCTGTGTGAACACTCAGTGTTTCACACAGAAACTGGAATGTGCGCAAAAGCATGAAAATAAATGGACAGGTCACTTCACAAAATGCATAGAAAGTAATTTGATTATACTAGTCAGAAACAGACATACAGATGTTTGTGTCTAGTATCATTTGGTTGTGGTACATGTATAATTGGTTCTGTTTGCCTTGCATCACAGTGAGACATACATTTAGATTTGTTTCCTCAAAATACATTACCGATGGCATTATTCTATGGAATATACCCCTTCACGATTTCAGCCTAAGACCCTATGCGTGTACCTACATGACAAGGGTCGTAACTCTGAGAGTTGTATCCAAGTGACCAGGTAGTCTCCCCTCCCTCCATCCGGTCATGTGAGCCGTGCATTCCCGCCAGTCTTACCCTTAGCTTCACTGTGAACAGTTCACCGGCTTCAGCCTCTCCGTTATTGGCCCCCACCCGGGTCTGCCCTGGGGGACTTGGGTGGGGTTAGGTATTTTTTAGTTCCCAGGGTCACCCTGGTCAGCCCCACAGGGTGGGTTTTTCTCTCTATTCTGGGGCATGTGTTTCTGTCTACCCTTTGTCCATTCACCTGTATTTGCCTTTTTCAAACTCTCCCTACTGTCTGCACTGCCTGTAGCTCTTGACATTGGATGTGTGTTGCTAAATGGTCTTAGCTTTATTTAGGCCCCATGTGTTAGGTTTATTTAACGTGTTTGACCGGCTGGCGACATACATTCAATGTTCTGTTTATTTATTTTTTTCACAAGCAGTGCAGGCACGTCCTGAGAAAGCCTTGTTGCTGTCGGGACGTTAAGCAATGTACAATCAATGTACAATCAATCAATCCGTTATTGGATTAATTTTTCGGCTATACTTCATCTCAGGTTTCGCTAGCGGCTAAGAAGATGGCGAGGTAAGGCCTCGGGTTATGCCTACGAGTAAACGAGCCTTTGTTTACAAGGAGCATCGGCATATCCCGTGGAATTTGTCGAAATTTTCATTCAGACTGGGCTTTGCCCTCAGACTGTCAGGTAAGTTCTGTTCTCGGGGCCTTTCGTTCTGGCCCCGGGCGGTTGCTTTCATGGCTTCTGCTTTGTATTGCAGTACGCAGCTGCGCACAGGCAGGACATGTAAAGGGTTCCAGTGGCCTACAGACTCGCATATTCTGTGTCTTCCCTGTTCCGGCTGCTCCTTGGCCCGTACCTGCGCTCAGTGCGCTACATGGAAGGAGCGGAAGTGGTCCCAGCTGTGGGAGTTTTTCGGCGCGGCCGCCCAAGGGCTAACGACGCTACCACGCCGTTGGATAGTGACAAAGCACCTTAGCCCCCGCGCCGCCCACATCTCCGCGCCGCCAAACGACCACAGAGATTGTAGGACCCGCTTCCCGCCGGACATCAGACTCAGTCCCGTTAGCCCTCTCATAGCGATGGCCGGGAGAGTCAACGCCGTCTCGCATGGCACTTCGCAAGGGGTGACCGAGAGATCTTTGCCAGTCTCGCATGGTCCTCCGCAAGGGGCGACCGAGAGACAGAGCACTCGAAAGACACATACTCTTGCACTAGCTTCCTCTAGAAGCTGTCTGTTAGCCACCCCCAGCGCTCGTAGGCCTCCTAGTACGGAGGTGTGCTCAGACAGTCGCCACTACGGGAGGAGCCCTTCACTTCGGTGTCGGTCTCCTTCTCCCAGTGCATCCAGGGCTCCCGGTCGGAGCCGGTCCCCTCATGCTCCTCGGCGTCCCATTTGCAGCCATTCCCAGCCCTCGGGGAAGTTTTCGTGCACACCACTAGGCACTCCTTGGACTCCCTGCAGCGTGCCTTGGGACAACTCGTCACAACTCCCCGCCGGCTTCTCAGGCCTTGCGTTCCCTTTCTAATCTTCCGAGCAAGACCACCGGTCAGCGCTACGTTAGTGCCCGGACCTCGGCAGCGGTTGCACGCTGCCGGGCTTCCCCAGACATTCGCCCGGCGCGCCGGCTCCCTGAGTGCCCGCCAGACAGACCCTACTGGTCTTCGCCGGACAGTATTTTTTCCTCGTCGTGCCATGGTTCTGTGTCACCCACGGCTTCAGCTTTGAATGAAGACGTCCTCAGTCTGACACCCGGAGAACTCTGTGTCAGGGACGCACGCCGCGTCCGGCATGGCAGGAGGGACACCAGGTTCGTCTGAGACTTCACAAGCTCTAGACGAGACAGCACATATTATCTCAGCTATTCTTCCCTTGGAGGATTGCCTGCCTTCGCCACCGCTCAAGAGGAAGGCCGCGGTCAACGCCCCGTTTCAGGCGAGGTGTTTCAAGACTGCATCAGCCCGGGATTAGAGATCTTCGGATGCCTTAATGAGCACCTTTTCCAGGCCAAGCTGTAGGATAAGGGTTTTCTTGCGGGCACCCATTGGCCGACTGGCGTCGATTTCAAGTTCAGCAAGTCTGGTACATGGGACAATCTCTCTCTCTCTCTGTGACAGCAGATCGCGCCAACTCCTTGGCGTCGGCGGCAGCGGCGGCGAATTCACCTGTTGAGACGAGACGCCGTGCTGAAGAGGGGCCCTGGCACTCCTGAACCTTCATTGCTCAGCGTCGCCATGCTCCTCTGGGGGGGGGTGGGGGGGGGACCTCTGCACTTGGCTCTCTCTGGCAAGAGGTTCAGGACTCGGCTAAGGACCTGTGGCCGAGCACTCCCATTGCGGATTCCTCCCGGTTTCAGCTCCCCACAAGAACAGCGGTCGCGCCCTGCGGAGCTTGAGTCCCGCCTCCCGGCCGGTTACCAGACTACCTCCCAGACGGTAAGGTCCCCTCTGGTCGTGGTCCCCTCCAGTCCTCGGCTCCCTGGCTTTCCTGGGCCAGGAGAGTGACTTTCCCCCTCTTCTGGTCGTGCCCTCCCCCTCCTGTCCTCGGCTTCTGGGCCAGGACAGTGACTTCTCCCCCGCCGAACCCTGCAGTCTCCAGTCGGTGTGAGGCGAGCAAGGCACAGCGTTTGCCACTGCCAAAAGACCCAAGGATTCTCGGCCTGATCTCGGCAGGACTTCAGCTCTCTTGCAGATCCCGGCACCGCTAAGACTCTCACCGCTCTGGACGCGCGTACCGGTCGACCAGTGCAAGGCAGACTCAAAGATGGCCACGCTGCTCCAGTAGGCCGCCACGGAAGTAGTAGCTCGACAGGACTCCCTGGCATTCTACAGTCAGCTCTTCGTGGTCCCGAAGCCCGGTGGCAAGTGGCGATCAGTCATCGACCTCTCAGCTCTGAACAAGTTGTTGTCGCCCCCTCCTGGCATGGAAACGGCAAGTGCCTTCCGAGCCTCGGTACAACCTTGGTCTATGCGGTCAGTCTTGACCTGTCCGACGCATACCTGCACGTTACCTTGCACCCGGCCTCTCAGCGTTATGTGCAATTCGCCTTTTGCGGGGTCTTTATCTGTTTGGGCTCTACCCTTCGGTCTCATCCTCAGCCCTTGGGTCTTACGAGGATTGTGGATGCCGTAGTCGCCAGAGCCAGGCAGGGTTCCTCGAGCCCTACCTCCAACTATCTCGACGACCTGCTCCTCAGGAATCAAGACACAGCCGCGCTAGTTGTGGACAGGGACGCTCTCCTAGCGCTGCTTTGCCGACTCAGATTCTTCCTCAATGAGGGAAAGTTGGACCTGGTACCATCTCACCGGTTTATCCACCTGGGCATGGAGTTTCTGACCGGCCTCAACAGGGTATGTCTACCGGAGACTCGGCTCCAGAAGCTGGCGACCTTGGCGCGGCAAGCCTCCCTAGTGGATGGGCTCCTGGCCAGGACCTGGCTCCAGATCTTGGGTCTGATCAGTGCAGCGACTGACCTGTTATCACTCGGCAGGCTTTACGCTCGACCGCTATGGCTGCGTGTGCTGCTCCACTGGTGTCCGTCCTCGGGAGATTTCTCAGCCTCGATCCCAGTCTCGCTGCTGATTCTGCCGCATCTGCTGCGTTGGATAGACCGCTCTTGGTTGGCGACAGGAGTCTCTCTCTCCACCCCTCCACCTACTTTCTCCTTTTGCACGGATGCAAGTCTCAACGGCTGGAGGACCCATTTACTGCCAGAGTTCAGCAACCTGCTCGGGCCTGTGGTCTTCAGACCTTCGAGACCAACATATCAACTGGCTGGAGTTGAAGGTGGTGTGGTTGGCTCTCTTCCACTGGGAATCGCGGCTCTGCAGCCAGGAAGTCTTGATCCTGTCCGACAATGCAACAGTCGTAGCCTATATTTAGAAGCAAGGCAGCACACGGTCTCTCCGACCCTCTACATGCTACATTCCCAGATCTTCCTGTGGGGCAGGGATCGCGGGATTGCGCTGCGAGCACAACACATCCTGGGACACCTGAATGTTCTTGCGAACTACTCTCGCGATGTGGATAGCTCCTCCACACCGAGTGGTCCCTCCAGCTGGACATCTTCTGCATGATCTGTGCTCAATGGGAGATGCCCATGATCGACCTGTTGCCACCAGATGGAACAAGCAGCTCCCGCTATTTGTCTCCCCTATCCCGGACCCCCTCGCATGGGTGGTGGACGCTCTGTCAGTCTCCTGGGAGGACCTCGTTGCCTACGCTTATCCTTCCTCGGTACTAGTGCCCAAGGTGCTCCTCAAGCTTCAGGGATGCAACACGGTCCTACTGCTCATCGCACCGTTCAGTTGGAACAGGGCGTGAACGACAGACCTTTGAGCCTTGTCACCAACCCTCCTCGCCGGCTCCCCACGCCTCGGACGATGCTGAAGCAGCCCAGGCAGAATCTCTTCCACCCTTTCCCGGAGACACTACTGTGCCATGCCTGAAGGTTGTGTGGCAAGCCCTCACAGTGCGAGGTTTCTTGGATGCCGCAGTGGAGGCAATCCGGCAGCCCGCAGTCCATCCACTCTCCGAGGGTCTTACAGTCCTGGTGCGAGTCCCAGCGCCTCTCCCCTACGGCTCTGACCACGCCTCAGCTGGCTGAGTTCTTCTTGTGGCTGTTAGTGCACGGAA
This sequence comes from Semisulcospira habei, assembly GCA_036245525.1. NCBI lineage: Eukaryota > Metazoa > Mollusca > Gastropoda > Semisulcospiridae > Semisulcospira > Semisulcospira habei. The sequence goes on along the minus strand of BTPG01000001.1, from coordinate 303,045,488 downwards.
CTGGGCCCTGATCACCATCCATGGTTCCCTCTCGATGGTAGCAGACACGTATCGGCTCTTACTTTCACCTCCTGCGCCCAATCGCTCGTTCTCTCGTCCCTCGCTGGGAGAGTCGACCCCGTCTTGCATGGTCCTTCGCTAGGAGCGACCAAGAGACAACTCCCAGACTCGCATGGCCCTTCGCAAGGAGCGGCCAAGAGACAGAGCACCCAGAATCTGGGATCTGGGGGTTCACCTGATTGAACTCCAGTTAGTTTGAGCCACTTCTCTTCGCCTGCCTCGCAGACGTGACTAGGAAGGCCTGCTTCCTCTTGGCCCGCGCCACAGCGGCCAGAGTGAGCAAGCTGGTCTGCCGTGTGTGTCCTTCTTTTTCTTTTACTGGTGGGGTCCTTTATGTGTGTTCAGCTGGGCTGCTGGCCTAGCTCTGCGGGAGCGCTTCGTGTCCTTTTCCTTGGGTCCCCTTCTTGTCTTTGTTATTTTGTTCCGGGGGGGGGGGGTGGGGGGTTGGTGGAAGCTTGCATCCAAGCTGGTACTTAAAAGCCTGAGAAAAGCTTGAGCTAGCTAGAAGCTGCGTGTTTGGGTTGTCGCTTTTGTCTTGGTTATAGTGGGCGTATTGAATTTTTCTTTTTTTGTTTTGGGCGTCACTATGTAATTGTTGGCATTCGTTTTGGTGGGTGGGTGGGTGGTCCTTAGCCTTGTTTGGTGTTGGGTTGTGGTAGTGGTGTTGATGGTCCTTGCTGTTTTGTGTTGCGTTCCAAGGCGTGGGCGTGCTCTCTGCCGCGGTGTGTGGGGGTCTTGTGTGGGTGGGGCCGTGCTTAAGCTGCGTGTCCCCTCTTCTCTCTTACTTGTCCTTTAGTGTCTTTTTTGTGGTTTGTGGTGTTATTAGGTTTTTGCCATTATTGCGTTATCTTGTTCTTTTAGTTGTTGTTGGGGTGTCCCTTACTTAGAGCGGGGCTTCTCGTGTATTCTGGGTCCTTTTCCCTCTGTCCTTCTAATTATTTATTTTTTGCTTTTTTTTATATTGTGTCCTTCATTTCTTGGGTGTGTGTGTGTGTAAAGCTCCTGTGAGCTAGAGCTTGGCTGCGCGAAGCTCCTCTCTTGTCGTCCTGGAGAGGCAAAGGAGGGGGAGGGGGGGGGGGCTGGGGGGGGGGCGGGTGGAGGAGGGGGGTGGGGGGGGGGGGCGGTGATGGGGGGGGGGAAGGGATGTTTGTGCTGTGTCTTGGGGGGGTGCGGGGGTTTTGTGCGAGTTTGGGGGGGGGGGGTTTGGGTGTGTCATAATGGGGTTGGAATAAGACGGGGGGGGGGGGTGGGCGGGTGAGGAAAAGTGGAAAAGGACTTAGTTGGGGGGGGGTTGGTGGCGGTGAGCGTGTTAGTGTGCTTAAAGGTACCCAGATTGCTCCATCGGACTCGCTCTAAGCCAATGCGCGCGTGCGCTCATATCGGAAGCGGCCCGGACGGGCTGCACAGTGCGGGGGGCAGGTGCCGCAGTAGAGCACGAGGTGGGGGGGGGGGGGTGGAGGGGGGGGGTGGGGCTGGGGGGGGGGTGCACCTTCTGACCAATCCCATTCCAAATACAGAGGGACCACAGTCACCAGACAGGCAACGCTGCCGCACGCGGGGTGCGCAGATCAGTTCCTAGACTTGTTGCGTAGGTCTTCTCCACACAGTATAGAGCAAGGGGATGATGACTTAGATGTAGCGGCAGAAATGGAGAGCGAGTCGGAGGGCTAGATTCCCAGACATGCCGCGGGGGTCTTAGACTATGTGCGCCCACTATCCCGTGCGGGCGTCTATCGATGTCTTACCTAGAGCTCCGGAGTTGTAATCTGCCGCCCTGGCAGGTAGTGAGCTCCGCTGCGGCGCCACCGGGTCGGCGTGGCTCGCTCGGGCTCGTGCTCTACGGTTCTCGAGTCGCTGAACTAGTCGTGAGAGAGGGGCCCAGGGACGTGAACAATCGCACTCAGGGACTATTGGTCGGTCACGGAGAGCGAGTGTCCAGGATGCGAGCCGCAGTATCGTATTGATGTCTCCCGGCCCGTGTCAGTGGGGGGTCCGAGGGAGGGAGACATACTAGGGGTTGGGGGGTAGGGAGAGAAATGGGGGGGGGCTCACGTAGCACTCTCGGAAGACAGCGGAGCGGGCTCAGTATATGGCACATAAATGGCTTGGTGTACTGGAACTGCAGTGCGTGGGCGGGGGGCGAACTCGTCGGCAGACACTGAGGATGGGGTAGCATCGTGGTGCGATAGCGAGGCAGACGGTTACGGGCGTGGCTAGCCAGAGACTGCGTCACCAGTTCAACCCGGTCGGCAGAACTGGTGAGGTCTGTCCGGAGGTAGCTCTCCACAATGAGGAAACCTGATAGTCCCTTCGGGCTAAGAGACGCTCTGCTGGGGGCAGCGGCTGCAACCCTTCCGCCGCGAGTGCCGCGGGTGCACTCAATTTCTATTTCCTGCTCGTTATCGTCGCGTGAAAGTCGAGAGAGTCTTAGAGATCCACATGGATACTCTGCGCGGGTGCGCGTGTGTGCACTGCAAATGCTGCTCTGGGATAGGGTGTCCGGAGTGTAGGGAGTGGTGGACTAGGGGAGTGTAGTGAGTGGGGGGGGGAGGCAATCCTCGCCGGGCTTGTTCGGAGAGAGGCATATAGATCGTGCCAGAGAGTGAGGTCTCAAGAGAGGCAGTGGGCTAGGTAGGTTTTTATGGCGAAACGAGGAGATATGTAGAGGTGGGATCTACGTATAATAGGAGTAGATAGAGTACTCTAGACACTGGAAACACTCTCACATATGTGCAGAGGACGTACATGTGTGAACAAGTCTCGAGTGCCGCTAGCAGCGCCATCTAGTGCCTACCTAAGGATGTTTGGGCTGCTTAGCGGAGGACTAGCTAGCTGGCTCAGCCATGTTGGTATCGGATATGTATAGGACAACAATCGTGGAGATTGATGACCAGGATGGAGGCGAGGGTAGACAGCTACACTGCACCACGGGGTGCACACTGAGACATCAACTCTCGGAGTATTACAGACCTGTGCTTGGATATGGTACAAATGCGCGATAGGGGACGCTGCTGTAGCGCCGGTGTGTAAATCGGGTACAGGTCTTTAGTGGGAGAGTTACCAGAGAGTAAAGCCATCTGGTAAGTATTGTTAACTTGTCTACCGACATAGAATGAAATCACATTTACCTCTCTGTACAAGGAGGTGGTCGACTAAGGTGGGTGTGATCTCTGGAGCGGTAGAGGGGGACTATGACAAGAGTCATTGCCAACAATGTTAATCCAGATGTATACGGCGGCAGCTCATACAGGACGTGGAGGGTAGGGGATCAGATACTAGCGTGACCTATAAATAGTGGTCTCTAGTGGGCCGCGGAGGTGGATCTTGTAATGATATCGGTCGAATTCGCGAATTTTAGTAGTCGATGTTCTATGTTGGTACCACGCCTTGACGGACTTGTATAGGCTGATCGATCATGTAGTGTGTCAGGGCAAAATGTCTTAATATTTTCATATTGATTATGTCATTTTTCCGCAACAGATCCAGAACTGTGGGATATATACATTGCTCTGAGGGGGGTGGCGTCATTCAGCAGCTTCGAGTCAGTCTGAGCCAAGACTAGGGAGCAGACTATATACTAATAAATGAGCTTACGGAGTACACAGGTAACTGAGGGGATCAACATGGACCGATCTGGGACTCTAACCTGGGGTGCTACATGATGTATGTAGGATGGAGAATAGAGGGTGGTCCTAGCAATGGGGGTAGGAGCGTATATATGCCACATAACAACAGTGACAATAGGAGCACACTATCACACACGGCAATGGGGGCGCCTGATGGGGTTGTGGCGCGCACGCGCGGCAAGCAACCAGGGGGGGACACAGGGGGGGATGTGCCAGCTGTCGACAGACGCACGTCCTTGGCTGTATAAGTATGGCGGGGAAGGGTACTGGGAGTCTTAGGGGCGATTATGTGGCTGGGTGGTATTAGCTTTGGAGTGGCCGTATGGCAGGTGGAGAGTTAGTTTATTGTGTGAGTCTTCTTGTATGATAGCGAGAGAGAGTGTGTCTTTCTGGGATATATTTCTATAGAGACATTTCTTACTTATTAAGTGAGGGGAGGGGGGATCTAGGGTATTAAGGATTTGGGGGTGGGTTAGGAAATGTGTAGTATCTTCTTAATTAATAGGGTTAATCTTTAAAAAGTGTATTAAGGACTTTATATGTGGTGTGTGTGGGGTAGGATGAAGTAGTGGTCGTGGTGGGATTGTCAGGGTAATGTAATATAAAAAAGGTACTAAAAGGTACTTAGGACTTTATGATGGGTCATTGTGTGGTTGGGGAAGAGCAGTTGAGGATGAAGGGGTTCATATGATAGGGTGGTGGGAATGGACATGAGTTGAGGCATAGTTGGATTTTTTGTTAGAGGTTCATGTTAATGGAGTGGGTGAATGGCAGTGAATTAATTTGTAGGGGGATGGGTAGATAGATATTGAGACGTGGCGTTGTGGGACAGTGTGTGGGGAGGGTGAGGGGGGGATGGATGAGAGTTTGGATTATGGAGCGGATGTTCAGGGGTGATGTGAGGGAGTGGGGTAGGTGGTAGGACGGTCTCAAGTGTGAGGGGAAATGGTAGAGGGAATTGGTGGGTGGTCATGACATGGATTTATGGTATATATATCTGGTGTTTTCTTTTTTTTTTTGTGGTGAGATATTGCTGGGGGGGGGGGGGGGGGCGTCGATTTTAGGCGTGTGTGGGACTTAAGGCATATGATAGGTCTGTAGGCTAAACAACTATCTGTTAGTTGTATGATAGTAGAGTCGGGAATGGTTTGGGTCAATATATTGTGGTAGAGGTACAGAGAAGAGGGGTGGCGTCTGTGGCAGAAATCTATAGGTAGTAGAGGGAGACATGAAATAGGGACCAGAGATAAGAGGTGTAGATCACATTACACGGTAACACGAGCGAGGCAACAGAGTACATACAGCGTCCGGTAATGAGCACGGTGTATCGAGACGTCTCATAGGGTTTCAGTAGTAGGAGTCTCAATGATCTACAATGATGGACATCTAACTGAGGAGCCGATAATATTTCACAGGAGTGAGTATGTATCTATAAGGGCACAATGGGTATCTGCGATTAGAACACAGGACTATCATTATCAGACTGACAGGCGAGGGGTGCGAGAAGATAGTTCATAAGGAGCGCTACTCAGGGCTGTGAGTAAGAGGGTTGAAAATGTGATGTGGGGGTCCACAAATGGCAACAATGTTATTAGACAGACAGCTCTGTGACACACTCACTACAGAGTCAACGAGGTGGAATCGAGAGACTGTGAGCTGGGTGTGACGAGTGAGGATGTGATATATGTGTCATGTGTACGTATATAGCCTATCAGAGTGGTGATACATAGTTGACACATAGCAGGACACATAGTGACAGGTCATATCAGGGGTCCAGATCTAATGTGGTAGCAGGTGGTGTGTAAATGGAGCGCGGCTGATTTGTGGTGTAGGGGTGTCGCTAGTACTGCAAATGTATTGGGGGAGATATCTAGCGAGCTCGATCCTCTGAGAGCTGCAGTGCCAGGTGGGTGCTCTTTGCATTAGCAGGAGTCGTGGATCGCGCGCGCGATGATGTGGGGGAATGGAAGGCTGCTAGGCGGCACAAGCGGTCGGGGTAAACAAGAACTCAGCGAGGGGATGAGGGCGAGAGATAGCGGATGGTGCGGCAGCACTAGGCAGGACATGCTTCCGGGAGTGGAGAACACAAAGGGCGACACACATACACTGTCATGGAAGTGAGAGGAGTGGGAGTAATCATTCGAGTCAGGGGGGATCTAGGGACACGGAGCGTGGCGTGGTGCTACTCCGAGATGACATGGACTGCCTAGGAAGCGGCCAAATGCAGCGGAGCGGTGCAATTCACTCGATCGTGGTGCTCATAGGAGTGCTGACACCGAGGGCAGTGTAGTGCAACAGGGGACTGGGCACAGTAGTTAGGTGGCGTCAGAATCGAGGGAGCCGTGCGACGGCTGCGCTGGAGGCGGCAGTGCGGGCGGGGCCATTCTCAGAGCCATGTAGATGGGGTCGAGTCTGCGATCGCCGCACTAAGGCGGATATGCCACGAGGTATACACGTACCATCAGTGCTACCTGTATGCTTACTCAGCAGTCGTGGAGTGTGGCTTTGACGCAGGAGGCCAAGAGAGGTAGCGGCTGCAGGCAGCACGCGAATCGTACCGAGCCAAGTCATATGCAAGCACGCTCTGAGCCCAGAATACAGTGCGAGCGGGATGGCTCTGCTTCTATATACGGATGCTCACGCAGGGGTTACAATACGCAGAGCGGTCGCGACGTCGCGACGCCGCAGAATCAAGCTCTATACATAGGGGCACAGACAGCGATGGACAGGGAGGCAGCGGTGGCGGCCGGGAGGGGTATGGGGGAAGTGCACGACACATACACAACGTAAGAAAGTATATCATATCTCATAGATATAATATATATGGCGCCTACGGTCCATAAGTTTCTGCGGCGACTTAGAGCTCCGACGCAAATGACTCATCGGCTGAGCCACACTGAATCATAGACTTGCGTGCGACGATGAGATAGAGGCTTCGGAGGAGACTGAATCAGCAGTTGACACCACTGATAGTGGGTCGGAGATCCCTGGAGCAGGCATGGGAGATCTTTTACTCGTAGGTGTCTTACGTCCCGGGGTCTTTGGACTAGGAACACGTGAACATGCAACCTTGACAGAAGGGCACAGTAAAACCAAGGGGAGGCCGCACTAGCCACGTGGGGGGGCGCTTGCGGTTACCTTCAGGGAGGTGGATATGCACAGGTCTGATGTGATGGTGTGGGAGAATACATATATTAGTGGGCCGGTGGTTGCGCACACAGGGGACAAGCGGTCGGAGAGTGACGCGCAATTCTCCGTCTCAGATGAGGACGCTCATGGGTCTCTTGTCCGGCTACTATCTGGGGCATGTGTTTCTGTCTACCCCTTGTCCATTCACCTGTATTTGCCTTTTTAAAACTCTCCCTACTGTCTGCACTGCCTGTAGCTCTTGATATTGGATGTGTGTTGCTAAATGGTCTTGGCTTTATTTAGGCCCCATGTGTTAGGTTTATTTAATGTGTTTGACCGGCTGGCGACATACATTCAATGTTCTGTTTAGTTTTTTTTTTTCACAAGCAGTGCAGGCACGTCCTGAGAAAGCCTTGTTGCTGTCGGGACGTTAAGCAATGTACAATCAATCAACCTTGACAAAAAGCACTGCTGACAGCCTAAGTGTTATTTGTTACATATAGGCAAAATAGTAATTGTACAGGCCTCTAGATGTCAACCTACTGTGAGATGGCCTTAGTTGCCTGCTCGGCGTTAAACCCAAATAACTAACTAACTACTGTATTATGACATCACCCCTAAACTATCAATATCTTTTTGTCAAGCATGAATAGGTTTTACGTTATAAAAAATGATTTGGCCTAATACTACTTCTGTACTGCGCCAACTGAAATGTTTGTTTATGTTTGTACATAGCTGCCAACCCTCCTGATTTTTTCGGGAATTTCCCGATTTTTTTTTAAAGTCCCGATTTTTCGTTTTTTTTTACATTTTTCCCGATTTTCAGATTTTCAAGCTTTGTTTTAAAATTCAAGGCATTTTGGCGTACCGTTCCCAGTCAAGCGCCTGCAGTTGAGAGCCTGCCGCTATACTCAGGGTTCGTAGCGATTGGGAAAGTTTGTGAAAGTTTGGGGAAAATAAAATCCTTTTTCCAGGCCCTGGAAAGTCTTTGAAAAATGACATTTTTGGGGAGGGTTTGTGAAAGTTTGTGAATTTTACAATTCTGCTTACTTGGCTTCATCATGTACACATTTTGCTTTTTCGAATTTAAAAAAATAATGTACAAAACAAACAAAATACACGCACACAAACAAAACAAATAAAATCCGGCTACCAGAAAGCTACGCAAAAACGTACTTTCGATTTCGACCGGATGTACTTGCGAATGATTATTTCCCTTTAATATTATTTCCGGTCACATCGCTTATTCATTGACCATGCCTGGCGCTTGTGTTTTGAACGATTTGTGGCTTGAAGCTTCTAAGTATAAACAGTGGCTGAGGAAAGATTCAGCCAACAAACGCTCAGCTATTTGTGCAGCATGCCGAAAATCAATCGACATTGGAAAAACTTAAGGAGGATGAGGCAAAACAGGTGGCATCACGAAAGAGAAAGGCAGAAGAGGATGAGATTACAGAAATAAGAATCAAAAGAACCCGTCTGCTTGCAGATGCCGTGCCTCTGGAAAAATCAGCTAATGAAAAGGCTGAAGAGGCAGAACGGAAAGGCAAGGTGACTTAATTGCGGAGTCAAATGCCCTCAGAAAGAGGAGCCAGCAGAAAAGAGCAGCTATTGAGGAGCTCGACAAAGCTCTTGCATTGAAACAAAGCAAATCCTAAATAGTTGTGATACACTGACATTTGTAAATTTGTATAGAACTTTTGAAGCTGACATTGTATTAAAACGTTTAGCGCAGGTCTTGAACTCTTTAATTTTCAAGTTTGTGTATTGGGTGTGTTCGAGCATTCAATGTTCACGACTTATAGTCCGGAGCGTAAGTAATTTTTTTTTTCATTCCACAATTAAAATAACCCCCACCCCCACCCCCACTACTTTGGGTTATATTGGTCTTTGAATTTATAGCAAAGGGTACTTGAAAGTTTGTGGATTTTGTGGTGATTTTGTGCTGGGAACCCTGTATACTGTACCGCTAAGCTTTCAGCCAGTCTTGATTTACGCATGCGCAGCAAATTTGCATCCATTCTGTGTTTGTTCCGGTTTACCTTCGAAATTGCCCTGGTCTGGAGCACATGCTTAGCGATTTTCACAAGTGTTTTTTTTCGATTTTCAACAAAATGATGCCTCCAAAGAAGCAGAAGTGGTTGGTGAAGTTCCATCCAGACTACAAGCGTTCCTTACATCGACGAATCAAGAAAGGGCTAACACTTTGCCTTTGTAAAATGTGCCGGGCAGACATAAACGTAACATCGCTGCACAGTAAACCTAGGCGGGCTGACGTGCACTGTGTTTGATTATTCGGCTGGAGCAAGGTGCATCCACCCCCCCACCCCCCCTGTTCTTTGATTTTTCGGCACCTGGAAGCCAGCTATGTTTGTACATTTGCTTCTTCAAAAACATTACCGGTGACATGACTTTATGGAAGTGTCTACTACTTACTCAATTCTAGCCTAAGAACCTGTTGTGTTACCACACAACCCGGGAGGCACTCGGGGAACCCCCAGAGGGGCCGAGAGTTGTCTTCCGTTACTGCCCATCCGGTTCTGAGTCACGAGGTGACTAACCAGTCATGCTTCTTAGGCTCACACCGTTCAGACCTGTTTGCTCTAGCCTATGGACTTAGAAGAAGCTTTTTCGACCGGTTGCTTTGCCGGCCTTACGGACTCTTGGCTTCTTGTTAGACTTCTGCTTCTTCGGCCCTGCCTGTGCCCTGTGTGGGTCTGCTGGTCCCCTCGTCGTTAGATGCTGCCCTCTTTTACGCCTTGGGTTGCTTGGACGGCTCGGCGGTCTGTGCTGGAACGTCGCCCGCGTTCGCGCTGTGGGTGTTATGGACGTTTCTTCCCCCGTTCCCACTCCGGCAGAGAGGTAAGGTAGCGGTATTAGCTCTCGGCCGGCTCCCGAGCTGGGTGCCGGTTCAAGCAGGGACGAAGACAGGCTTCATCTTCACTGTAACTTTTCGCGCCAAAATTCCCCTTTAGCTTGGCGGGGCCCCACGTGCCCGCGCTCACTCGCCTTTCAGCTGATTGGCGTTGCAAGATTTGGCGCTTACCTGCTGGCTTGTACCTTGTTGGGTTTTGTGGGGGTACCTTCTGCGTACATGGCTCGCTTAGCTTGGCGGGGCCCCTAGTGCCCTCGCCCTGTTGCCATTACGTTGGTGAATGTTGCTGTACCAGACGTTTGATTTATGCCCGTACCTGTCGTGACATGCTTGACTTTCATTGTAACTGATGCGTCGTAGGCTCGCCTTAGCTTGGCTGGGCCCCACGTGCCTGCGCTCACTAGCTTTATGGGGGTAGATATTGCAGGCCCAGACGCTTACTGACACGCTGCTACCTCGCTGTTTTGTGCCTTTTTGTGTTGCGAAGGCTCGCCTTAACAGGGCGGGGTCCCGCAGGCCCTCGCCCGCGTGCCTTCAGGTGTGTTATGTGGAGGGTTCCACAAGGTCTGTCTCCCCTGCACCGGATGCACCTCCGACCACGCTTGCGACACCTGCTCCACCTGGCCTGAGCTGCGCTGGTCGCAGTTATGGAGTTTTTACAGACGCGAGCGACCGGCACCTGTGTGTGATCCGAATCCAGTCGAGGCGCCATACCCTGTGTCCTGCGCACTGACCGCACCGTCCTTATGGAAAGGCAACACACCAGACGCGGGAGCCTAGCACTGGGAGCAGGACTGCTTTCAATGCGATCGCTTCCAGGAGGGAGCCCGCCCGGACAAAGCCTACTGACAGGCAGAGAGCCCTGCTCAAAGAGACACGCCACCCGCCGTCCCATGTCCGCTGTCAGTTCTCGCTCGTCCTCAAGGAAGCCCGCTGACTCTTACGGGGAGTTGCTTTGCCGGCACAGAGCCCGGCCCAGCTCGGAGAGACCTTACCCACGCGTCCGACTTCGGGCAGGAGCCCCGCGCTCGGAGCAGGACTGCTATCATCGCGATCGCTTCCAGGAGGGAGCCCGCCCAGACAAGCTTACTTGTAGGCAGAGAGCCCACCTCACTGAGCCCGGCTCGGCGTGACGCGCCAAGCGCCGTCCCATGTCTGCTGTCAGTCCTCGCTCGTTTCCAAGGAAGCCCGCTGACTCTTACGGGGAGAGGCGCTTCGCCAGCAGGGAACCCACCTCTCTGAGCCCGGCTCGGAGAGACCTGCACCCACGCGCCCGAGGACTTCGGGAGCCCACCGGACGTGGGAGACTTGCGCTCGGAGCAGGACTGCGATCAACGCATTGCTTCCAGGGGGGAGCCCACCCGGACAAGCCTACTTGTAGGCAGAGAGCCCACCTCATTGAGCCCGGCTCGGAGAGATGCGCCACGTTCCATGTCCGCTGCCAGTCCTCGCTCATCTCCAAGAGAGCCCGCCTCACGGAGACCGGCTCGGAGACCTTTTCCCATGTGTCCGAGGCCTTCGGGCAGTTCAGAGCCCTCACGCTGCTCCAGTTCTACCGGACCCTCTCGCTCTCCTTGGCGAACGTAGGAAGGACCACGCTTCGCGCAGTTCCAGGGACCCTGGCCTCACCATGCTTCGGTGTCGTCGCGCTCGTCCTGGGTCTTTCCTCTACAGGCCTCCTGCCTCTGGCCCCCGGTGCTAGGACATCGTCGCCCTTAGTCCCTGTCTGCGTCGACGAACCCCCTCCCCCCCGGCGATGGAGGACGAGACCCAGAACCTGCTGGCCGAGAACTCCGTCTCCGCTCTTCGCGCGGGCCTTAGCGCTCGCCTTCATCTCGCTCTCCTTCTTCCGACTCCTCAATTCATGCAAACTGGCCTCTTTCGTCGCATACGGACACCGTGCTTGCCCTGGATGAAGTGCTCGTCTCATCTCCACCACACTCCCCGCGGTTGACTGCCCTCCACCTCCCCCGCTCAAGAGGACGATCTCAGCGTTGTGACGCTGGGAGACAAGTGAAGAGATTCAAGTCTCTGCCGCAGCCTCCTGGCTCCATGACCTGCGCGACGCCTTCCCAGCGCTCTTCCTCTCGGGTTCCCAGGACTCCGTTTCTTCTCCGTTCATAGGTGACTAGCCGGACTCGACATTGTCTTCGTCAGGACTGGTACTCGGGACTCTCCCAGGCGTTCGTCTGCCCTCAGCCTGCGTGGGATTTCTGGAGCTCCTGACCCAAGCCTTCGTCCGCCGCTTTGAGGACGCCTGGCTCCCCTACTTGACTCCCCTCCTCGGAATTCTACTCGCACTCGCGGAAGCAGCCATCCGGGCAGTGTATCTCTCGTCGGTCAACGCCATAGCTGCCGCCTCCAGCTGCGACCTGTGGCGTCGGGATGCCGTTTGCTGGCCTGCCGCGGAATGCCCCCCGATCTAAGGACTTGTGCTGCGACGTGCTCCCCTGGGTGGCCTCTGCTCTTCGGTGAGACCGGGCAGACCGAGGGATGCAAGCTCGGACAGTTGGCCTCGCAAGACACCTCAACATCGCTGTTGGAAAAAACGGTGCTCGCATCGCACACATGAATGTTTCAGCCTGATTCTGGCCTGGCCGTATACACACAGAGTTTTGTGACACAGGTCTCGATTTTGTTGTAGTCACTCAATCTTTGTGTATTTCGAACATGTTTCACTTTTTTAAAAAGTCAGGTACTGCTCTCGTCAGCGGACCAAACCTGACCACAGATGTGTGATTTAGTTATCACATCCGTCCTTCTGTTCAAAGGAATATCTGTGGATTTGTTGTTTGACGGTATTTGTTGTCCGTTCATTGTGAGTTGGTCGGGTTCATTGCGTCTCCCCGTGAAGCAATTCAACGCACTGTGGGAGGTTTACCAGCACTAGGTTATTGTGCGTCACCAATTTTGGTGCGATTCCCTCGCCGTCTATGTTACCTTCATTGCGTTTTCGCAGCGGTGTTTTCATAGAGGCATTTTGGGTTGTTTAGCGCCAGGCTGTTGTTTACTTACTTACGCCTGTCACCCCTACCCGGGTATAGGCCGTCGACGAGAGACCTCCAGCAACTCCTGTCCTGTGCTTCTCCTTCGATTCTACTCCAGGTGGTTCCCAGTCTCTTGATGTCTGCTTGGAGGTCTCGACGCCAGGAGTTTCTCGGCCTACCTCTTTTCCTCTTTCCCTGGGGGTTCCATGACAATGCCTGCCTAGTGATACTGGAAGCTGGCTTTCTCAGACTGTGACCGATCCATCCCCATCTTCTTCGCCCAATTTCATTCTCTGCTGTTATCTGCTCTGTTCTCTCCCAGAGTCTGACGTTGCTGATCTTCTCTGGCCAGTGGATTTTCAAAATTCTTCTAAGGCAACTCCCCCCACCCGGGTCTGCCCTGGGGGACTTGGGTGGGGTTAGGTATTTTTTAGTTCCCAGGGTCACTCTGGTCAGCCCCACAGGGTGGGTTTTCCTCTCTATTCTGGGGCATGTGTTTCTGTCTACCCTTGGTCCATTCACCTGTATTTTCCTATTTTAAACTCTCCCTACTGTCTGCGCTGCCTGTAGCTCTTGATATTGGATGTGTGTTGCTAAATGGTCTTGGCTTTATTTAGGCCCCATATCATAGGTTTATTTAATGTATTGGACCGGCTGGCGACATACATTCAATATTTTGTTTATTATTTTTTTTCACAAGCAGTGCAGGCACGTCCTGAGAAAGCCTTGTTGCTGTCGGGACGTTAAGCAATGTACAATCAATCAATCAATCTAAGGCAACTGTTCATGAAGGTCTGTACTCTGTTGACTGTGGTTTTTGTCAATCTCCAAGTTTCTGCTCCATATAGGAGAACTGCTTTTACATTAGAGTTGAAAATCCGGACTTTGGTGTGTTGTGACAGCTCTCTGGAACTCCACACTATTTTCAACTGGAGAAAGGCTGCTCTGGCTTTACCGATTTGTGCTCTGACATCTGCATCAGTGCCGCCTTTTTTGTCTATGATGCTCCCGAGATAGGTGAAGGACTCCACCTCCTCCAACGGGGTGCCAGCAAGCAAGACTGGTTCTTCCCTGGTTGCGTTCAGCCTCATTGTCTTTGTTTTCTGTTTGTGAATGGTGAGGCCCACTTGGGACGAGATGTCAGCAAGCCTCGTGGTCTTGTCCTGCATTTGTTGATGAGTGTGGGACAGTAATGCCAAGTCGTCTGCAAAATCGAGGTCGTCAAGCTGTGTCCACAGTGTCCACTGTATTCCACTTCGTCTGTGCTCTGTGGTCATCTTCATGACCCAGTCTATGGCCAGTAGGAAGAGGAACGGAGACAGCAGACACCCCTGCCTGACACCAGTTCTGACCTGGAGCTCTCTGGTAAACTGCCCTTCGTGGATCACGCGACATGTCATGCCATCATAGCTGCTCTTGATCAGGCGGACGAGCTTTGTGGGTACACCGTAGTGTCGTAGGAGTTTCCACAGAGTCTCTCGGTCCACGCTGTCAAATGCTTTCTCATAATCCACAAAGTTGACGTACAGAGGGGAGCTCCACTCCAGAGACTGTTCCACGATGATGCGGAGAGTGGCGATCTGGTCTGTACATGATCGGTTCTTCCTGAATCCTGCTTGCTGGTCTCTCAGCTGGGGGTCAACGGAGCTCTTCATTCTCTCTAGGATGATCCTGTTGAAGACCTTTCCTGGTACTGACAGCAAGGTGATTCCTCTGTAGTTGGAACACTTGCTGAGGTCGCCTTTCTTGGGAAGCTTGATTAGGTACCCCTCCTTCCAGTCAGCTGGCATCACCTCCTCTTCCCAGATCTTTCCAAACAGTGGGTACACCATCTCAACTGTTGTCTCTAGGTCTGCTTTCAGAGACTCCGCTGGGATGCCATCTGGCCCTGCTGCTTTGCCATTCTTCAAAAATGCCACTGCTTTTCTGATCTCTTCCCGGCTGGGTCTGTCACAGCTGATGGGTAGGTCGGTCTCTGCCGGCTGGATGTCGGGGGGGGGGGGGGGGGGGGGGGGTCGGGTGGGCTAGGTCTGTTCAGTAACTCTTCAAAATACTGCCAGGCTGTTGTACGTCACCATAATGTTTGTTTTCGATTTCAGTTGGTTGTTGAATTCCTGTAACCACGGCAATCTGGTTTATGCCAGTGCACATTTTGTGGTGAGGCTGTAGCTCTTACTACGACCTTTCTCGTCTGCAGTTCAAGTGACATGTATGGCTACTGCCACGTCATGCGAAGTTGGTCAGTGGCGGCTCGCTGTGCCGTCCGGTCACGTGGTCCCACACGGCGTGCTAAGCGCGTGCCTGTTGCTGGACCGCTGGCGGTTCGTTGTTGACTGTTTTCGCGCGCATACACCTTGGCCAGGGCTGGTTCCATCCATCAGGGCCTCCTGTGCATGTAACTGAACTCTGCGGAAAGAGGCATAGATGTTAACGTGTCCCTGCAGAAGAAAGGAAAGCACCAGAATCAATGCAGAAACAAGAGGCATAGATGCACCACGGTCCCTGCCGAAGGAGGCATAGATGTTCAGGTGACCCTGCAGAAAAACGAAGAAACAGGCACAGTGCATAAAAAGTTTCCGCCCTGCAGAAAAAAAGAAAACACACATGCATCCCCGGTTTCCCTGCAGAAAAAAAGAAAACACATATGCATCAACGGTTACCCTGCAGAAAAAAAAAAGAAACACACACGCATCAACGGTTCCCCTGCAGAAAAAAAGAAACGCATAATTCTGCATCAAATGCGTAGATGCACCCTGGTCCCTGCGGAGGGAGGCAATGATGTTCGAGTGTTCCTGCAGAAAAAAGGAAAAAGACACACACACGCACAACGGTCCCTGCAGAGGCAAGAGGCATAGATGCACATGTTGGTTATTTGGTATCGTTATTTTTTGCTGTTTCCAATGTTTCATCTTTCCGCGTCGTTTGTCTGGTGTACATCAGTGAGTCATGCCACGCCTTCGGTTTTGGCGCCGTTTCAAATCTGTATTACCAGTCCCAGAGTGTTCACAGATTTCACAAGGTTTGAGTCAGAGTGTGACGGCGGGCCCGGCTGTTGAGTCACTTCCAAAGACTGTACCCTCCTTGTGATTTTTACTCTGTAATGTTGCATAATATTTGGTCATCCGTCTTCGGGTGGCTGAGCCCCCGCGCCACCTGTTTGCATGTTCACGTTGCAAGTTCAAAGCTGGCCTTGAGATAGTACATACGTGTACGTGCCTGCCAACATTTTTGGCACACGTTATTGTACATGTACTGTTTGTGTTTTTCGGGCGAACCACGTAGTTATTTCCATATTGGTTAGATACTTGTACAAACGTTTGTTCAAGTGTTGACAACCCGTTCTCTGGGCATATTTTGCCGGTTTGGGTACAGTTTTAGGTTGTACATTCCTCTCACGGCTCAGCCAGTCAGTTCTCGTGATTCAGTGGGCAGTTCAGTTGAGATTCATTGCCGCGTTAAGTTGTTTGCGTTCACTGGATACACCAGTTAAGAATTGTATATTGTTTGTGACGAGACCTGTGTCAACTCTGTTTTGACCAAGCCAGGCAGTCTGTCACATTATGCGGATCGACCCAAAGACTCAATCTACGCGGGAGAGCACGAGCGGCCGGGGTACACCCCAAAAGTCCGTGTTAGAAAAAACGGTGCTCGCATCGCACACATGAATGTTTCAGCCTGATTCTGGCCTGGCCGTATACACACAGAGTTTTGTGACACAGGTCTCGATTTTGTTGTAGTCACTCAATCTTTGTGTATTTCGAACATGTTTCACTTTTTTAAAAAGTCAGGTACTGCTCTCGTCAGCGGACCAAACCTGACCACAGAGGTGTGATTTAGTTATCACATCCGGCCTTCTGTTCAAAGGAATATCTGTGGATTTGTCGTTTGACGGTATTTGTTGTCCGTTCATTGTGAGTTGGTCGGGTTCATTGCGTCTCCCCGTGAAGCAATTCAACGCACTGCGGGAGGTTTACCAGCACTAGGTTATTGTGCATGTAACTCTGCGGAAAGAGGCATAGATGTTAACGTGTCCCTGCAGAAGAAAGGAAAGCACCAGGATCAATGCAGAAACAAGAGGCATAGATGCACCACGGTCCCTGCCGAAGGAGGCATAGATGTTCAGGTGTCCCTGCAGAAAAACGAAGAAACAGGCACAGTGCATAAAAAGTTTCCGCCCTGCAGAAAAAAAGAAAACACATGCATCCCCGGTTTCCCTGCAGAAAAAAAAGAAAACACACATGCATCCCCGGTTTCCCTGCAGAAAAAAAAGAAACACATAATTCTGCATCAAATGCGTAGATGCACCCTGGTCCCTGCGGAGGGAGGCAATGATGTTCGAGTGTTCCTGCAGAAAAAAGGAAAAAGACACACACATGCACAACGGTCCCTGCAGAGGCAAGAGGCATAGATGCACATGTTGGTTATTTGGTATCGTTATTTTTTGCTGTTTCCAATGTTTCATCTTTCCGCGTCGTTTGTCTGGTGTACATCAGTGAGTCATGCCACGCCTTCGGTTTTGGCGCCGTTTCAAATCTGTATTACCAGTCCCAGAGTGTTCGCAGATTTCACAAGGTTTGAGTCAGAGTGTGACGGCGGGCCCGGCTGTTGAGTCACTTCCAAAGACTGTACCCTCCTTGTGATTTTTACTCTGTAATGTTGCATAACATTTGGTCATCGGTCTTCGGGTGGCTGAGCCCCCGCGCCACCTGTTTGCATGTTCACGTTGCAAGTTCAAAGCTGGCCTTGAGATAGTACATACGTGTACGTGCCTGCCAACATTTTCGGCACACGTTATTGTACATGTACTGTTTGTGTTTTTTCGGGCGAACCACGTAGTTATTTCCATATTGTTTAGATACTTGTACAAACGTTTGTTCAAGTGTTGACAACCCGTTCTCTGGGCATATAAGTTTGCCGGTTTGGGTACAATTTTAGGTTGTACATTCCTCACACGGCTGAGCCAGTCAGTTCTCGTGATTCAGTGGGCAGTTCAGTTGAGATTCATTGCCGCGTGAAGTTGTTTGTTAAAAGCTGTTATACAGCTTAGCGTTGTTCACTGGATACACCAGTTAAGAATTGTAGATTGTTTGTGACGAGACCTGTGTCAACTCTGTTTTGACCAAGCCAGGCAGTCTGTCACATTATGCGGATCGACCCAAAGATCAATCTACGCGGGAGAGCACGAGCGGGGTACACCCCAAAAGTCCGCGTTGGAAAAAACGGTGCTCGCATCGCACACATGAATGTTTCAGCCTGATTCTGGCCTGGCCGTATACACACAGAGTTTTGTGACACAGGTCTCGATTTTGTTGTAGTCACTCAATCTTTGTGTATTTCGAACATGTTTCACTTTAAAAAGTCAGGTACTGCTCTCGTCAGCGGACCAAACCTGACCACAGAGGTGTGATTTAGTTATCACATCCGGCCTTCTGTTCAAAGGAATATCTGTGGATTTGTTGTTTGACGGTATTTGTTGTCCGTTCATTGTGAGTTGGTCGGGTTCATTGCGTCTCCCCGTAAAGCAATTCAACGCACTGTGGGAGGTTTACCAGCACTAGGTTATTGTGCGTCACCAATTTTGGTGCGATTCCCTCGCCGTCTATGTTACCTTCATTGCGTTTTCGCAGCGGTGTTTTCATAGAGGCATTTTGGGTTGTTTAGCGCCAGGCTGTTGTACGTCACCATAATGTTTGGTGCGATTTCAGTTGGTTGTTGAATTCCTGTAACCACGGCAATCTGGTTTATGCCAGTGCACATTTTGTGGTGAGGCTGTAGCTCTTACTACGACCTTTCTCGTCTGCAGTTCAAGTGACATGTATGGCTACTGCCACGTCATGCGAAGTTGGTCAGTGGCGGCTCGCTGTGCCGTCCGGTCACGTGGTCCCATATGGCGTGCTAAGCGCGTGCCTGTTGCTGGGCCAGCGGCGGTTCGTCGTTGACTGTTTTCGCGCGCATACACCTTGGCCAGGGCTGGTTCCGTCCATCAGGGCCTCCTGTGCATGTAACTCTGCGGAAAGAGGCATAGATGTTTTAAAACGTGTCCCTGCAGAAGAAAGGAAAGCACCAGGATCAATGCAGAAACAAGAGGCATAGATGCACCACGGTCCCTGCCGAAGGAGGCATAGATGTTCAGGTGTCCCTGCAGAAAAACGAAGAAACAGGCACAGTGCATAAAAAGTTTCCGCCCTGCAGAAAAAAAGAAAACACATGCATCCCCGGTTTCCCTGCAGAAAAAAAAAAATACACATGCATCCCCGGTTTCCATGCAGAAAAAAAGAAAACACACATGCATCCCCGGTTTCCCAGCAGAAAAAAAAAAAAAAAAAAAAAAAAAAAAACACATGCATCAACGGTTACCCTGCAGAAAAAAAGAAACACATAATTCTGCATCAAATGCGTAGACTGATGCACCCTGGTCCCTGCGGAGGGAGGCAATGATGTTCGAGTGTTCCTGCAGAAAAAAGGAAAAAGACACACACACGCACAACTGTCCCTGCAGAGGCAAGAGGCATAGATGCACATGTTGGTTATTTGGTATCGTTATTTTTTGCTGTTTCCAATGTTTCATCTTTCCGCGTCGTTTGTCTGGTGTACATCAGTGAGTCATGCCACGCCTTCGGTTTTGGCGCCGTTTCAAATCTGTATTACCAGTCCCAGAGTGTTCGCAGATTTCACAAGGTTTGAGTCAGAGTGTGACGGCGGGCCCGGCTGTTGAGTCACTTCCAAAGACTGTACCCTCCTTGTGATTTTTACTCTGTAATGTTGCATAACATTT
The DNA here is from genome assembly GCA_036245525.1 of Semisulcospira habei. Lineage (NCBI taxonomy): Eukaryota > Metazoa > Mollusca > Gastropoda > Semisulcospiridae > Semisulcospira > Semisulcospira habei. The sequence goes on along the minus strand of BTPG01000001.1, from coordinate 303,026,036 downwards.
AGTGGTCATCGGTCTTCAGGTGGCTGAGCCCCCGCGCCACCTGTTTGCATGTTCACGTTGCAAGTTCAAAGCTGGCCTTGAGATAGTACATACGTGTACGTGCCTGCCAACATTTTCGGCACACGTTAATGTACATGTACTGTTTGTGTTTTTCGGGCGAACCACGTAGTTATTTCCATATTGGTTAGATACTTGTACAAACGTTTGTTCAAGTGTTGACAACCCGTTCTCTGGGCATATTTTGCCGGTTTGGGTACAGTTTTAGGTTGTACATTCCTCTCACGGCTGAGCCAGTCAGTTCTCGAGAGATATAAAGATGGAGAATACAACAGATTTTTTGACGACGTCAATTTTTCATTGTTTTTGATCACAAATCGCTCATCTAATGACACACCCCGTTTTTTTAGGTTTCTCCTTATTTTTTTCAGTAAAATAAAGGTTTCCAAAATCAATGGCATTCATGACTAAAGCAAAATTAACCCCCGAGCTAATTAATCCATCGGTTATGCAAGTGTGTTCATTTTGCAATGCGTATTTTATTAATTACTTAGCCAATTACGGGTATTTCAGATAGATGATTGTGGGACGCCGTCACACACGCGCACTTACAGGGAGCTAACAGCATACACTTACACACGCACAGCAGCAGTAATTACTTCCCTTTGAACTGTACGCGTCACGTCACTATGTGCGCGCACCGCGGAGTCAGTAGTGACGCAGGCCCCTGTCACTTAGGACAACAGGGCCAAACAAATACAACCGGCCGGTCTTTTCTACCTTGTGTGTAGAGCGAGGCAGACGTGTTTCAAAACGTGGCAGAATTCTTAACCGGTGATAGCACTAAATCTTGTAAAAATATACTACTTTGAGATGGTAAGTTTCGCCGTTTCTGACATTTTCTAGTGTAGATTTGCCCGAGTCAACGCTGTCTATCGTACGTTACAAAAATACATAGTGACTGTATACAGGACACTGACGAATAGTTTGTCGGTAGTTTGCGTGTTTAATTTGTGATATATAGAAAGAAGAAAAGGCCTTGCGGTTGCCGTAGTGCGCCTAGACTGAAAGAAAAACTTCAGTACTGACAAATCGTAGCTAGCCGAGTGAGTACGACCGGCTTTAGCGGTATTGCGTTCTACTTTAAACACAACTGTGAGTAAAAAGACCGATGTTTTACAGTTTTTTGGTGGTACCGTACGAAAAGGCATGGCGGACTCTATTCAATATGACAGCCTCCGGTTATTTTTGCCAGTTGTTTAATTTATGTAGCGTTAGACCTTTTAAAAACAACTGCGTAGCCCGGTCCTGACAAGCCTTCAATTTTGTAGACGGAGTCACTTGGTGTCAGCGTGTTATTACGAAGTTAGCGCAGCATAATGTGATTTGTTTACACCACCATTGAGCTATCTTAAAGTAGTGGCCAACTACACGCTATTACAGGTGACTATGCTGTGTCGCGGAAAATAGGCATATTGATTTCGCTTCACCGTTACGTGAAGGTTGTAAAAAGCTGGTAATCATTAGCGTTAGACCGCGCGGCGTTAACAGAATATTGAGCGTTCTCAAACAGAGTCATTGCTATTACTTTCTTGCCGTGGACAACTAAGAAATGATAGGTAAAACACAGAGTTAAATGATTCTGTTTAGGGCCTTAGCATGTCTGTGAACCATTTCATGCGATCTTGGTATCTAACGTAAACACATGACGTATGTCCTTAGCGAATCGTCCCCCACTGGGGGACCGGTATCCAACGTAAACACATGACGTAGTACGCTAGAAACGAGTCAGACTGGTATCCAACGTAAACACATGACGTAGTACGATAGAAACGAGTCCGACGGTGTCGGACCGGTTTCTACCGTACTACGTCATACGGTCTTAGTAACAGGACGAAGTGCGCAGTGCCGATTTATGTATACAGTCGCGGTGCATACAACTGAAATGCGGTGAAGTTTTACGCGCGGGCCGGAGTCTACAATATTCGTGCATTCTGAATAAAGATTTTGTGTCTGTCTGTCTGTCTGTGAGTGAGTGCGTGTGTAAGTGTGTGTGTGTGAGTGTCTGTGTGTATGCGTGTGAGTGTTTGTGTGCGTGCGTGTGTGAGTGTGTATATGCGTGCGTGTCTGTATGTGTGAGTGTGTATATGCGTGCGTGTCTGTATGTGTGTGCGTATGTATGTATGCGTGTGAGTGTTTGTATGCGTGTGTGCGTGTGTGTGCATGTGTGTGTGTGTGTGTGTGAGTGCATGTGTATGCGTGTGAGTGTTTGTATGCGTGTGTGCGTGTGTATGTATATGTGTGTTTATATGTGTATGTGCGTCCGTGTTTGCGTGCGTGTGTGTTTGTTTGTGTGCGTGCGTGTATATATGTGTGTTAGAGATATAAAATATAAGATTCCAAGAACATTTTTTTTTCATTGCCTCTGTGCCAATACCCCCCCCCCCCCCCCCAAAAAAAAAAAAAAAAAAAAAACATAGTTATTTAAATAATAACCACACACACACACACAAAAAAAAACATTGCTATATGCACTTGATAACAAATTATTTAAGTTACCTGCAGATACTTGTTAACAAATTTTCCAAAGTCACTTATAACTGACAGATAACTTTACAGGTAACCTTTTAAGAACCTATAATTAGTTATTAAGTGACTTAGTCAAGAACTTATAAGAACTTAAACTAACAAAATGTAAGTTCTTGACTCAAGTCACAACTTAAGTCACAACTTACTCGGACAGATTTGTCAAGATACAAGGACAATGAAAAAACTTTTTTTAGTAATAGTCAGGTGGTGCTGGTGGTGCTGATGGGGTTAAATAGTTAGGTGGCATGTCATTTTTCTGTGAAGTGTATGACATTAATAAACGATTACCAAATCTGATTTTTATTTGTTTAAAAGATTGTGTAGTTTTTCTGTGGTTTCCTGAACACCGATCTGTTTCCCCATCTCTAAAAAACTAGCCTTCAGTTCTTCAACATTTACGGGAGATTGACTACGCATCTTATTTTGTATTTCAGACTTCTGTTTCTTGTAATTATTTAAATCATCCTGGACTCTCTTAAATTCCTCGTCATCAATAAAATTATCGTTCAATGCCTTACTGATAATAAGTTTCATACTGCTCAGCTTTGCACCAGCAAGTGTACTCAATGCTTCATGTTTCTGTAATTTTGTGTGAAACCTTTTGTTCAAGGCCTCCAAACCAAAACAAGCCAGGCATGTAGCAACGCTAACACCCTCAATTGCTATTCCAGACAAACTCCCAATTCCTGTGGCGAACAGAACAATACCCCCCACAGAACATGAAGCTGAAACTGCGCCAATAGCCATAGAAGTGTTTTGAACAGAATTAAATACTGACTTATACCTCCTTTTGCACCGTGAGTACTTAGCCTCCTCACTCTCCAAATATTTCAAAGCTTCTGTAATATTATTTAATCTGAATGCATCTGCCTGTAATGTTTTATCTGAAGCAATTGGCATATGTGGATCAGGTGCAAGTGTTGTTTTAGTCATCACATTTGTTTCAGTCGGATCAAGCGTTGGTAGTTGCGGATAGAAGTTTACCATTTTTTTTATTAACAAATATTTTTTTTTTATTTAATCAGCAATTACATTTTGCAACTCTTCAAAAGTATACAATTTGCTGGCATAATAAAATGCAACAAGATCAATGTGTTCAAGGTTTATGTAAGTTAGACGAACAAAAGTTGTTTTGTCAACCACCACCTTGACAGCTGGAACACTGCTCGAAACATTAATAACATCAACATTTTTTGTAATAGCAATAAAGACCTTTGATGATTCTGTTACTGTTTCATCCCATGTAAGTTTAATTCCTTGTGCAATTTGAGCCTCTTTAGCAGTAGCAACAGATTTCATGATAATTTCAAATGCTATTGTCGCTTCTCTAGCCATGACTAAGCTTGCTGGCATAAACACAACAGAAGTATCTGATCTACCCTTTCTAGTTGTAAGAAGATATCTCCGTCTCTCATAATTTTCAACTTTCAGTTTTTCTCTGCTATTGTTGTCTGGGGCAAAGCTTGGAACAAGACTTACAATAAGCGGCCCAGAATTAACAACCTTCCTAAACACTAAGGCGCCTTCGTCATCAGTGTATACATAAGGACTAATAAATTCCAACTTTATGTCCCAGTCAATTGTGGGTGGTGGAACAGGCACAGGTGAAACCACCCACTTATTTCCCACATGTATTAAGTTGTAGGGCGAATTATTTACAGGTGGAGTAGGTACAGTAACATCACGCAGCTGACCAAGTTTAGGAATCTGTTTTTCACCGTCTTTCATGTCAACAATTACTTTCCTCTTGTACATGCCATTTGAATCAAGTTCAAAACCATATATTTCTCCAACATCCCCTTCCTTCTCAAAATCCTGGACGTCTGCCAAATCTTTCAATTCTGTTACCGGACACGCAACTGGTATGATTCTCGACTTTGGACCACCACTCATTTTTTATAAACAAAAATAAAATTATTTAATTTCCAACACAACACTAAAATCATGCATAAGAACTGGTTTGTCATCCTGATTAGTTACAGATATACTCAGTGACTCAAAGAAACTAGAACCTAATTTCTTAAACTGCAAATTAGGAAATCTAACAACTACACTTTCACAATACGGAGCAGTTCCAGTAGGTAAGCATCTCAACAAAGTTGAAGGCTTTCTATTGTGAACATTCTCAGATGTGTTTAGTTCTTTCAAATAAACATTTAGCACTCTGTGTACTGACAAATTGACAGGACGTTTTCCAGTTATTTTAAGTTTTTTTGTCTTCATTGTTATAATACCAAACATAGCTTCATCTAAATCATCTGTTCTATACCAATCTTCGTCAATATAAAATCCAAGTAAATATGCAAATCTATCTGAAATTTTTAGCCAATCTTGTGTCGGAGATTCTAATGTAACAAGTAGGTTAGCTGGATTTAAAGTTGCTTTAATTTTAAAATTACTTTGAAACCATTCAGCTATAGTACAAAAGTCATAATACCCGGGTGGTAAAGCTTCAGTCTTACCATCTAAATTTACTTTATTATATATATCATCTTCTACATTAAACCATTTTACTGTGTAGAACATTTCATGGATAGCTGCAGCCTTGCTACCATCCCGATTATCAATCCCATTAGTTAACCACACTGGTTTGCTTGTGTCAAGATTTGTTAAGGTAATAAACATTATTATTATCTCATATAAAAAAGGATGGAATTTAAATCACCAACCATTGCCACTACAAACGCATTTCAATTTAATGTGGATGCCAAATATAATGTTGCACCTACTTATGAACAGAAAATAATTCAACTAAATCAACTCGACATAGCTGTGTCTGACGCAAGCGTACAAGATCTATTTCAAGTCAAAGTACCGAATCCGTTTGACCATTACCTAAACCCTCCAATAACAGATGACTCAACTGCAAGAAAGTGGTCTTCAAGTCCACTACAGATGTTTCAAAACCAACTCAACTTTGCAATACTATGTTCAACTACAGGCTGTGGTGTTTCATTTACAGACCACTTGAATCACTCAAACAAACTGATTAGGTCTGTGTAT
>BTPG01000001.1:302919539-303017878 GCA_036245525.1 Semisulcospira habei | reverse complement strand
CGAGTCATTAGTGAAGCAATGTGGTTTTCATATTTTGAATGAAGTTTTAATAGTTCGTCAGCGGTGAGAGATTCAATATCCTCTGTCATGTATTGTTTTCCGAGATAAGCCTTTGACTTGCCTGAGACAATCACAGACAAAAGACGCTGTTTCTTAGAGTCTAAATCTTTGTTTTCTACAGCGTTGATATCATTTAGAAGAAGTAATTCGTCTTGATTCATTTTATAATAAAAAATATTAATTTTAAATTCATTGATTTCGGAAACCTTTATTTTACTGAAAAAAATAAGCAGAAACCTAAAAAAACGGGGTGTGTGATTAGATGAGCGATTTGTGATCAAAAACATTGAAAAATTGACGTCGTCAAAAAAATCTGTTGTATTCTCCATCTTTATATCTCTTCTCGTTATTCAGTGGGCAGTTCAGTTGAGATTCATTGCCGCGTTAAGTTGTTTGTTAAAAGCTGTTATACAGTTTTGTGTAGGAAAAAACGGTGCTCACATCGGACACATGAATGTTTCAGCTCGATTCTGGCCGTTTGTAATAAAGTGTATCACATCGCACACTATCCGATGAAATGGCCTGTTTGTTTCGGCCGGCCGAACACACTCTTTTCTCACAACAAGTCGGTCAGTTTTTTGTGTTTAAGAATGAGATGTGTTTCGAGGACTTTTTACTTTCGAAGCCGGTACTCCTCTCGTCAGCGGACATAACCGTTTGAGATATCCAGTCACAGCAATTTTTGGCTGTTGTTGTTTCAGTCTCCTACATTTAGCCCCGATTTACTTATCGGGTCAGATGTGTTTGCCCCTTGTTTAGGGGCATGTTTCTCAATTGTTTTTTTACGTTTTTCAAGATTTTTCTTTATTCCTCGTCTTATTTGGCCGAGGGTGAGAAGCTTAGTTTGCTTTGCTGGGTGAGGTTTTCGGGATGCCGTTTGCTGGCCTGCCGCGGAATGCCCCCCGATCTAAGGACTCGTGCTGCGACGTGCTCCCCTGGGTGGCCTCTGCTCTTCGGTGAGACCGGGCAGACCGAGGGATGCAAGCTCGGACGGTTGGCCTCGCAAGACACCTCAACATCGCTTCAGGCCGCCCGCTAGGCCGTGGGTCTCGCCCTGCGGACGCCGGACCCGCCGTACAGACCATGGACTACGTGATCGTCTGCACTTATCCGACGCTTATCTCCATGTCCCCATGCACCCGGCCTCCAGGAGGTATCTCCGCTTCGCCTGCGACGGAGTAGTTACCAGTTTCAGGCTCTGCCGTTCGTTCTCAACGTCAGCCCATGGGTCTTCACCTGCATCTTAGACGCAGTGGTGGCCAAGGCGCGGCAGTTGTCTTCCAGCACGATGTCGACCTACCTCAACGACCTCCTCCTGCGCGACCATTTGGAGGCCACCTGACACCGGACAGGTATGCACTGATATGGCTGTTGTCGCGGTTGGGGTTCCTAGTCAACGCAGGCAAGTCGGATCTCACTCCCTCGCGTGGCTTCGTTCATCTCGGCATGGAGTTTGCCAGTGGAACCCACCTGCTACCGACCTCAACAGGGTGCGTTTGCCGGAGCTGTGGATCCTGGAGTTGGCCGCCCTAGCCGGCCAGTTTGCCCACCAGGACGCAGCATCCCCCAGAGTCTGGCTTCAGCTACTTGGTTTGATCAATGCAGCGGTGGATCTACTCCCCCTCGGTCGGCTCTACGCCCGGCCGCTACAGCTGCACCTCCTGCTTCTCTGGCGTCTCGCCTCAGGCGATCTGGCTGTCATGGTACCCATGTCTCCGTTGATTCGCCCCCATCTCCTGCGTTGGACGGACACGTGGCCCGCTTCAGGAGTCCCCCTGACCGCTCCGCCTCCTCGACTCTCCCTGTATGTCGATGCAAGTCTTGCTGGTTGCGGAGCCCACTTGCTACCGCGGTTCCTTACGACATCCGGCCCCTGGCCTCCAGAGTTCGTGGACAAGCAAAATCAACTGGTTGGAGCTACAAGCAGTCTGGCAAGCCCTCATCGCGTGGGAGGAACAACTCGGTCACCAGGAACTGCTCGTCCTGTCCGACAACGCGACAGTGGTGGCTTAATCCAGAAACAGGGTGTGACACGCTCCTCTGGCATGCTCCTCTACCGTCTGATGCGCAGGTGCGAGGACCGCAACATTTCCCTCCGTGCTCGACACATCCCCGGCCACCTGAATGTGTTGGCTGACTCTCTACCGACGCAGCCAGTTGCTACACACGGAGTGGACCTTACGCCAAGACATATTTCGGATGATCTGCGCCCAATGGGAGATGCCAATGGTCGACCTGTTCGCCACGAGGTGGAATCAACAGCTTCCCCTATTTGTCTCCCCGATCCCAGACCCTCTGGCCTAGGCAGTCGACGCGCGGTCCATCCCGTGGGACAGGCTTTTCGCGTACACGTACCCACTGACAGTCCTCGTCCCCAAAGTCCACCTCAAGCTTCGGGGATGCAATGCGGTCGTCCTACTGGTCGCCCCGTTCTCTTGGAACCGGTCCTGGACCACTGATCGCATGATGCTCGAGCAGCCCCGTCAATCGCTGTTCCACCCGTGCCCGGAGCGCCTACTCCTTCTCGCTTGGAGGTTGTGCGGCAAGCCCTCGCCGCTAGAGGCTTCTCGAGTGCAGCAGTGGAAGCTATCGCTACAGTCCGCAAACCCTCGACACGGCGTGTCTACGAGGGAAAATGGCGAGGACTGTGCTCCTGGTGCGACGACCAACGCCTCGCCCCCTCCGACCTAACTGACCCCCAGCTCGCGGACTTCTTCCTCTGGCTCTTCGGAGACCAAGGATTGGCCCCTATAAACATCAGGGACTTGCCCAGGGTTGCCGACTCCTGCTGGCACCTCGACCGCCCGGACACCGGCGCCTGTAAGGACATCACCGACCTTATGACTCACTTCGGCCGGCTGCGTCCAGTGCCCCGATCGCTCATTCCTCGCTGGGACCTACCCTGGGTACTGAATTGGCTGAATTCGGACAGATTCGAACTGCTGCCTTTGGCCCGCTTGCGGATGTGACGCGTAAGACATGCTTCCTGTTGGCACTCGCCACGGCGGCCCGAGTTAGCGAGCAACACACGCTGGTTCCGTGCAGCGGCTTACGAACCCTGCCTTCATTGCCTGAGAGGGATGAACTTCCCCCAGGAGACCAGGCAACAAAATCCTGTGCGAGCCCTAAGCGTGGACCTACGCCGAACCAAAGCCGTCCTGAGAGGACACTCACGCCTCTTTCTGCCTTTAAAGTCTGGCACAACTGACATAACAGCCCAGACGATCTCTTCCTGGCTACCCTGAGTCATACGGTCCGCCTACCAGGACCTCTCCTCGCAGGGAGCGAAGAGGCTAAACATACGCGCACACGAGGTACGCGCCATTGCCACGAGCGTAGCGTTCGACCGGAACTGTGCTGTCAAGACATCATGGCTGCCGTGGGCTGTCGGGCAGAATCAACCTTCGCCCGCTTCTACCACCGGGATCTGGCAGGCCAGCGAGACAACCTCGCTCTGGTGGGGGACATCACTGCGGTGCAACACTCCCTCCCGGCGCCAGAGGCGCCGTAGGTATACACCTAGCAAGGGTTGTCAGAAGTTTGCGGCAGGGAGGATGGCTCTAACTGGCCCTAAGGGGTGTTGAAGCGCAGCACCCTCTTCCTTATGGCAATTCTTCCATAAAGTCATGTCGTCGGTAATGTTTTTGAAGAAACAAATTCATTTTTCTCTAAAAGGTATTTTTCGAAAAATACTTACCGATGACATGACTCGGAGGACCCTCTCACCTGCCCAGCTTGCCGCTGGTGAGCTAAGTATCCTGACTGGTTAGTCACCTCGTGACTCGGAACCGGATGGGCAGTAATGGGAGACAACTCTCGGCCCCTCTGGAGGTTCCCCAAGTGCCTCCCGGGTTGTGTGGTAACACAGCGGGTTCTTAGGCTAGAATTGAGTAAGTAGTAGACACTTCCATAAAGTCATGTCATCGGTAAGTATTTTTCGAAAAAATACCTTTTAGAGAAAAATGAATATTTTTGTGTTTTCTTTTCTTTTTAATTGCTATAACCCTTTGTGTGTCGATAGCGGTTTTAGTCGCAATGATTCCTAATGGAATCATTGCGACAAAAACTGCTACCAACACACAAAGGGATAATATTAATAGCTCTGAAAACAGAATCCCTACATGCTCACATAATAATATGTATAAATTTGCTAATTGTGAATGTGGTTTCAGCGTATGAAGACCTTGAGCTACGTAGTGATGGCAGTCAGCAGTTCTGCAGCCCTCTACATGTTTCAGTTCGTGAAGACATACCTGTGGGATATTGTTCAAAACCACTGGGAGGTAGTCCATTTACATGAAGCGTTCATTCAGATATAGTACTTCAGTTTTACTCTGATCTCATGGCTTACTTGCGTCTGCAGTAGTGAGTATGTATTGGGCCAGCGGTTGTGCGTCTGTCTGCCAGCATTTAACTTGGCATTTTCTTGGAGACTATTCAAGCCACAGACTTCAAACTTGGCCCTATGATATTTTTTGGCAAGTCCTTTCTAGACATCATGGTGTTTGCTGGTATAAGAACCATCCCTTTACTTTTGTTAAGACACTTGAACTCTTTCTCATTTCAGTGACCTGTCATAAAGGTCAGACTTATGATGTGGATCAGCCATACACGTGAGCCATAAGGACTTTGACACTTTGTCACTCTTGCTTATCTTTCTTAGATGTGGGTTTCATTAATTTTGCTAGCTTCACTACAGGGTATATCACAGTTCCTGGGTGTCATAATGTCTGACCACTTTATTCACGTTCGCATTAATGTGGTGCTGAATTTATTTAGACTTGAAAGGAAAAACATGCAGATAGCAAAACGTCCTCTGGCCGATATCCACCTTAGTTGGCCTGTGCACAGCTATTGGCAGGCCAGTTAAGCTTGATGTCAGCCTGAAGACCTTCGGTTCACTGGGCACCCATTCTGAAGCCAGAAATCCGTCCATGTTATAGCTTCAGTTTCTTGATACATTGTGTGCCAAATACTAATACAAGTTATCCCATTTAGCCCCAACACCCTTCAACAGGAGATGGATGGACCATGATAATTCAAGGGTAATGCCAGATTAGCTTGGCACCTTCAGGTGGTTAAGTGACGCCTCCCAAATATAGGAAATGTGACCTTGGGCTAAACTGGTTAATAAGGCTGACCTGTACTTTCTTCTTTGTAATTTTTTTTTTTACAGATATTTCTTGGCTACATAGCAGTGTCAAGCATCCTCAGCTTTGCACTGGTGTATCGCTTTGGCCCCGTGACTGACTCACGTACCCTGGACTTGGTGCGTTGGGTTCTTCAAGCCTTGGGCCTGTTCCTGATCTACCAGGGGACTCAGATTCCAGAGGCCTCAGCTGCAATCATCATTCTGGTCTTGACTGTCAATGTCTGTCCGCGATCCATGCCTTCATGGCTGAAACGCCTGCAGTAAGTCCCTGTCTCTTAACCCCATAGTAAACAGCACTGGTGGCTGCATGTACAAAGGGGTAATATGTTAATTTTTCATTATTTATTTATTTCTTCAATATGAGCATGATAAAACAGTAGTCTTGCATTTTTTTCATCACTCATTTAAGTGTAACACAGTATTAAATTATTTGAGTTTTGCCAAACAGAAATTCATGGCCAAAAAATGAATCATCCAAGATGACATGCGCCATAGCTGCCAACCCTCCCGATTTTATCGGGAATTTCCCGATTTTTTTTCAATTCCCGATTTTCCGGTTTTTTGTACATTTCTCCCGATTTTCATATTTTCAAGCTTTGTTTTAAAATTCGAGGCATTTTGGCGTACCGCGCGGGGTCAAGCGCCTGTAGTTGAGAGCCTACCGCTATACTGTACCGCTAAGCTTTCGGGGACCCACAGCCAGTCTTGATTACGCATGCGCGGCAAATTCCGTCCATTCTGTTTGTTCCGGTTCCTTCGAATTTGCCCTCGAGCACATGCTCAACGATCTTCACAACTGGTCACAGAGTATTTTCGATTTTCAACAAAATCATGCCTCCTAAGAAGCAGAAGTGTTTGGTGAAGTTCCATCCAGACTACAAGCGTTCCTTTCCTTACATCGACGAATCGAGAAAGGGGGAACACTTTGCCTTTTGTAAAATGTGCCGGGCGGACATAAACATCGGTCACGGCGGCCAAAAAGACATCAGTCTGCACGAAAAACGTAAGAAACACCAAGTATAAGTATAAGTAGCGAAGTATAATGAAGAAAAAATAAAGACTGTCTGGCGGTCAGACTGAATGATGAATTGAATAAACGAAGGAATACATGAAAAAGTAAGAGCATCTTGTGAAATAATTCTGAAAGTGTGGAACACAAACCGAAAGAGACGAGAGAGAGAGAGAGAGAGAGAGAGGACTTGCTGTTGAAGGCAAAATCAGCAACATCTCAGTCCCTGAAGGCTGCTGCAAACCCTTGCCCACCATCAAAAGAGTAGATAAACTTTGAATTTTGTTTCAAAGAGAGGCCTCCAAACTGCCTTCAAAATGCTGATTTTCGTTTCCATTGTCCTTGATTTAGTTTGTTCAGCTATGATTTTTTTGTGCTGATGTGAATGTAAATAAACTTCAAACTGTAGGATACAAACTGGTCATTATTTTGATTTTTGCTTCAAGGAGAGGCCTCCAAACTGCCTTCAAAATGCTGATTTTTCGTTTCCATTGATTTATTTTGTTCAGCCATGATTTTTTTGTGCTGATGTGAATGTAAATAACTTCAAACTAAAGGATACAAACTGGTTATTATTTTGAATTTTGCTTCAAGGAGAGGCCTCCAAACTGCCATCAAAATGCTGATTTTCGTTTACGAGCGGGGGGCGTAGCCCCCCTGCACCCCCCAGCGGGGCGCTGCCCCTGCACCCTGCCGGGGCCTAGGCGGCCCCTGGACCCCGGCCAGTCAGGATTTTTATTTCTCCAAAGTTGGCAGCTATGCATGCCTTAAATTAGGCATTTCAAAGTGATGCACTTATTAGATTTTTTTCCTTTTTTTTTTTTTTCCCTTCTTCTCACGTGCAAAGCAAAAGTGAGTATGTTTTGGTCGTCCATCTGTCGTTCATCCACCGTCGTCCATGGTAAACTTTAATGTTGACATTTTCACAGAGACTATTCAAGCTACAGTCCTCAAACTTGGCCCAAGGATGCTTTGTGGCAAGACTTTTCTAAATATACCAATGTCAGTGACCTCTCGCAAAGGTCAGGGGATCCCGAAATATATCAAAAATAGCTGTATTTTGACATAATTTTGGGGGGGGCTCATGTGCGAAGCAAAAGTGAGTATGTTCTGGGCCAGTGATCGTCTGTCTGTCGTCCGTTCTCCGTCGTCCGTGGTAAACTTTAACGTTGGCATTTTCTCTGAGACTATTCAAGCTACAGTCTTCAAAGTTGGCCCAAGGATACAAGACCTTTCTGGCAAGACCTGTCTAAACATACCAATTTCAGTGACCTCTCACAAAGGTCAGGGTCACAGGGGATCAGGAAATATATCAAAAATAGCTATTTATGGACATAATTTATTTTTTTCTCAAGTACTATTCACAGCTTTAAGCCCAAACTTGGTACAAAGATACCTGATGGTAAGACCTTTATACACACACTAATTTGGTTGATCCCTCAGAAAGGTCAAGGGTCACAAGAGCTCAGGAAATGGGTCCAAAATAGCCATATTTTAACATAAGATGTTTTTTTCTCAAATGCTATTCACAACTTCAAACCCAAACATGGTACCAAGATACCTGATGGTAAGACCTTTCTATGCATACTTATTTGGTTGATCCCTTGGAAAGGTCAAGGGTCACAAGAGCTCAATAAATAAGTCCAAAATTGCCATATTTTGACAAATGCTGTTTTTCTCAAAGACTATTCACAACTTCAAACTAAACTTGCTACAGAGATAATAATAATAATAATAATAATTACGGTATTTGTAATGCACTTATAATAATTATAACTCTAAGCGCGCACTCACAACTCGCGCACGCATGCGCACGCTTTAGACAAATACTCACGTACCACAAATAGTGAGATACCTGATGGTAAGACCTATCTATGCATACTAATTTGGTTGATCCCTCAGAAAGGTCAACGGTCACAAGAGCTCAGAAAATAGGTCCAAAATACCCATATTTTGACAGAAGATGTTTTTTCTCAATACTAATCATAACTTCAAACCCAAACTTAATATAGAGATACCTGATGGTAAGACTTATCTATGCATACTAATTTGGACACCCCTCAGAGAGGTCAAGGGTCACAAGAGCTCAGGAAAAAGATGAAAAATAGCCATATTTTGACAAAAGATGTTTTTTCTCAAATACTATTCACAACTTCAAACCCAAACTTGGTACAGAGATACCTGATGGTAAGACCTATCTTTGCATACTAATTTGGATGACCCCTTCGAAAAGGTCAAGGGTTCCAAGAGGTCAACAACTGTGTATAAAATGCCAATTTTTTATAGAATTGTATTTATTATCAACATTTTTGCAAACTTTTCAATCAAATTTGGCACAGAGGTAGCTGATGATGATCAAAGGTCATGGGGGCATGGGTGGGACTTTTCCAGCTATAGCCGGATTTCTGGATTTAAAAAATAAAAAAAAATAATAAAACTTTTCCAGCTACAGCCGGATTTCTGGATTTAAAAAAAAAAAAAAAAAAAAAAAAAAAAACTTTTTTTTTTTCACTTAAAAATTGCCCCAAGACCCTTGCTTCAGGATTCAACTTTTTTTTTCTTTCGGTCCTACCCATGCAGGGGTTTGACATGTGTGAAAACTGATTAAAAATTTTGAGAAAACATGGATTTTGTTGGTCCCTTTACTTTTTCTCACACTTGTGTGGATCGGTCATACACATGAGCCTTAAGCGCTTTGCCTTACTTATTTTTCTTTTGTCTGAGACAAATGGAACAGAAGATCTGTGAATTTTGTTTATTTATTTAATTTTTTTACTTTCCTTTTGTACATGTTCACATTTGCATCATTTAAAACTGTTCAACTCCTTAAATCCTGAGGTTAATTTTTTGCAGATTAGTGATTCGTCCTGTGAAGGTTTCATTACAGTTCAGGTGATAGATTGACCAAGACAATTAAAAGGTGGTGCCAGAACAGCTTGGCGTCTATAGGCACCAAGGTGTTCTGGCTCCACCCTTGAATTATCATGGTCAGATTTACCTCTTGTTAGACTAGAGTGTGTCAGAACTTAAGGGGTTAACAGCTGGTAAATGTTGTATTGTCACGACACGCCTGACGGAGTCAGGGCGCCGTGGACAATGTGAGTGCTAACACTCGAGAAGCCCACCCACTCTAAATAAATAACAACGCCAGTGATAAACAACAACAAATCTTTTATTACCCACTCTTACTCTAACCCCCACCCCAACCCACTAACGCCCCACACACTCACACATACCCACGCATGCACTCATAACGTATTAACACTTAAAAAAGATTAACATATAAAAAATGACTAACAAGTGAAAATGACTAACAGGTGAAAATGACTAACAGACGAAAATGACTAACAGGTGAAAATCGGCAATGGCTATACAAGTGAAAATGGCTAAAATGGCCAACGGCTATACAAGGCGGGTAACTTTGTCTCTGTACAGTGTCCTCTGTCCCACACTAGACAGGGTGGCTCGCAACGTAAGAGTACTACCCCTACACCGCAGAGCACCGTAGCCGTGCTTGCCCACGCACGCCTGTGACCGACGCGCAGAACGCAGAATCAGCCCGCTGTAGCCCAACATCAAAGTACTTGTCCAACAGGACTGGCTAGCGAAGGCATTCCAGCTCCCGATGATGCGTCACCGTTGGTCATGGAAGACGAAGAGATCGAAGAACAACGAAATCTTCGAAGCCAGTGCACTGGAAAAGGGCGCATTGTCAGTCAAAGTGCCAACACAGTTAATTCTGGCCTATTTGACACGCACCTACTCACAAACCACGTGAGTTGTGTCTCGTCTCACCCTAATACCCGCCTTGGCCATATTAAATATACAATCATGGATATGAAAGCTTCCTATGTACATTCAACATTCACCAGGTCTGCACTACTCCATTACACTAACATTAAGCCAGCACAACCACTTTTGTATAATAACATTGCCACTGCTAAAACCAACATTATCAAAATATCCACATGTACATACAACAATATGAAATAATCACCAGCAACCACCCAACGTGACAATCTTATTACATTGCATCTAGGACTTAATACAGATATATTTGAAAGGATACCCACTTTAATTCATTTTACAACATGGCCCTTTAAATATACTCACTCGGCGACAGCCGAACATAAACTAAATCCGACACCCACCACATTACAACCCAACCTAAAAAACATGATTAAAGCCTCGATTAAAACATCACTAAAAAACTAGACGAACATACCCTTCCGAACCTATGTACACATTCACACACCCGAGAGCACAGCAGCTAACTGAGAAAAATGGCATGAGTATTTACCTGTCACTGGTGAGTCCTGCGGCAGGACGAGACAAACAAGACGAAGACGAACCGGAGGGGTCTTCTGTTGAGTAGCAGCCGTGGTCGCTATAGTCTCTCGGGACACCCACGCCCAGGAACACTGGCCGTGGTCTTGCAGGGAGGGTAACGCAACCCTCACACAGCTTGTCAAGGGCTCCAAACGAGGACGCACCCTGACCCAGACTCTCACTTCGCTAGCTAACTCCGCTGACTGACTGTAATATCCCTCTGCTACCTCGCAGTTTAACTTTACTCTGAACACTGTTCGGTTAAAGCTACCCGGCGAAAGCGTGCAACCGCTGTACTCGCTCACTGCTAAGCTTGCTGCACGGGCTTTACGATTACACTCACACTACATTTATTAACTTCCCTAAACTAAGGCTATTTACAGAAGTCGGCGACCTACATTTATTAACAAGAAAACGACTTGGCGAAAAAATGAAACAACATGTCACATCCGTTACGTGACATGTATCCAAATTACCCTTTTTTTCCACACAGCCACCAAGACTGGTGACAGAATGCAAGAGGGAGTTAAGATATTTGCGGTCTTTTCCAGGTTCCGATTTATGCGTCCCAAGTATCGCTTCCTGACAGAAGAAGAATATGTGCGAGAAGCAGAGGTAGAGACAAAGAAAGCTCTGGCTGAACTCAGAGAATACTGTCGCAGTCCAAAATGTGACACCTGGAAAACAATCAGTCGTCTGGATTCTCCATCAAGGTTTGTGTAACAAGTAGTAAAGTCAGTTAAAATCACAATATTACAGTCACAATAAATCACAAAATAAAAAAATAACAATATTAAAAACAATCATAAAAGATGAAAGTTTAACTTCTTCACCTCTGAGGAAACAAACAAGATCTAACTTCAAGAGACATAGATCCTCATCCATGAGCCCAAGAAGATCTATGCCTCTTGCTGATCCACTTCGTAGCCTTGTTACTTGGACAGTTGGAACTCTAGCGTTAAATTCACCAAGATTCCAGAAACAGTCTGAATCCACTGGCAGTTAAAAATAAAATGTTGGTCTATCAAATGCTGTATTTATGGCACAGCCTATAGGTATTATCACGCAAAGCACACTTGTGCACACACACATTCACACACACACTATTAATAATAATAATAATTACGGTATTTGTAATGCGCTTATAATAATTATAACTCTAAGCGCGCACTCACAACACGTGCACACATGCGCACGCTTAAGACAACTCACGTACCACAAATAGTGAAATACATTACGACAGTCAGCTTGGGATGGGGAGTGTGGTGATGTTATAGTGCTAGAACTGTTGAAAGAGGCGAGTTTTGAGGGCGGACTGGAAGGAGGAGAGAGAGTGTTTCTGACGGAGAGAGAGTGGGAGAGTGTTCCAGGTGGATGGACCGTATACTGAGAAGGAGCGGGGGCTGAAAGTGTTGAGTTTGGTGCGGGGGATGTGGAGGCGGAGAGGGTCATGCATGATGATGAGGATGATGCCATGGTGCTCCATGTGGCTTAGGGACTGCTTGACAGGGCCGCATTCCACGCACACTCACACTCACATGCACACGCATGTGTGCATGCATGCACACACACACACACATACACACACACATGCAGACAGAGTGTACAGTACATGTACAATTCTGTAACACAAGGGTAAAAACACTATTGTATAAATTTCATGACACTTTATTTCATTTTTGCAGGAGAAATCAAACTAGGAAGAAATAGGTGTGCTGTAATATCTTGAGAGTTGTTCAGAAACTGGAGCTTTCCTCATGTTTCCCTGTTGACACTGTTCCGATTTGCCTTTGCTTGGACTTTGGTATGGTATCTGGGCTGTACTGTTCAGCTCTTTCTAACACACCCCAACAGGAGATGAATCGACCATGACAGTTTGAGTGTATTGCCCACTAGCTTATCACCTGTAAGTAGTAAACTATTTTTGCGCGACCTTGAACTTTTATGGTCAGTCAATCTCATAAACTGTGATGTAGTTGTCCAGGGGAAGCTGCCAGAATTAGGAAATTTGCCACAATGTGTTAAACCATAAGCCTATTTTGCTATACATATGCAACCCATATTGCCAAATGTTGACGTGTAATGCCCCAGGCAAAACATATTTGAACAGGGCTTTTCCAAATATCTGTTTTAATCCATTTAGGCCTAATGCACTACAGCAGTAGATGGATCAACTATGATAATTCAAGGGCAATGCCAGATTAGTTTGGTGCCTACTAGCACCAAGCTAATCTGGCACTACCCTTGAATTATCATGGTTGATCCATCTGGTGCATAGTGGTTAAGTAACTCTTCCCAGAATTTGAGAAATGCGATTGTGGGGTTAAGATGGGGTACCAGAAGTCAACTACTGTAAGATACCAGCTTAATCACAGGAATAAATTGCTTAACCCATTCAGCCCTGACGCACTACAGCAGGAGATGGGTCAACCATGATAATTCAAGGGTAGTGCCAGATTAGCTTGGCGCCTGTCAGCACCAAGCTAATCTGGCACCGACTTGAATTATTTTGGTCAATCCATCTCCTGCAACAGGTGCACAGTTGTTAGATGACGCCTCCAAAATTTTGGAAATACGAGCGCCGGGCTCAACGAGTTTAAGCGAAATGTTCGGCCTTCTGACATGTCATTTTGACCCCGTGTGATGTCTTAGACAGCATATAGGAAACATACTTTTGTTTGCAGTTTCCAACAAATTAGTACTTACTTACGCCTGTCACCCCTACCCGGGTATAGGCCGTCGACGAGAGACCTCCAGCGACTCCTGTCCTGTGCTTCTCCTTCGATTTTACTCCAGGTGGTTCCCATTCTCTTGATGTCTGCATCGAGACCTCCAAGCAGACATCAACAAATTAGTGATAACGCAAAATGATTGTTGTTTTGCAGAATAAGTGTACTTGCTTTTTTAGTGTTCATGCTGGGATTTGTTACAATCAGTATTTTCTGTCAATCAACATATTTGGTTTTGCTGAAATCGTAAAATTGTAAATTCCAGTATTCTTCAACTATGTTTGTTATCCCTGCATCCGCAATTGGTATTTCTCTGTTCTAATTGGTGTGGTGTACCGACTCTTATTTTCTTTTTAAAAAAATCAGAATTACAAGTTAACCCTTTTAGCCCCAAGGTCCTATTTCTCAAATTTTGGAGGTGTTGCCTAACAACTATGTAGCAGTTGCAGGAGATGGCTTGACCATGATAAATCAAGGGTAGTACCAGATTAGTTGGGCGCCTGAAGGCACCAAGCTAACCTGGTACTACCCTTAAATTGTCATGGTCAAGCCATCTGCTGTAGGGATCCGGGACTAAAAGGGTTAACATGAACACCGTTTTACAAAATTCAATGAACCTTCAAGCTGGGACAATGGAACATCACACGTCAGCTAAGGTTACTACATGTGTTGTATACTTACAGCATGATGGGCTTGTGGTCAAACTGATTTGTAGCATGCCCCCCCATATTATGTTTATGGACATTTTGACTTTAACGTTTTATTTGGATTCCAATTTGATCATTGCTTTACGATTACCTGCATGTGAGCATTAAATATTTTCTAAAAAGTAGTAGCAGAAAATGTGTCTTCACACAAAATTATTTTTAATCACCAGCAGCCATGCTAGGCTGGCTTGAGGTTGTATGCATGGGAAAGAACTCATGCAGCCCTGATATTACTATCAACAGGAGATGTAACAACCGTGATAGTTGAAGGGTGGTGCCAGAATAGCTTACATGCGCCAAGCTATTCTGGCACCACCCTTCAACTATCATGGTCGTTTTCCCTCCTGATGTGTAATGTAATCTCCAGAGGATGTCATCTGGAATGAGGGATTTTGACCTTGGGGTTTAAGTTGTTGCACAACAGCAGTGCTAACTGACATTTCAGGGTCGTTGTGTTTTGTTTTTCATGCAGAATCATACTCAGACCTGATGAGGGGACCATAGTCTCTCCTTAGCAACCATTAATTTCTTGTCAGATACATTCATTGATACTTTGGTCACATGCTGACAGTGCACACTTTTTAGCTCACTTTCGAAGCAAAAGTGAGTATGTTCTGGGCCAGTGGTCGTCCATCCGCCGTCGGCCATGGTAAACTTTAACTTTGGCATTTTCTCGAATACTATTAAAGCCACAGTCTTGACACTTGATCCAAAGATACTTTGAGGCAAGACCTTTGTAAACATACTATTTGAGTGCCCTCTCACAAAGGTCAAGGTCACAGGGAATCAAAAATAGGTAAACAAAAAAATAGCTATATTTTGACATAATTTTTTTTTTCTCAAATACTATTCACAACTTCAAACCCAAACTTTTTACAAAGATACCTGATCAATGGAAAGACCTTTCTATGCATACTAATTTGATTGATCCCTCAGAAAGGTCAGGGGGCACAAGAGCTCAGGAAATAGGTAAAAAAAACAGCATTATTTTGACAGAGATATTTTTTCTCAAATACTATTCACAACTTCAAACCCAAACTTGATATAGAGATACCTGATAGTAAGACCTATCTATGCATACTAATTTGGATGATCCTTCGGAAAGGTCAAGGGTCACAAGAGCTCAGGAAATAGGTCAAAATGGACGTATTGTGATAGAAGATGTGTTTTTTCAAATATTCACAACTTCAAACCTAAACTTGCTACAGAGATACCTGATGGTAAGACTATCCATGCATTCTAGTTTGGATGAGCACTTGGAAAGGTCAGGGGTCACAAGAAGTCGTCAAATGTGTGTAAAATGCCTATTTTTGATAGAATTGTAGTTATTATCAACAGTTTTGCAAACTTTTCAATCAAATTTGGCACAAAGGTAGGTGATGATGATAAGACTTTCCTATGTATGCTAATTTTGTCAACGCATCACAAAGGTCAAGGGTCACGGTGGTTTGACAGATGTGTGAAAGTAATAACATTTTGAGAAAACCTGGATTTTGCTGGTGCAGATTAAGCCATCTCTTTACTTAACGGTCACAAATGTAGGCAGGTCATACCCCTGAACTAAAAGGGCTTTGCCGTTCTTGTTTCTTTTTCACATTACCTTGTATATTTTTTATATGAGGTTTTGATATGCCGTAATTCCTGTAATTTGAAGTTGCAAACTTGTCTTGTGGCGGTCCATGGCGACGGAACACACATATGTGTGCCCCAAGCAAAGCTCCGTTGCCGACGGGACGCACACATATGTGCGCTGGCCTAGTTTCCCATTGCCAATACCGGCAGTATGGTCTAAGGGAAGCAATCTACTATAATATGTCAAGCACTCATTTCTTTACTTGTAGAGTGACTTTTCTTGTTTGTATGGGCTGAAACCAACGAATCAGAAGCTCTAATACAAAACGTCCCCATGTGCAAAAAAAAATGGCGGATTTTGGTGTAAAAACTTTTATGTGTGAAGAAACTTTTCTGTTGTGCCTTTCTTTCTGGATTATTTACTGGTGACGCACTAGAATATGTCTCTGGAATGCTAGGTGAGTTGTAATTTTCACTCTCTGGCTAACTAATACACTAACAGCATGTTCAGTTTCAGAACCCAGTGTGAAACTGTTTTTGATTTTTGGCTTCTTACCCCATCTTCTTTATACACCTGTAAAATCTTAACATTACAAAATATTTTCTTCAGCATAGTGTCTACGAGTTCACCTTGAATTGCTTTTTCCACTGATACCAAATATGTTGGGGTATGATAAGATTTTTACAACAGACAAGGCCAATGAAATGTGTCAAAATTACTACGGTAGCAGGGAAAAATCTAGCTGGCAGACTACGGTGGCAAAAGGTTAAGGTGCCTGCCACCAATGCTAAAGGTGCCGGGTTTCGGCGTCAGATTTTTCTCCTCTAGTAAGTGTCGCCGTTAATTCGGGTGGACCGTCGGGCGTTCTTTCTCCAGGTACTCCAGTTCTTCCACCCCCTCATCCACTTTGGTACCTGTTTTAGGCCACTTTATAAATTTCAAATACAAGCGATCAAAATTTTCCAAACCTCAGTAGCTGAGCTGACCCTTCGCACCACGTGAATGTCCTGTGTCTGTCTTGCACTGTGTTTGTCTTCAGAGTAAGTGCGTGTGTGTCACGTGAGCGTGCGTGTTGGGTTCAGTTCGCAGCGCTTTGAGCCCATTCGCTGAATTGGGAAAAAGCGCCTATATAATAACCGGTATTATTATTATTATTATTGTATTCCAGCTCAGAACAGGATAAGCATGATAGTTTGATGATGGTGCCAGGATAGTTTGGCACTTAGGGGCACCAAGCTGGCACTACTCTTGAACTATACATTGTTTTAGTTGCCTTCTGAAGACTACATACCAGTTCTGACCTCAGAACAACCATGATAGTTCAAAGATGGTTCGCAGAGGTGCCAAGCTATTCTGGCACCACCCTTGAACTCTGCTTTTTGCGGTTGTCTTCTGTAGACTACAGTCATACTAGTTCAGAACACAGATCAACCATAGTGCATAGTGCCAGAATAGCTTGCTTCCACTGAGGTGCATGGCCATTCTGGCATCATTTTTTAACTGTTCCCTCCTATTGAGGGTTTGCAAAGACTGTAAGCCCTGATACAACCCAAGATAGGTAGCTGCCTTTTGGAAACGTATCTTGCTTCAGCTTGGGCGAACTTGCGTCATGCATAACATGAACACTTTTTTTTCTTCTCATTTCAGATTTGCCAAGTTTATGGAGGGTGACTCACATGTGTCGGATTACGAAATTCAGGAGCATGACTCTTTTGTGCCAGATGATGATTTCATAGACATTTCTGAATCAGAGAACAGTGACTCAGAGAGAAATTTGTCCACAAATCAGTCAGACATTCGAGTGTACCCTGGAAACCCACGTACTAATGGTATCGGCAGTGTGAGATCTTGATGTCCTTTGAAAAGAGATCAGAATAAATGTGCCAGTTTTGTAAAGCTTTCTCAGCAAGCGCTTTCTGCGGGAGGTGAATTTGTAGAGATGCTCGAGGGTGGTGACTGAATAGCTTGGCGCCTGAGGCGCCAAGCTGTTCAGGCACTACCCTTGATTGGTCTGTCGTGGACCACACATGCAAAGGGAGATTTTTTTGTATGGTGAACCAGGCATTTATTTTCTCAAAATCATTACTGATGGCATTACTACTAGGAATGTTTCGCTTAGCTTAACAATTTTAGCCCAAAAAACTCATTGTGTACCTGACGACAGGGGAGGCAACCACAAGGGGTGTCATTACCAGGATCCCCCGAGTGGCCTACCCTGCCTCCCTATCTGGTCACGCGCTCACCGTTTCCCGCCAGTCTCTTCGCTTAGCTCACCAGGACAGGCCGTGTGCACCTCGGGTACTCCGACTGTGGATGGTGGGATTACCGTTGTGTACTCTGGATTCTTGGATTATTTGTGTTACGGACATTCGTGGACGTGTGGTGCATTGTGTTTGTGTTTGGATTACCTACGTGTTCTGTGGATTACTTGGTGTTGGGTTTTCTGTGGGATTACTGGTTTGAGCCATGACAAGGTAAAACAGCGGTTACTGCTTCCAGCCGGTTACGACCAGTCGGCGGGGATGACCGGGCGGTGATGTATGCAAGCCGACCAGGAGCGCGGTCCCTCTTCGGAGGCTCCCCGCTTCTTGCCGGTCTTCTTCTGTCCTTTGTTACAGTGCTTAGGTACCTGCGCCAAGTGTGGTGCCTTCCAGTGGCCTAGCGACGGCCATGATGTCTGCCTACCTTGCTCGGGCTGCTCCTCTGATCAGACAGGTGACACTCCGTGATGTGGGAGGAAGAGAGATGGTCACAGCTGTGGGTGTTTTCCCAGATGAATAAACAGGCGCCTTGCACACAGCTGACGAACAAAGCAGCGTCGATGACCATGAAATGAAAGGCAGTCATACTGGTCAGTGCCTCGGGCAGCGCTGCTCCGCCCTGAGCGGATGAATGAGCCTAGCAGCAGCGATCGGAGCTTGCCCCCCATTCGGATCCGGCACCAAGAGCTCCACCCTGCCTCGTAGAGGCCCGGGACATGCTCGACCACCAGTGATGGGGTTCTCTCCTAGGCATGTGTCGGCATATGGAGCTCGGTCCCCCCGCAGTAAAATGTTGGGCCAGATTATCACCCCCCAGGTGAGAGAGAGAGAGAGAGCCCAAGCGGGGAACCCACCACCCTCTGAGAGGCAAGTGCCCGCCAGCCTTAGGCCGGACCAGCGCCGTCACCGGGCCACGTCTAGGACGCACCTCTCAGGGAGGGACAGGAAAGATAGCCACAGAACGCACACAAGAAGTCGGCATATGGAGCTCGGGCATCTTTCAGTAAACGGAGGGTAAGATTTTAGTCATGTGAGACACAGAACACACGCAAGAGCTCCACCCCGCCTCGACGCCCCGGATTTGCAAGACCATCTTCGACGGAATTCGTCCCCTGGGTACGCGTCGGCAGATGGAGCTCAGGCCCCTCGCAGTAAAGCGGAAGGCGAGATATGAGTCTCAGACAAGCAAGGTTTTGGGACTGGGACCCTCCCTCAGGACGGTCGTGCGGTCAACCGAACTAACTGACGGGACGTGCTTCCTCATCGTGTTTGGACAGGGTAATGTTATGGAGACCGAAGCTGTCCCAAGGGAGGGCGGACATTCGGTCATTAGAGCCAGCCAACGGGAGGTGCTGCCCTGTCGCAATTGAACCCCCAGGATACCTCCCCCACGCCTTAGGAGCATGAAGAGGGACACAGGCTTCAGGGTCCCGAGTAAAAGAGTGGAACCACAGACGAGAACAAACTCGCAGGGCGAATCCTCCATGTCCGAAGCACTATTGGGAGGAACTAACTCGGTCAGCAGCGTCAAGAGGTGGTTCCTCATCGAGTGCGGCCTCCTGGAACGCCACTCTGCCAACCACCCACCCACACTCCGCCCTAGGAGGTAGAGAGAGACTCACAGTGGCCATGGCCCTGCAACACGCAGGGACGAAGTCTACATGTTCGTTAGGGCGACCACATCAGCTGGGGACAGGGCACTACAGATGCCTAACGCCAGGGAACATCTTCCTTTCCCTCTCCGCCTCTCCGACCAGCGGACAAGCTCGGGTACGGCACAGCGGCGGATCTCTTCGTGACACCGAGCATCAGAGGCACCCTCCAGGAGTGGCAGATCTTCGGACCAGATCTTCAAGGGCCAATCTTGCTCAGGGAAACAACAGCCTCGACACCGGCGCCGGGACCACGGAGATGGCAACGGCAGGACGGAATCTCCCTCCCTTTCGGCACACGACCTCGGCCGGTTGGACAATGGAGCAAGCGCAAACGCATCAACACAGTGTCTTTCTGAGTGGGAGCAGCATCTCTCGGGTCAGGATCCTCATAAGTGGACGAGGGATCAAGCGGACAAACACATCAACAGGCTGGAGATGAAAGCAGTGTGGTTCGCGCTCTCTCCGAGTGGAAGCAGCATCTCACGGGTCAGGATATTCTCGTATGTGGATGAGGGATCAAGCCGTCAAACACTTCAACAGGCTGGAGTGATGGCAGTGTGACTCGCACTCTCTCTTGAGTGGGAGCAGTGTCTCACGGGTCAGGATACTCGTACTCTCCGACAACTCAACAGTGGTGGCCTACATCAAAAACCGGATGACGAGGAGGCGCTAAGTCTACACCCAGAGGACGTGGTCCGGAGTTGGGGTAGACAACGGACACTCCTAACAGACGGTCGGTGCGCACCAACACATCGCAGACTCGTCGCTTCTTGGACGAGGCGTCTCGGGTCGTCGCGTCATTCCTCCTTCCGTCTTCGCCTTGAGAGGAAGGTTGCGATGATGACTGACGCATCAGGCAGCCCAGTGCTTCACGTCGCTCCCTCGCAGACTTATGGGATCTAGCGGAGGTGTTTGGCTACCATGCGGCAAGACGGCAGCGGAGACCAGATATTCTTCTGAGATTTCCAATGACCAGAGGAGATGAACATCTTCTTCCGATGGCAGTGATGTGGAGTCTCTTCCGGGCGGTTCCGTGCTAGCGGTGGATAAGGAGGCATTGATGCAGGCGGCGGCTCCCCACAGCCTACAGACTCTAAAGCGAGGCTTGGACAGGACTGCTCCCTGGGTTTGCTTCTCCCTAGCTGGCGTGGGATTTCCTTGAGAGGGCGACACCTTCCGTGAGCAAGTGTCTGGAGAACACCTGGGACCTTTCAGCCTCGGCCCCTCGGCGCGGGACATGCACACAGTGTTTAGGATGGCGTACCACTCCACAGCCAACTCCTTGGCGAAGATCGCCGGCGGCGACTGGATACGACGAGGCGCACTGTTGTGACAGGTTCCACGCTCGCCTGTCTTTGGGGAAGACACAGCTGTGCAAGGCTCCCTGCAAGGACATTCTTATGTGGGATCAACTGGGCAGACGGTAAGGCAGCAGCGCAGGATCCCTTTCCACCTCAGCAGGATTGTCCCCACTTGCTTCAGTCAGCAGCGGAGAGATGGGAGCTTTGGCTACAGCGCTACTTGGTGATGCAAGAGCCCTGCCCAGAAGGAGACCACGGAGGTAGGCTGACATCCTGACGTCCGACGGGCTACAATAGGCCCTTACAGATCCCCGACCTGGAGGCTAGGTGACATCCAGTATCGGCTATTGGCACTTACTAGTACCTTTGGCCTTGCGCGCGCAACTACTTGGACGGGCGACCCTCTGGAATCAGATGGCGAAGTGTGGGAGGACCCGGACTCCTGGCCGACTCAACGCCGCCGACGATGGATTCCCGGGCATTGGAGGCAAGTCCGACGGGGGAAACCAGCACGCAGAGTTGCCACCTAGGCAGAGAGTGCCTGACCAATACCAGCCGGATAGTGACGGGGGAACACGCAGGCAGATACATCCGCTGGCTGGAGTGGAAGGTGGTGCGGCTGGCTCGCGTCAGATGGGAACATTGGCTTGTGCTACGGCAGGTACGGGTGCGCTCCGGGTACTCGACGGTCGGGGTTTTCTTTGTGTAGCACGTCACCTGGTGTTGCAGAGATTGGGACAGCACTCGTTGGACACGGCGCGTCAGAGGTCAGCGCAACGTACGCACGGATTCCCCTTGTGGCAGGGTCAGCAGCAGCACAAAGAGTATTACTACACCCGGCTGCCTTCCAACTACTCTACGCGTGTGAGGAGACTCCGATGATAGGCCGGTCTTCCTGTAGTGGAACAGGAAGCTGCTTCCTCTGTCGCCTCCAGACCGGATCCACAAGCCTGGACCGTGGATGGGCTCCTTCGAGAAACGGACTCCTTGTGTAGCCAACCACCATTGCATGTTGAACACCCCGGTTTCTTTGTTCACCGAAGTTAAGCCATTTGGGGGCGGTTAATCCTTGGTTAGATGACCGCCTAGGATTACAACAGGTATGGCTGACGTCATCTTAACTTTTATCTTGAATTCACCAGTGGGTGACGTACGTTCGAATAAGAATAGTTAACGGGTAGCGCCAGAGTGGCTTGGCGCCACTAGGCTGCAAGCTAATCCAGCCTAACCTTCAAGTAAAGCCTTTGGGCTGTATTTTTCTTTTTCCTATAGTATAACCTGCGTATGGCAGGGTACAGATTGGAGCTGTTAGCCTTAGGTTGATATGGGTTAAGATGCGGCAGCGCGTTCCCTCCCTTAGGGTGGGTACCGAAGGAGTCCACAAGCTCAGGGGCGGCTTGGTGATTAGGACCTTGATGGCTGTTTTTGGCTGGATCACAGTCCTTCGGAGACGCGCTGCGGACCCCCCTGCCTCAGCTCCGCGTCCAAGACGACCGTAACCCTGGCAGCAACTGTTTGTATAGAGACACAGAGCGGCTGGCGCTGCACGCTGGGAGATGGACAGGCAGCACACACACCAAGAGGTTCTCGGGTGCGGCAGTGGATGCGATTGCAGCGACTCGGGAGTCTCTGACAATACGGAATACGATTGATTGATTGATTATTGGTGTTTAACGCCGAGCAGGCGACTAAGGCCATCTCATGGCGGACGGAATACGAGGGAGAGTGGAGAGTACTACAGGCCTGATGTGCAGCAGAGCAACTCTCCCCACAGACCGGACTACCCCCTTTTGGCCGAGTTCGTCTACGGGTTCCCAAGCAGAATCGGACCCCTCGGCATCATTCGAAATTACCGGGTGGGAGACACTTATCGACACCTAGCACGGCCGGGCTCCGGCACAGACCTCTTGGTTCGGATGGCGCACTGTCATCGGCAAGACGACCGGCTTCCGCTGGCAATGCTTTGAGATCTAACAGGAAGACCTGCTGACTGTTCACCCTCGCTTCGGCCTCACAGTTTGCAAGATTACGCCTTCTCGGGGCGTCCTTCCAGTCTCCAGATCAGGGCTGATGACTAGGTGCAGCACTCCACCGGCTTGATTTGGGCTAAGAACCGCCTTCCAGTGTCCGCACCGCAAGTTCAACCGTCTGTTCAGGGATACAGACCAGTCCCGGGAGTTCCGCCTACACGACATGGTCAGGGCGCCTTAAAGTGGCAGGCGCAGGACTACGCCACTAAGACAAAGGCACACGCCTATTCCTGCCCTTGGCTCCATGCAGATGAGACACCTCGGCGCAAATGGTCCTTAGCTTCGCTGGGTCGTTTGTTCGGCATACAAGAGCTCTCCCCAGAGGGGGCCCAGACGTTGCGCACCCGAGCACACAAGTCAAGCAGGGGCTACTAGCAGCGCCTTGCCCCCTTTGGCACAGGGCGGAATATTGTGGCGGCCGTAGGTGGGCGGGCCGAGTCTACCTTCGCCCACAGAGACCTGTCAGACCTATCTGGCCAGCATGTCTACCTGGCACTAGTGGGGGTCATCTCAGCGACACAGCACTCCCTCCCTTTGGCACAGGGCGGAATATTGTGGCGGCCGTAGGTGGGCGGGCCGAGTCTACCTTCGCCCACAGAGACCTGTCAGACCTATCTGGCCAGCATGTCTACCTGGCACTAGTGGGGGTAATCTCGGCGACACAGCACTCCCTCCAGGCGCCATGGGTAACGCCTAGCTAAAATTGTCAGGAGTGGCGCATAGGGGCGGGCCTCGATGGTTCACGAGCAGAGCGTTCGGGCAGGGGACAGGTGTATCAGATTGCAGCACCCTCCTCCTATTTGCCATTCTTCCTCATAGTAATGCCGTTGGTAATGATTTTGAGAAAATAAATGAATTTTTCTCTAAAATGTATTTTTTTTTTTTTTTAAATACTTACCGACGGCATTACTCGAGGTCCTTCCCGCCTTCCCCACTTGCCGCAGTCGAGCTAAGACTCGGGGACTGGCGGGAAACAGTGAGTGCGCCACCGGATAGGGAGGCAGGGGAGGCCACTCGGGGGATCCTGGTTGTAGCCTCCCCTATCGTCAGGTACACGAGTTTTTTGGGCTAAAATTGTTAAGCTAACGAAGCATTCCTAGTAGTAATGCCATCGGTAAGTATTTTTTTAGAACATTTATTTTAGAGAAAAATTTGTGTTTGTGGGAGTCCAAATTTCAGTGTGCATGCACACACCATATTGTTTGGTCTGTCAGAAAAAAAAATTCACTTGCATGGGTGACAGACTTCAGTCCTGGAGACTGAGTGATTCAGCTTTTTCAACATTCCAAAAGGCAGAATTCAGCTTTCTGGTTCAGACAGAACAGTCCTTCAGCCTGCCAGCTATATTCACAATTTTGAATAGATTCTCATCAGCACCTGCAGCAGCAGGGTCTTATGAGACTTTATGTTTGCTGGTTTGACAGCAAAAACTACACACATAGGCAGTGGACTGTTTTCAACTACTGTCGCCTGTGCATGTGGATGGTAGCTGGAGTTGCTGCTAGGGACGTAAAAGATTTGGTCCTTTCTGCAATTTAAGATGCACAGCTGAACCACTTGAGTGTGGGGACCATACACAATTTTTCATGGTCAGTCAATGGTGGTCTGCTTCACATGCTAAATTTAATGAACAGCTGCTGATGTATCACGTCGTATCAAGAAACCTCGTCTTGAAGTTTGGGTGCTATTTGTGCATATTTTTGTAATATATGTGTAAACTGTATGAACTTTTATTTATATTTTTTAGCAGGCAGGTTTGTGCTGGTCCAGATTGTGGACCCAATGGCTGAGAGCCAAAGAAGACTTGGTGTGTACCTGGCATTTGCTAGATTGAAAACATTTTTTTCAAACTGGCCTTTGAACTGGATTGATAAGCCTTGCATTTCCCCATCTAAATAATAATAATTACGGTATTTATAATGCGCTTATCTTATAATAATTATAACTCTAAGCGCGCACTCACAACTCGCACACGCATGCGCACGCTTTAGACAATGACTCGCGTACCACAAATAGTGAAAATACATTACGACGGTCAGCTTGGGGTGGGGAGTGTGGTGATGTAGTGCTAGAACTGTTGAAAGAGGTGAGTTTTGAGGGCGGACTGGAAGGAGGAGAGAGAGTGTTTCTGACGGAGAGAGAGTGGGAGAGTGTTCCAGGTGGATGGACCGTATACTGAGAAGGAGCGGGGGCCGAAAGTGCTGAGTTTGGTGCGGGGGATGAGGAGGCAGAGCAGGAAGGAGTGTAGGGGTGAAGTAAGTTGGAGAGATAGGTAGGAGCGTAATTGTTCAGGGATTTGTAGCAGAAAGGCAGAATCTTTTATTGGATGCGTTGGGGAATGGGGAGCCATTGAAGGAGCTTGAGCAGGGGAGTGATATGGTCGGATTTTTTCTTTCTGAGGATGAGGCGGGCAGCATTGTTCTGGACGCGCTAGAGAGTGAGAGTGGTGGAGTGAGGAAGGCCAGTAGTGCCAGATTAGCGTGGTGCCATATGGCGCCAAACTAATCTGGCAATACCTTGAATTATCATGGTCAATACTTCTACTGCTGAGTATACATACCAAGGGGAATTACTCCGCGCTGGACATATAAACAGTTAGATCCCTGCCCCCCTCCTATCAGGCAACTGATCACCAGCCACAGAAATAACAAGACATTCATACAATACAATACAATAATACTTTATTAATCCCTGATGGGGAAATTCACTGTCTGCCCATACAACACATGGCATCATCATTCACTCAGTGAATTAATTAACTAACCGGTACCTTACTACTTTTGGGTACTCGAAGTCTGCCACTTCGTTCGATACGTCTGCCTGTCAAATTCATATCTACATGTATATATCTGCCTGTCAAATTCATATCTACATGTATATATCTGATCAGGTTGTTGAAATGTTTTAAGTTTATTATTTTAGTATTGTGTGAATGTGCATTTGTACTTATGAATGAGTGTTGTATGCTGTCGGTACCTTAGTTAATTTCAGTTAGTTAGATTATCTAGATGTAAAGCGCTCTGAGCCTTTTTTTGTGGGGATATTGCGCTATAGAAGAGTTATATATTATTATTATTTGCAATGTTGATATTAAAGCAATCTGCTCCAGGGTGGGCTTTCACTGCTAAAATTTGCTGCTGCAACAGGTTTTAAAAGTTGTACTTCAATTTTGACTTGTCTACCCTTGTTTTCACAATCCATTGAGTAGGCACACAGTAACAGAGGTTTCTGCTGCCCTATATGCGTATCAGGTAGAACACTCCTAGCTGAAAAGTCTTTCATTGTACGACATTCAAACTTCATACATTAGCCCATTAAACCCCACGGCCACATTTCAAAAAAGTGTTGTTGCTGTCACCTAATAACCACCTACCAGTTGCAGGAAATGAATCCATCATGATAATTAAAGGGTAGTGCCAGATTAGCGTGGTGCCATATGGCGCCAAACTAATCTGGCAATACCTTGAATTATCATGGTCAATACTTCTGCTGAGTACACATACCAAAGGGAATTACTCCGCACTGGACATATAAACAGTTAGATCCCTGCCCCCCTCCTATCAGGCAACCGCTCACCAGCCACAGAAATAACAAGACGTTCATACAATACAATAATACTTTATTAATCCCTGATGGGGACATTCACTGTCTGCCCATACAACACATGGCATCATCATTTACTCATTCAATTAATTAACTAACATATAACTCTCAGTTAAAGAGATGAACTGTAACAGACGTACTGTTTGTTACCTTTGTAACACCCATGGCATCGGAAACACTTATGGTTTATGCCCCCTGTGCTTCTGGTGTGAGTAATGTTGCAGTGAACTACTGAATGGGCTAGAACTAAAGAATGTTGACAGACACTATCTACTGATATTACTGTTGAAAAGGGTAACAGCCTGAGGGACAAAAGAGTTGGCATAACATGATGTACTACTTTTCGGTACTCGGAGTCTGCCACTTCGTTCGATACGTCTGCCTGTCAAATTCATATCTAAGTGGATGTGTTTTGTCATCAAGAATGTCAGCCAGTTTGTTCGCAATCCCCATATAATGTCTTCTGCTGAAGTGCGTCACGGCTAAATGGGGTAATGTCCTGCAGTATTCTTAGATATACTAAGAATAATTATATTATATTGTGCACTATTAACCCTTTATTTTCCGGGAGCAGGTCGAGTTAAAGACCATCATTTAGCTGGTTACAGCCACCTTAATGACAGTCTTTATTGACAGATGATCTCTCATAACATTGGTCGCTCAAAAGATGTTCTCCTATAGTTGTCTGATGACACCTTTTGGAAGTTAGGCCATAGAATAAAGACCTGTCAATGGGTATGTCTTGAAACTATATCGCAGAAGTTACATAGATCTTCTTTCCTGTGTAATTGTTTGATGTAGATGCATGAATATTATTATTATTATATCCTGAGAAAGTCCTGTTGCTGTCTGGATGTTTACGCAATGTACAACCAACCATTCAGCCCTTGTTACGTGATAGAATCGTAGTCGTAGTATAATAACCACACCAGACGCACACACGTAAGGTTTTTTTTAAAGTAACCTCATTCAGCTGCAATCCGTCACACATGGCTTAAGGATGTAGACAATACTGGAGTAACAGTTCCAACAATATTTTAATTCAGCGATGCGATCTCCACACAATGCAAGTCCAAATGCACAAATACTGATACAAAGTCTCTTCTGCAATGTCCACACTGCAACACAAAGTTTCTCATACAGCGTCTCTCACAATGTACACCCTGTACGGGCCACGTACCTACGATAAACTGTGTGTCTCTACACTGACAACGCTAGACAATGTACCCCCGTGCTTCCCCGGGGCCCAGCACCAATCTTTTATAGTGCACTAATTTCTAGAATAATCTAGGAAAAGCAAACAACTCAACCAATCAAAATAATCTACGCAACTGAAACTCACAAACATCGATAAAACATGAACCCTCTAGAAAACCACAACAGGCTACTAAAAGTTGGCTGCTCACTTCAGCCCCCAAATCCTTGGTAAAATGACATCTCACAAAAGTATGGTAGGCAGTTCGGAAACTTCGAGAACCTTCACAAAATTTCAATACAGACAAGAAAAAGGCTGAACACTTCACGCACACAGTAAACAACTTGTGACCAAAAGAGCGGCTCACTCTGATACCGAGTTTCAAAAGGATGCCGACGCTTTGATGTTACACACAAGGTCACTAGACAGAGCGCGATTTTGCTGTAACATTCTAGTCTATTCTCATCGTAACTACACAGTACAAAAATCGACCGCTTTTCTCCGTGTGACTTCGCTAGAAACTTCCGGAACAAACATAGCACAATAACAAAACAAATTCGGCTTTACGCGCGAATAAAAGAAAATCCCACCGAAAAGTAGGTACGTGAATCGTAACCATGATAGCTCAAATAAATATCGGATCGTTTCCTACGATTAACACATGTATGCTCTCACAGGACAACACAACCACAATCGTAGCAGCCCTACAGCAGTATTTCCCAGATTTTGGCGGAGGCATCATCTAACGACTATGCACCAGTTGCAGGAGATGGATCGACCATAATTCAAGGGTAGTGCCAGATTATCTGGCACTACCCTTGAATTATCATGGTTTACCCATCTCCTGCTGTAGGGCGTCGGGGCTGAATGGGTTAACAACGCATCTTTTCTGCCAGACAGTATCATCAGTTGGTCAGTGGGTTGAACAAGTAACCCCATCACTGCCAGTGA
Source organism: Semisulcospira habei (assembly GCA_036245525.1). Taxonomy (NCBI): domain Eukaryota; kingdom Metazoa; phylum Mollusca; class Gastropoda; family Semisulcospiridae; genus Semisulcospira; species Semisulcospira habei. The sequence goes on along the minus strand of BTPG01000001.1, from coordinate 302,989,323 downwards.
CCACGAATTTTGTATCTGAAAGGACTGTATATTGACCGACATTCGCACGTTTGTGTGTAAATAGGACAAAATTAGGCACAAAACACGAGACTAATAAGACATAAATCCTCATGAGCCCCCGCAACTGCGGGGGCTCATGAGGATTTATGTCTCTTGCAGCTGGGTAGGGTTCACTCTGCCCCAGGACTAACAAGAGACATATCCTCACGAGCTCCCGCGACTGCAGGGGTTCATGAGGGTTTATGTCTTTGCAGCTGAGTAGCATTGGCTTTGCCCCGGGAGTCTATGCGGTAAACTAATTTGCAAATAAAATTCACTTTTTAATAATTGTTTTGTTGTTGATTTTGCTTGTTTGTTTTGGTTTGGTTTGTTGGCTTTTTGGCTCAAGTGCGAAGCAAAAGTGAGTATGTTTTGGGCCAGTGGTCGTCCCTGCGTCCGTTTGTCTTCGTTCATGGTAAACTTTAACGTTGGCATTTTCTTAGAGACTATTCAAGCTACAGTCTTGAAACTTGGCCCAAAGATACTTTGTGGCAAGACCTTTCTAAACATACCAATTTCAGTGACCTCTCACATAGGTTGAGGTCACAGGGGATCAGGAAATATATCAAAAATAGCTATTTGGGACATAATTTATTTTTTCTCAAATACTATTCATAACTTCAAACCCAAACTTGGTACAAAGATACCTGATGGTAAGACCTTTATAACCACTAATTTGGTTGATCCCTCGGAAAGGGCAAGGGTCACAAGACCTCAAGAAATAGGTCCAAAATAGCCATATTTTGACAAAAGAGGTTTTTCTCAATTACTATTCACAACTTTAAACCCAAACTTGCTACAGAGATACCTGATGGTAAGACCTTTCTACGCATACTAATTTGGTTGATCCGTCAGAAAGGTCAAGGATCAAAAGTGCTCAAGAAATAGGTCCAAAATAGCCATATTTTGACAAGATTTTTTTTTCTTAATTACTATTCACAACTTCAAACCCAAACTTGCTACAGAGATACCTGGTGGTACGACCTATCTATGCATACTAATTTGGATGACTCCTTGGAAAGATCAAGGGTCACAAGAGCTCAGGAAATAGGTAAAAGAAAATAGCCATATTTTGACAATAAATGTTTTTTCTCAATTACTATTCACAACTTCAAACCCACACTTGCTACAGAGACACCTGATGGTAAGACCTATCTATGCATACTAATTTGGATGATACCTCGGAAAAGGTCAAGGGTCGCCAGAGGTAGACAATTGTGTATAAAAGGCCAATAATTGTTGTTAGTATCAACATTTTTGCAAACTTTTAAATTAAATTTGGCACAAAGGTAGTTGATGATGAGACCTTCCTATGTATCCTAATTTAGTCGACTCCTCGCAAGGATCACGGGGGTTTTACAGATGTGTGAAAACTGATTACATTTTGAGAAAACATGGATTTTGTTAGTGCAGAAGCCATCCTTTTACTTATTGTCACACATGTGTGGATCGGTCAAACACGTGAGCCATAAGGGCTTTGCCTTTCTTGTTTTAGTTACCATGCTTTGTATTGAACCATCTGAAAGTGAACTGGAGAGTGAGTATACACCTCATGCCAGTGTGGGAGACAGCGCAAACTGACTGAACATCCTGTCCTTGATCGCATACACTGAAGCTAGAACTGTAGAACCTAGAGCAAACAGCAAAGTGGCCCTCAAAGACAAGGGCTGTCTCAAGAGAACTCTTGAAGGGCAGAAAGTATTACTATTGCTTTAAACATCCAAGACTATCACCTAAATGATGGGCGTTGAAGATTCATAAGCGTGGTCGCGCAAAACAGGTTCCGGTAACACTTTTTATTTAACCCCGAGTCCCTACAGCAGAAGATGGATTGACCGTGCTAATCAAGGGTAGTGCCAAATTCGTTTAGGCGCCAAGCTGATCTGGCACTACCCTTGAATTATCATGGTCAGTCCATCTCCTGCAATTGGTACATAGTCGTTAGGCAACACCTCCAAAATTTGAGAAATGGGACCTTGGGGCTAAAAGGGTTAAACCTTCGCCGTACTTAGATGATCGAGTCATGAGTGACTGCGTGCGTAAGAAAACGCAACCGCGTGTGTGCGTGTGTCTTTGGTATGACTTTACAACGCCACTTCGTTTATCGTTTGCCAGTACGCAAAAGGCCATCGGCCCGAAGTTGGCCCGCACACGGCTGTACGCGGCCTTGACGTCGGACCGATGGCCTTTTGCGCATTGGGTTGTTTGTTTATGACTGACTCGGCGAATCGAAACTGACAGTACTTGCCGTTCTTGGAACTGTCACACCTTTCACATCCTGCGCCAAACAGCCGGAGAGGCATCCACCATATGGCATCTCAAGTTCACTGCTTGAATATCTCGGCGCCAAAATACTGAGTCAGGCAGCGCTACCTTTGAGTAATTAGAGTCGATCCATCTCCAGCGACTTGTCCCTGGCAGTGCCGTCAGATGCCAAAATGTGCGGCACTTGATTCTTGAAGCCGAAATGCGATAACGCGGCGCTCAAGTTAACTCCTTCACTACCGTGAGAAACCGAACACAATATCCAATTGCACTTGAAGAGACAGATCTTCATGAGCCACCGCAGTTGCGGGGGCTCATGAGGATCTATGCGTCTCTCGGCTCTTTCGTGTTGAATTAATTTAATAAAGACATCAGCCATACACTAAACAGATTTGCGTCACTGGCAGTGAATGGGTTTACGGCCGAAAACGCGCTTAAGCGCTGTATCATACAATGTAGTGCTAGCGAAAATTGCCAGTAAACCAATATACCGCGGCATGCCAAAACAAGATGAGATAAACCATAACCCACAAAGTCCCTTCTATACGAGAGCTGTCTTCGCTGTCAAGGGTCTCTACCTTTTATCTTTGACCTGATTCTGATGTTGAAATATCTCCTTTTGAAAAAGCCTTGCAGATATGCCAATGCGCCATAGTGAACTCTATAAGGGGCGCGCGCAGTGTATACGCGTCATTGGTTTGTCAAAGGGCCATTTGCGTCATTTGTCTTGACGTATTTTTTTTTTGTTTTTGTTTTTACGTAATTTTATATTTGACGTGATGTGAGTTTCGCTTTCGCTTCAAGACTTGCTAAAATGTTGACAATTGACTAGAATTTCACGGTACAATTTCTTACTTACTTACGCCTGTCACCCCTACCCGGGCATAGGCCGTCGACGAGAGACCTCCAGCAACTCCTGTCCTGTGCTTCTCCTTCGATTCTACTCCAGGTGGTTCCCAGTCTCTTGATGTCTGCTTGGAGGTCTCGACGCCAGGAGTTTCTCGGCCTACCTCTTTTCCTCTTTCCCTGGGGGTTCCATGACAATGCCTGCCTAGTGATACTGGAAGCTGGCTTTCTCAGACTGTGACCGATCCATCCCCATCTTCTTCTCCCAATTTCATTCTCTGCTGTTATCTGCTCTGTTCTCTCCCAGAGTCTGACGTTGCTGATCTTCTCTGGCCAGTGGATTTTCACGGTACAATTTCAGTCTTACTATAATTTGTGTGAAAGCAGGTTGACTTTACCTAGCTACATGATACGAATACGAATATCTTTATTGTCCCAAGATGGGAAATTTGTTTGCAGCGGAATTTTTGTAAAACAGTTGTGAAAAAACAACTAATGTGAACGTAAAACAAATAAATACATTTGACTGACTTGAACACACCGACGGATTACAGTGACTATATGCACGCATATACTATGAAGATCACAACCATCTGTAATGTTAATATCCACCTAGAAAGAAAACGTTCTGAAAACCTAACTGAGACGACACTACCTGATACCGTGCCACGCGCACAACAAACACGCGCATACACACACACATGCAAATAGCCGCCCCCCCCCCCCCACACACACACACACTTGCGTATAGGTCACATGACATTGCAAATTCATAGACCTGAGGCTGGCATAGTCTTGACCGTCCTTCAAATTATGCCATGACTATAGGTCTATGCCATGGCATCATTTAGGGAACGGATAGATGATGGCACGAAAGAAAGACGCCTGAGATTTATTTTGCACGTCACAGTTCCGTATCTCCCGGAGGAAGGCAACAAGGCATATACTTCGGATAAAATATGAGCATCATCAGATACAATGTGGAAGGCTTTGTTAAGCATCTGCTTCTCATACAAAGAAGAAAGGCGGGACTGCTAACACCAGTTATTTTGCTACTGAAGTGTTGATAATGCGCTGGAGCTTAGTCTTATCTTTTAGGCTCATGTTCCCAAACCAACAGACACATGAGAAGGTGAGTACACTTTGAATAAAAGACTGATACTTGAGAGCTAAAACAGAGTTGTCAACTTTAAACTTGCGCAGCTTCCTCAAAAGATACAGGCGCTGTTGGCCTTTCTTGTGCAAAACAGCACACTGACTGTCTCATTTAAGTTTGTCATCAATGGTGGTTCCGAGATATTTGTACTCGGTCACCTTTCCGCTATTTCACAAAAAATTACAGTGTCTGACTGCGTTTGTGGGTTATACAAAGTACACTAATATACTAAGTACACTCCTGCATGCTCTTCTGAAAGCGCGTCGATGTGCGTGTGCGTGCATACGCGCGCTCCAAACATCAAGAGGCATAAATATTCATGCGCCCTCCGGGCACATGAGGATCTATGCCTCTTAGAGATGCGCGCAATATGTGACAATGACAATGACAATGATCCTTTATTTGACAACGGTACTAAAAGGTTTTTTTTTCTTTTACTGTTTTAATTCTTTTCTGAAAAGAATTAATTTTTACTAAAGAAGTTTAAAGGATACAAAGCTGGCTAACGAAATCATCCAATGCCTTTATCCAAACTATCTATCTATCTTATCTAATCTAATCTAATCTAATCTAATCTAATCTAATCTAATCTAATCTAATCTATCTATCTATCTATATCCCGTAGTCTTGCCGACCGTTGGGGCACCACTGATGACTTGGCAACCAGCTCCCTCCATTCCTCTCTGTTCTCTGCCATTCTCAGCGTATCGCCCAGCTTCAGTCCTGTCCACTCTGAGATATTGTCCTCTCATCGTTTCCTCTGTCTTCCTCTCCTTCGTCCTCCTTGCACAGTGCCTTGCAGGATTGTTTTGGCAAGCCCTGCTGAACGCGTGACATGCCCATACCACTTCAGTTTGCGTTTTTTCATAATGGCTAATAGGTCTTCATAGGGCCCGATGGCTTGCCTGATTCTGCTTCCCACTTCCTCGTTTGTGATGTGATCTCTGTATGAGATGCCAAGCAGCATTCGAAAACATCTCATTTCAGTGGCTTGTATCCTCCTTTCAAGGTCTGCTGTGAGGGTCCATGACTCGCAGGCATACAAGAACACTGAGATGACTAAGGAGCGCATCAGTCTGATCTTGGAGCAGAGTGTGATGTTTCTGTCCTTCCATATGGTCTTCAATCTTGTCAGTGCTGTTGTTGTCTGCGCAATCCTGGACAGTATTTCTGGTTTGATCCCTCATCTGTCACAATGGCTCCTAAGTATTTGAATTTCTTAACTGTTTCCAGTTTTTGGCCTCCAACCATGATTTCAGTGCCAATGTCACTGGCGTTACTGGTCATCAGTTTGGTCTTCTCTGCACTGATTTCCATCCCATATGCAATGGCTGTACTATCCAGCTTTTCCACCAGCTGAGATAGCTCCTTCTCTGTTCCTGCAAGGCCATCAATGTCGTCCGCAAAGCGCAAGTTTGTCATTGTTCTGCCTCCAATACTGACAGTTCCTTCATGATCTTTCAGAGCGTCCGTCATGATTCTTTCCAGGAAGATGTTGAAAAGAGTAGGTGAGAGCAAGCAGCCTTGTCTGACTCCAACTGTAGTCCTAAACCACTTTTCTATTTTGCCGTTGAAGCAGACTGCGCTAGTGGCCTTGTTGTAAAGGTTTGCTATGACTTTGATCAGGTTGGCATTGATGTTGTATAGCTTCATGGTGGACCAAAGGGCTGCATGCTACACCCTGTTGAACGCTTTCTTAAAATCCACAAAGACATGATAAATTGATTGTACATTGTACATTGCTTAACGTCCCGACAGCAACAAGGCTTTCTCAGGACGTGCCTGCACTGCTTGTAAAAAAAAAAACAACTAAACAGAACATTGAATGTATGTCGCCAACCGGTCAAATACGTTAAATAAACCTAACACATGGGGCCTAAATAAAGCTAAGACCATCTAGCAACACACATCCAATATCAAGAGCTACAGGCAGTGCAGACAGTAGGGAGAGTTTTAAAAAGGCAAATACAGGTGAATGGACAAAGGGTAGACAGAAACACATGCCCCAGAATAGAGAGAAAAACCCACCCTGTGGGGCTGACCAGGGTGACCCTGGGAACTAAAAAATACCTAACCCCACCCAAGTCCCCCAGGGCAGACCCGGGTGGGGTCAAAGACATGATAAAGGTCCTGCTGGTGCTGGAGGTATCTCTCACACAGAACTCTCAGGTTGAAGATGTGCTCAGTTGTGCTGCGCCCTGGTCTGAAGCCTGCCTGTTCCTCAGCTATGATTTCCTCTGCCTGTACCCCCACCCGGGTCTGCCCTGGGGGACTTGGGTGGGGTTAGGTTTTGTTTAGTTCCCAGGGTCACCCTGGTCAGCCCCACAGGGTGGGTTTTTCTCTCTATTCTGGGGCATGTGTTTCTGTCTACCCTTTGTCCATTCACCTGTATTTGTCTTTTTAAAACTCTCCCTACTGTCTGCACTGCCTGTAGCTCTTGATATTGGATGTGTGTTGCTAAATGGTCTTAGCTTTATTTAGGCCCCATGTGTTAGGTTTATTTAATGTATTTGACCGGCTGGCGACATACATTCAATGTTCTGGTGTTTGTTTTTTTTTTCACAAGCAGTGCAGGCACGTCCTGAGAAAGCCTTGTTGCTGTCGGGACGTTAAGCAATGTACAATCAATCAATCCTCTGCCTGTGGCTTCAGCCTGTTCAGTAGGATCTTTAACATGACTTTGCTTGGGTGGGATATAAGACTGATCGTGCGATAGTTCTGGCATTGATGTAAGTTGCCTTTTTTGGGGAGAGTTATTATAAGTGATTGGGTCCATGGTGTGGGCCAATCCCCTGACTGCCAGATCTTATTGCAGTTTGTTAGTAAGGCGCTTATCGTGTCTTCTCCCCCTTCTTGGACTAGCTCTGCAGGGATGTTGTCTGCTCCTGCTGCCTTCCCTTTTTTCAGCGACTTCACTGCAGCCTCTACTTCTTCTCGGAGGATGGGATTGTTGCCATTGTTGGTCACGGGTGGGTTGACAAGTATGCCTGGGTCCCCTGCAGCTCGGTGGTTGTACAATACTGCCCAAACTAGCTATATCCAAAATTTAAAGTAAATAATTATGACAAAAATTACGGACTCTAATCTGGGTCAACCGACTTCCTGTAAACGGTTGTTTATATCTTAAATGAGACATTCAATTGCAATATGCTCGGAGGCTCTTAGCAACCCCTTTAAGAAAGTATTTCGCCAAGTTTCAAGCTTGTGTGTACAGAAATATCGGAGATTCACTTGTTTACTTGTTTCCCTTGCACACACACACATTCATACATACACACGCACACACGGAGATTCGCGCCAAATGTACTTTCAGCAGCAAGGTTAGCGTTACTAGACATGACATAATTTTTATCTTGTTACTTTAATTGTGAGAGGTTTAGGCCTGCCCGCTGTTGACATCATGGACATGCTATTCAGTAAATTCGTCCCACCGCGACCCAACCTAAAAAGTCCCTTCTATAAATAGAAAGGACTTAAAAATCGATACTATATATATATCGGTACGATTTTTGGCACGGTACTGTATTGTACGGGACTCTGCAATTTCCGGAAGTCATGACATAAAGTGCTGAAGTCGGTAGGCAAACGACAGTATGCCAATTTTTGTGAAAAGCGACATTTTCATTCCAATGCAATGCAAATCTCGCTTTTCCCACACACACACACAAAACAGAAATAGATTTGCTGTCTTTGACCTTTACAGGGCAGAATCCTGTTACTCCAAAGCTATAATGGTGGACGTTTCAGCGGTGAGAAACAGGAAGGTAGCCGATAATAGGTTAGTTAGTTATTGGGGTTTAACGCCTGGCAGACCTTTCTATGCATACTATTTTGGATCACTACTCACAAAGGTCAAGGGTCATGGGAGGTTGACAAATGTCTGGAAAAACGCATAAATGTTGAGAAAACATGGATTTCGCAGGTGCCAAAGCCAATTACTTATGTTAGAACACTTGAACCGGCTTGCTTTCTTTCAGTGACCTGTCGGAAAGGCCAAGGTCACAAAGGTTGGTTTAATCATTTATGTGTATCGTTTATGCACATGAGCCTTACGGGCTTTGCCATTCTTGTTGGCCTATATAGAAAATGGTTATCAGTGCAGATTTTGGAGACCGGAACTATATTTTACCGATGCTTGGGGCGGCGTGGAAATGGTTGCGGTGTAACAACTGTAACACAACTTACAATGTCACTTGCAGTAAAGTGTACGATGAACTCTACATAATCTGATCTGTTAGGGTCGATTTAGACGTGAATTATGCATTCTGAAATGTCTTTCCGACATGCTTCTGTCTCAGGACATGTAAAGATGACGCTATGCATATCAAACAAGGATGATCAAAGATGAGGTCAAATAAAGGATAAAGGCAATACATACTGTGCTGAAAAATTTAACATCGGAATACTCTCGTAAACTATAGAATCCAGAGATTTAAACTTGACACATAAATAGTTTGAGATAACACTTTAAAAAATATATCATTTTGGCTCATCGTTCTCAAAGGTCAAGGACACAAAGATGAAAACAAAGGACATAATTCATCAGTTTTGTAGGTTTTTTTAAAAAAAATGTAATTATTTTTTACCATATGTTATTTCAGGTGGACACATTTAGAGGTCAAACATGGACCACAGGTTGCTTTGGAGAAGGCATTTCTGTGCGTGCATGGTTTGTCGACTAGTCTAATAGGTCAAGGGAACAAGAGGTCAACACATACATATAAATAATGCCTGCTTTCAGACAAACACTTAGTGATCTCAGGTATTTTAGCCAAAGTTATAATCAAATTTTACTTACAAATAGTTTATAATAATATATACCCAAACATACTAATTTGAGTGATTTCTCTGAAAGGTCATGGATCAACATGGAATCAAAATACCTAAGTTTATATAATGTATTTGTTCAGGTACCATTCGTAGGCGATATCAATGAAATACGTTAAATGACTTGGCTCATACACATCTTTAAATTGTTCACTGTAAGAGGAACTGCCATGATAACGTTGTGCTAATCCCTACCGGTTAGGTCACGGTCACGTCGACCATGTTTGGTTTTGGTCTGCTTATCTCATTCTACCCCAGACACACCACAGCAAGATAAGGATCGACCATGATAGTTCAAGGGTGATGCCAGAATAGCTTGGCGCCTATGGGCGCCAAGCTATTCTGGCATCACCCTTGAACTATCATGGTCGATCTGTGTCCTGGACTAGAGTGCAGTCTTCAGAGGACAAGGACAAATTTTGGGGATTTCGGTGTTGGGGTAGAATGAGTTATGCAAAGTCGCCGATTCTGTTCGACCAATTTGGTTCAAATTTGGTGAAATAGTAAATATTAAACACAGAAATGTTAATGTGCAACAAATGCATCGGTCTGTGCAAGGTCAAGGTTGTTGTGGCCATTTTTTTTTTCAATTCATATATTCTTGTTGGGGCAATATCTTTAAAACCATTGGACCGATATGACTCAAACCATACAAGATGGTAGGTAGGCTTTGATAAACGAAAGTGTACTTAACAAAATCAAGCCGTTGTAGTAAAGTTCAAAGTCTCGGCGGCAATGTTTTGTTTTTGTCGTCTTGTCAAGCGAGATCTTTGAAAAAGTTTGATTGGTTTATTCCGGACTTGAGATAGCAATACACTGTACTAATGGACATTGTTTTGTGCATGAGTGACGCCCTTTCCGTGAAGGTTAAGGCCGTGGCAATCATATTTGTTTCACATTCTGTAGTCTTCTCAGGACTATATATATGTAATCGCTAAACTGGCTTTGACTAAAACATAAGCTAGTGATAGAAGAAACTACCAAGAGAGTACGAAAAAGCACTGTCAAGGGAGAGAAGTGTGCATGATAGACCAATGATCAAAGATCTACTTTGGTCCAAGCACACACACACAAAAAAGATAGGAAAGAGGGGGTGCGCTAAGTAAGTGACTGGAAGCAATGCATATGGAAGCCCCCCCCCCCCCAAAGGGGGGCGTATCACATATCCCACTGTTCACAGCCCCTTTGGTGCATGGAAATTTAAATCTAGGTCCCCCAAGATGGGGGTCCAGATATTAAGCCGGTGTGGACAGCTGTTTCGGTCTTGTCGACCTCTTCAGCACACCATCGGCAATACTGGAGGAAGAGAAGGAATTTCTGTCAACCCTTTCGGTCTAGTTTTTTACTACAATTTCGACTGCAACCCCTTCCCCCTTTTTGGTAGGTTCTCTCTTAGGGTGCATGGAAATTTGGCTCTAGGTGGAGGCATGGAATGTATGCCCCTGCAGAAACCACAGTAAAATGTGGTCTTCTTTGCAGGTAGGCAGAAATTCCTTCTCTTCCTCCAGTATTGCCGATGGTGTGCTGAAGAGGTCGACAAGACCGAAACAGCTGTCAACACCGGCTTAATATCTGGACCCCCATCTTGGGGGACCTAGATTTAAATTTCCATGCACCAAAGGGGCTGTGAACAGTGGGATATGTGATACGCCCCCCTTTGGGGCGGCTTCCATATGCATTGCTTCCAGTCACTTACTTAGCGCACCCCCTCTTCCCTATCTTTTTTTGTGTGTGTGCTTGGACCAAAGTAGATCTATGATCATTGGTCTATCATGCACACTTCTCTCCCTTGACAGTGCTTTTTCGTACTAACTTGGTAGTTTCTTCTAAATTACAAGCACTGGCAGTCAACCCTTTCAGTCTATTTTTTTTTAAGCTAGTGATAGTACTTGTTACAGAAATAATAGTCCTTGGTAACTTGTAGTGTTATGATAAACAGTTAGGTTACTGTATGCAAGGCTATAGTAGTCATATTTAATTAAGATCATCTAGACCATAATTATATCCAAACGTAATAATTATAGGTGTAAAGTGTTTAGTGCAAGAAATGTTTCATTGCGGTGTAGGGTCACGGTCGTTGCAGCCATCCTGTATTGCACTTTTTCCATTTTTCTTTAATCTTTATTTAATATATTTTCTAAAAGTGTCGGATTCTTTGTGTAGACAGCTCTCACTTCATACACTGTTACAATGAGTGAGTGTCTGTACATTTCTTCTTCTTCTTTACATCATGGCCACAGCTCTCTTTTGGCTGTTGGCAGAAAGATGTGAGGGAGTGTGTGGGGAAGCGCTGCTAGACACAGACGTATTGTCATAAACTTATTTGATTTGTCGTTGCTCTTTTTTAAAGAAAACATAATTATGTAATACATATCACCGTCATCAATCACATTTGGATTTTAAACCGACTTAAACTTTCTTTCGAAACAAAATGACAATAAAATTGTCCTTGCTGTGACCTTGACCTGGAAGCACAAGGCGTAACATTTGTTGAAACTAAACTTTGTAGTAATGAGTCAATTCACGCACAATCTTAAATAAAGTGGTCTAAATGTGATACAAAAATCATTAAGAGAATCAACGGGAAACATAGAATGGCTAGAACCTTGACATCAAAGTCAAGGACTTTATAATATTATTGCAAAGTAGTTCTAGTTCCAGAATACCCAATCCAATGTGTTTGTTTTAAATCGGTCTAAAAGCTTTCAAGAAATTGCCTGAAAATACAGTCAATGTAGAAACCACTGTGACGGTGACATTGAAGCAAAAAACACTGGTATGACTTACCATGTTCTTTCTTTTACAACAGTAATCACTTGAACCACCAGGAAGCAGGTTTGAAGAACAGTTTAGAGAAAATGTTGTTGAAGCAGATTTAGTCCATATGTTTAATAGATACAGGCCGCGATCTCGACCTTCATGTTAGACATGCTGCTTTTAACACAGTACTTCTTGTTAAGAAATATTTACTAACTACAACTGGGTCAACCAAACATACTAATTCTAGAAACAGTCTGTGAAACATCATTACAGTTGTGGTTCTGGACATTTAAAAAAAACAAACAAACACAAGGTTTCGGCGTGTTTTTGTTTCCATGTTCCATTGTAATAAATATCTGCGATATTTTCATAAATTTGACCATTTAGACCAGCCCTTGTGAAGAGTAAGCAACAATATCGGATTAAATGGCTCTGATACAAGAAGTGTAACGGAATTAGCAACACATCAGTTGGCAACCGTCAGGACCGGAACTGTATGGTTCGTGCAAACCTCGGTTAGCCTAGAAAACGGTTTGGATCTTCCATGATCACGATTTCCATATGAGTTGACCCTCGAATGATAGTAATACATACACAAATCTTTTTCGAGTTTAAATATGGTTATCATGGCAACCGTATGAAACACAAACACGGTCTGTGCAAATTAGCTTGTTTATCTTTCAAGCAGCTGTGTTTCTGCCGAGTTTCACAAATATACTGCTATCACTGAAGGACCTGTGTTTGACACGCAAAACTCAAGTAATTTTAAAGTTTATTCCATAAACAAACAGTAATAACGTATTCACTGTCAACGGTGAGTGAGTGCTCACCAGTAATTTTGATTTTGTTTTCTATATAAATGATGGACGACCTGAAATCCGTACTAAATATTGCACAATGTTATTTCTCTCACCCGGCAAACAATTGGCATAGCCTGGATAGGATGATATGGTAACGGTCATTTTTAATTAGTTGCCATGGTAACATTAAGTAAAATCTTCGATGCCCCAGGTGTGGAATTTTCTTCTATCACGATTTTATACCGCCGTGCCAAATTTCAATGCAATCCGCCCATAATGCATGATTCTCAGTGCCATAAGAGCTCGGACTAATAAGACAAGATGGCGGCCATGCAACACCTCCTGGCCGCCCGCTCCGGCAGAAATGGTCGTCACCGGCAGTACTAAACAGACATTGTACCTTCGTTTGATATACGAAGTCAGGTCCTGCAATGCTGCATCACGACCGGTATTTCTTTTTGATGACTGGCAATTTGATGTGCTGTGACTGTTAATCATTGGATTTTATATCAACACAATACAACCAACGTGCTTTCCTCCCCTTTCATCATCTTCCACGCTCAACATCACTGCCTACGGAATAGCGCTAGTGCATTCAACGAAGCGAGTACCAGCAAGCTTCAGCCGAATGATGTGATGACAGACACCTCCCAGACGCAGTGATTGTGTTTCTTACTGAACAGCCTGCCAGTGTGTACTCTGAGAAACCATTTCGGACTGCTTTTACGTTAATGATGTAGTTCTACCACTATTGCTTTAAAAATGACTATGGAGTTATATACTAGGTAAGTTATAATTAGGTGGTGACTGTTTATGCCGGAGCGACTGTCTAAAAGCCGGCGCTGTTCTTATGGCGACGGGCCCCCAGGTACGGTCCGTGGCGCAGTGGTTAAGGCGCCTGCCACCAATGCCAAAGGTGCGAGGTTCGAAAACGGGTTCCGGCGTCGGACTTTTCTCCTCTGGTAAGTGTCACCGTTAATTCGGGCGGACCGTCGGGGGTTCTTTCTCCGGGTACTCCGGTTCTTCCACCCCACCCCCCCTCCCCCCCCCCCCCACCCACCCCCCACACTTTGGTACCGGTTTCAGGCCACTTTACAAATTTCAAATGCAAGCGATCAAAAATCTCTGTAACTTCAGTAGCTGAACTGGCCCTTCGTCTGTCTTGTACTGTGTTTGTCTTAAATGGCGTAAATCCGTGTCTGTTACGTGAGTGTGCGTGTTGGGTTTCAGTTCGCGGCGCTTTGAGTCGATTTGCCCCAAAATTGAGAAAAGCGCCTATATAATAACAGTATTATTATTATTATTACTGCAACTGTGAAAGTATTCTTCTTTTTTTTTTTCTTCGTATTTTTGTTATTCCGTCACCCAAGCAGAAAGTTTAAAAACATTATATTATGTGTTATAGAGATACTAAGATAGAACCGTAGTCTTTAGTTTGCTTGTGTTAGGGAGGTTCAGGTCGGGTTGGGGCCGTTGGCGCCGGCCATTAGACGCCTTGGCGACGGGCTTCACCCGTCCCGAGCGGCCATTGTCCATTTGTTTGAAAACTGTTGTGTGAGTGTGTGTGATTGCGAGTTGCACCTGAGGTGGCGAAACGAATTTCTCTTTTTGAGATAATAAAGTTCTTATTATTCTTATTCTAATAATGGAACAGATATGTATGCCTACATTACGATAGAGGAAGTTAGTGGAAATAAAACGAACCACACAGTGGCGTGGGAACATTTTTGTAAGAGGCAAAAAGAGTGGTGCCAGATTTGCTTGGCGCCTGAGGCACCACCCTTGAACTAAAATAGTTGATGTATCTCACAATCTGTAATGTAGCCTTCATAGGACAATAAGCAGTTTTTAAAAAATCAGCCTCAGGTGTAATAGGTTAACGGAATAGTACCGAGAAGGGGGTGAGTGTGCCCTGAAATCGTAATACTTGGGGGGGGGGGGGGGAACCCAGTAACAATGGGAACTAATTATACTATCTATCTAGACGTAGATAAGGTGGATGTATCCCTTGAACAACTGCCGTCGCATTTATTTCACACCTTTAATAAATACCCCTTTATTATATATGTCTACATCAAATGGTGTACAAACATTCCAGTAAAACACATGATACACAATGAAACAACCAACAGCTACTCAGAAGCAACAACAACCGATTTAGTATTTTACTACTAACTGGCAGTTTTAAAAAGTGTTTCAGGGTTTTGTAGGTACCGAGAACGTTGCCTGGCAATGTGATCTCAGATGAAAAGCCAACTTTACAACCGATCTGTGTGTTGCACCCCTAGTATAGCGCGGAATGCGGCATCCCTAAATCGGCTTTAAGTGATGTTTCAGTGGAAGCGGACAGACACATTTTGAAAAGGCGACGCTTTTGTTTGAAATTAAAATTGCACCACAAATTGCCTTGTTTGTTGCCTTTTCAATGTTAGTATGTCGTCATCACTGACCCTCAATCACTTCACAATGCCTTTTTTTCAGTGTATGACGCCCTCTTAGTCTTGTACCTAAACCCTAACATAGTCTTTCTCGGTATGATGAAGTACACCCGGCCGATCAATGAAAGCACGATCAGATTCCTATGGGACCCTGCGGTTAAATAAACACATAGAGATATGTGCCGCTTCTGTTTCCGGTTGATCTCAGTTGTAGATGGACTTCAAAGGACAATTCAGTCAGGGCCATTGACGACACAAAGCCGACATGATATACTGAGCATCAAGACTGAGGCATAGATTTTGCATGATGGCCTTGCACACGTGTGGCCGCAGACGTTCCGTCATAAGAATCTATGCATTTTACAGGGGATTCCTGCAGACAGAAGTGGTTTGCCACTGAGACGGTCTTATCCTCCCATTAATTACTCTTCTTGAGACTTCCATGCAACACCTCCTGGCCGCCCGCTCCGGCAGAAATGGTCGCGATTGCCACTGACCTGCAGTATTCTAACAAACAGTGTACCTTCGTTTGATATATGATGTCAGGCCCTGCAATGCTGCATCACGACTGCAGTGGTATCATTTCTTTTTTTTTTAATGACTTTTGGCAATTTGTTGTGCTGTGACTGTTAATTGGATTTTATATTTTCCGGCTCCGCCGTCCGCCGGCCGTGCGATGCTGGGAGTTGATACACGCTGATTCTTGTTAGTACCATTCGAATGCGGATCTCAGAAGAACAGCGCGCATTATGCTGTGGCAATACAACCAACGTGCTTTTCTCCCCTTTCAATCATCTCAGGAGTGGCTCTTCCCACGCCACGCTCAACATCACTGCCTACGGAATAGCGCGAGTGCATCGAAGCGAGTACCAGCAAGCTCAGTTCAGGCCCCCACATTCCAGCCGAATGACTGTATTTCTTACAACAGCGTGTGCATGTGTGTACTCTTTAGAAACCTTTTTGGACTGCTTTCACGCTAATGCTGTAGTTCTACTACCCGCTATTGCTTTATAAAATGACTGAAGTTATATACTAGTTAAGTTGTAATTGAGGTGGTGACTTTTTATGCCGGAGCGGCGGCTGTCTAATAGCCGGCGCTGTTCTTATCAGTGGCGACGGGCCCCCAGGTAGCAACTGTGAAAGTATAATTCGTCTTTTTTTGTTTGTTTGTGTAACCCAGATTCTTCAGGAAAAGATGATCCTTAATTAACACCCATTCCCTCTCTCAGAAAGTAATACCAAAAGGTTTTCTCAAACAGTTTAAAAGATATTTATTTTCACTATAACATCAATAATAGGATCAATTAACCGGTTGTATGGCAACACAAAAACCGATGCTCAGTGACTCAGAGACAAAATAAAGCATGAGAGATCAGACTGACAGCAACCCGATCCGTGGACACAGTAAAAAACAGCAAAAGAAATATAGGCGCCATAACATAAAACAAAGGCAATGTTTTTTTCCCATTACAAATATTCATACTAGAACATATAATTGAGCACACCGTGGGACCTAATACAAAATAGATCCTTCGATTTAACTGCAAAACCCCTCACAGCAAAAACACAGTATATTAGGGCTATGTTATGCCTGTTTGATCTGGCCCGAGCAGTTAGTTAGTTAGTTTTTTGGGTTTAACGCCGAGCAGGCGACTAAGGCCATCTCACGGCGGGATGGGTAAAAATCTGGTCAGCCAGACTAAAAGCAAGGTCTTAAGACAAGATGTAAATATAGATTAAAAATCTCAGGCTAAAATGTCGCACATGTCTTTAAAAGAAACGTATACAGACTCTCAAAAATGGCAAATAAAAAATATTTACATAGTCTATGAATGCTCAGATCTTATTAAAAATATTGCATTCTCTCAAGAAATTGAAGATTTTGTCCGGGGGAACATCCCGGAACAAAACCTTCAAGGAGTCTGCTGTGAAGTGTTTATATCTCGTGTCAATCAGATCAGCACAATACAGCAAAAAGTGTCGAACAGAAAACTGCTCATCACAGGCAAAACACCATCCTGTTTAAGTAAGTAAGAGTTAATGTGACGTGTGCCCGATGTGGAGCCGAGCAAGGACAGTCTCCTCACGGCGGCTGCCGCAGCGGAAAGGTAGACTGTCGGATAACGTAGGAAGAGCTTCATGAAGCTTGTTCCCTTCCTCTTTGTCCAGCTCAAGCGCAACAAAGCTACACAAATCACCCTGTTTAAACTTATTCCATTTATTCATCTCGGCATGAAATTTGCGACCGACCGACCGACCTCAACAGAGTGAGTTTGCCGGAGCCTCGAATCCACAAGTTAGCCTCCTTGGCCGCCCAGGTAGATTGATTATTCCATAAGTTTAATACATGTCGGTTAATACAACAGCCCTACACGCGATTGTATCATCCCAACACCAAGAAATCCACCCTTTAAGCCCCATTTAAGACTGCAGGTGAAAATCCAATTACAAACACTAATCAATATTTGGCT
The DNA here is from genome assembly GCA_036245525.1 of Semisulcospira habei. Classification (NCBI taxonomy): domain Eukaryota; kingdom Metazoa; phylum Mollusca; class Gastropoda; family Semisulcospiridae; genus Semisulcospira; species Semisulcospira habei. Next base: position 302,971,721 of record BTPG01000001.1, on the reverse strand, counting down.
CAAAGTCAAAACACCCAAGATATTACCAATTCCACAGATACATGCTGAGACAAAGATACACGTGGTTCTTGTACTATTAGAATCCAAGAATATCCCCTGCATCACAATATAATTCGCATAAAAAGAAATTCATCCTATACATTTAATGCAATCCCTAAATGAAGTCAACAATATTTCTTAATTAAAACACTTTACCAACCTGAATTAGCATCCGAGAAGTCAGTGCATGCTCTCTGTCCCCGCTCAAACAATAAAATGGCAGAGGAAGAGGAATTATCAAAGAGGAAATTGCCACACCAGGAAGTAAAAAATCAGGACCAAAATAATTACTAAAATATTACAAACTACACCAAAAAGTATTCCTGCAATATTATTACAAGGTCATTTCCAAAAACCCAAACTAAAAAATATGCTTGAGGAAAAAGGAAAATTTATTTGTCTCTGTCTAAAAAGGGAAAACAACAAGAACAATTCTAATGTCAATCCACTAAGCTTACTCAAAATACAACTTATTAACCTATCACAGAGGTGATATAGGTTACATTTGTTTATGCGTATTTTTCATTTGGAACCCCCCCCCCTCCCGCCGATCCGCCCCTGGTATTAAAAAGTGACTGACAGACCTACAGCCTCAGCTCTGACGAACAAAGAGGCCAAAGGGTCGGGCCAGGTCGGACTCTATAATATATGGGCAATATGGACGGGAATCCAAAGGCCACGGAACACAGTGTCGTTTCCGTACTGTCCAGTCTCTTAGCCATAGTCAGTCCCAGGCATCCCCTAATATTTAAATCCCCTGAAAAACACTACCGCCAACCAGCTGCACATTTGCCATGCACAAAATAACGAAAAAACAGCACATTGACAGTCTCATTTCTTGGCTATGAACCTGATTCCTTACCAACCCCACACACATCATCATCATCATCAGTCCCTTGCCCGAACTGGGCGTTGGGGGGACTGAAAGGCAGCAGCAACAGACAGTGCTCTCCACTGAGTTCTATTTTGGGCGGTGGCAAGCAAGTCTGACATCTCGAGTTCGGTCCATTCTTTTATGTTTGCGACCCAACTCTTTCTCTGACGACCTCGCCGACGACTTCCTTCGAGAGTGCCTTGGAGGATAGTCTTGGACAAGGTGTTGTGTCGGGTCACGTGGCCAAACCAAGCAAGCTTGCGCCGTTTCACGGTTGCCAGAAGGGGTTCATGTGGGCCCACCAGGGAAGTGACGATGCTCCGTACATATTCGTTGGTCTTGTGCTCGCGGTACGAGATGCGGAGCAACTTCCTCAGGCACTTGTTCTCAAAGGCCTGGATTTTCTTTTCTGAGTCTGCAAGCAGTGTCCAAGTCTCACAGCCGTAGAGTAGAATAGACACTATGAGGGACTTGTAAAGCCTGTACTTGATGGTGAAGCTGATGGAGTTACTTCGCCATATCCTGTCCAGCCTGGCCATTGCGGATGTTGCTGTACCTATCCTGATACGGATCTCTGCTATGCAACTACCGTCTTTGGACAGGGTGGCTCCCAAGTACTTGAAGCTATTGACCTCTTCTAGCTTTTGGCCATTCATGTGAATGTTGCTGCTGCTGTCGCTTGTGGTGTTGATCATCACTTTGCTTTTATCCGTACTGATCTCCATGCCATAAGACCCTGCGCTACTTGAAAGTTTGTCTGTCAGGTTTTGGAGCTCACTATTGCTGCCTGCCATGAGGTCAATGTCGTCTGCGAATCGAAGATTGCACAGGGATCTGCCACCAATAGAGATTGAAGTATGGTGGTCGTGGAGGGTTTCCTGCATGATCTTCTCCAGGAATATGTTGAAAAGGACAGGAGAGAGCAGGCATCCTTGACGGACACCGATCGTCGTCCTGAAGAACTCGCCTGACTGATTGTTAAGTAGAACCGCGCTGCAGGCGTTCTTGTAAAGCGCTTCTATCATTTGGATCAGTCCCTCCTCTATGTTGAACGATCTCATGACTTGCCAGAGTCCGTCGTGCCAGACGCGATCAAATGCTTTCCTGAAATCAATGAAGTTGTGGTAGAGTTCGCGCTGATGCTGCAGATGTTTCTCGATCAGGACGCGGCAGTTGAAAATCTGCTCTACAGTGCTTCTTCCAACTCTGAAGCCAGCCTGTTCTTCTGCCAGCAGTTCCTCGGCGAAAGTTTTGAGGCGGTTGAGAATGATTCTAAGCATTACTTTGCTAGGGTGACTTATCAGACTGATAGTTCTGTAGTTCTGGCACTGTTTCAGGTTTCCTTTCTTGGGGAGCGGGATCACTAGAGACTGTATCCATTCTACTGGCCATTTCTTTTGCTCCCAGATCTTTTGACAGAGTGTAGTGAGGACCTTCGTTGTTACTTCTCCTCCATGTTTCAACAGTTCAGCAGGTACGTTGTCTACACCTGGAGACTTTCCTCCTTTCAGGCCGCGTACGGCTGCTTCCACCTCTTCAGCTAACACTGGCAGGTCTTCAGCCTTCCTGGCCCCAGCCTGGTTGTTTTGGAGGATGCTGGTGTCTGGCTCAGCCTTGTAGTTATACAAGTCTCGGCAGTACTCAGTCCATCTGTTTAGTACAGCAGTGTTTTCCGTAAGGAGTTGGCCGCTGCTGTCTTCGATGACTGTGGCTGTTCGCTGTTGAGTCTTGGTGAGGGTCCTTAGCGTTTCATAAGCCTTCTTGCTGTTGCCATTTGCCATGCCCTCTTCCACGCTACAACACTGGTCTTCAATCCAATCTTCTTTGGCTTCTTTCATCCTCTTCCTGATTTTCTTGTTGACAAGTCTGTACTTGTTTGCTGATGTGAGGTCTTGGCCTCTCTTTTTCTTCCAGGCTCTCCTCTCATCACAGAGATCGAGGATGTCATCGGTGACCCAGGGCTGTTTGCGCTTCCTCTGCTTCCCCAGCACTTCTTCTGCTGTAGAAAGTAACACCTCTTTTATATTTCCAGCAAGGGTGTCTACGTCGCAGTCCAAAGTAGCCAAGGCTGCAAATCTGCCCCACACACAAGCAGAGCTGAAATCAGCCGGCCCCTCAAATCACTACGTCAACGGCAACTCAACATAGGCCCACAGTTGTCCACTGGATAAGCTCAGGATGGTATGAATCAAAGCACCAAACACGTCTCCTTTCATCTAACCAGACATTTCCAGCAAATTTCAACATTCAGCTCTACTACAAATTTTCAAACAAGGCAAAAATTATTTTTAAAAACACCGGTCCTTGCACTGCCTCAACTGTCCAATTTAAATATATAACGTGACCTGTGAGAGAAACTCTCCCGCCTGAACACCATTCAATCTGCCATCAATGCAACCCTTAGACACTAGCTAAGTCATACCCAAAGTGACACCATTGAATGTTACTGCATCTTTATGTTATGGCCCATTATGTGAAGCGCCTTGTTGTGGCGTTCACTGTGCTGTTGATGTTTTGGATCATGCATATCTGATGCCATGAAAAACAGACTAGATATAGTCAGAATGCCTCCAAAACTGGCATGTGCATCAAGTAATATATCTGATCTTTGGAAATGTTGCATTTGAGACACAGGCACATGAAAGTGTTCTTTTTTCTTCATATTTTTCCACTACCCACACCCCTACTTTTTCTGTTTTTCAAAGTTTACACACACATGCAATACAGTCAAACTGACTTCTGGTGGGCTGGACAACTGAAAAAGGTTACCATGACACTGACATTGATGAAAAATGAGCTTTCAGACCCAAGGCCATTTACTTGTGTATCTCATGGCAGCCAAAAAGACAATGCCCAGGCATCCTCATTGACCCTGTTGTCTGGTGACAACAAGCAGGAAGAGGCCTGTAACCAGCTGCCATGCCCTATATGCTGCTTGCAATCTTTTCCACAGTCAAAAGGGGCCATGAAACAGCTGTGCAATTTAAACATTAAGTCTACTGAACTAACCCACAGACAAAAGACTACACAAAACAGCCAAAACTATGCTACGCAGGACACACCTCATACCCAAACAAGTGTCTGGAGTGCTTATTTAGGAGGTAGCAGGGGAAAATGGTTATGTACAGTTCATATTTCATAGTTCATGATCTCCATACACTTTGCCCAGGCTTGCGCCCTGGAGAGGTCACTCCAGTGACTGACCCAGCAAGCGCATATAATCCATTGTCTTCCGAGACAGGATGCCAAACTGCCAAACAGTTCATATTTATATAAAACACACTTGACAGAGTCTCAAAAGACCTCAGCTCATGTTGCAAATGCAGCAGGCATGTGTGTGCCAAACCTGTGAACACTCCTGTAAAAGCCTGTACTGGTGGCCGCAACTGCTGGTCCCATAACAATGCACTCAAATGAGCTTTACGCGGTGTAATAGTGCTTGTGTTTGGCTCAGAATAGACACCAGAGACATCCTTTATGACAATTACAGCAGAATGACACCTCAGACGCAGCCAGTGTAGCTGGATCATGCAAAATAACACTTCTGCATGTCACACTATGTTGGCGGCTTATTTCACTGAGGTCAGCTGTCTGATGAAATGAACATGCTGACACTGTTTCATTGTAGTTTTGATCTTAACCTTTGACCTTAAGCCCCCCCCCCCCTCCCCCCACCCCTCCCCACCCCACAACTTCAATAACTCAAAGAGTGAATTTTTTTTAACGCATTTATCAAACTGAACGCCCCAAACCCCACCCCTTTCAAGGTCAAGGTCAAAGGTCAGACTCATGACTACCTGTAAGACAAAAAATAAGTGAACACACTAACCATAGCTCACAGTGCAGGTAAACAGGTGTTGCGACGCAAAACATGCAAAAACGCCTATAAAACTGCAATCGCAAAAAAAGCAATTTTTTGGCAAAATTGAAATTTTTCATGATTTTCTCAGTTTTCCAAATGCAAAAGTCCAAACTCAATCATATGGTTACATTAAACCAGCTTCTGATCTATGTCACATATGGCATGTGGTGCCCTGACAGGCCACGTAACACAGTGCCGTTTCCGTACTGTCCAGTCTCTTCGCCATAGCTCAGTCCCAGGCATCCCCTAATATTTAAATCCCCTAAAAAAAAGCACTACCGCCCACCAGCTGCACATTTGCCATGCACAAAATAACAACAACAACAACAACAAAAAACCAGCACATTGACAGTCTCATTTCTTGGCTATGAACCTGATTCCTTACCAACCCCACACTCAAGCACAGCTGAAATCAGCGTGCCCCTCAAATCACTACGTCAACGGCAACTCAACATAGGCCCACAATTGTCCCCTGGATAAGCTCAGGATGGTATGAATCAAAGCACCAAACATGTCTCCTTTCATCTAACTAGACATTTCCAGCAAATTCCAACATTCAGCCCTACTACAAATTTTCAAACAAGGCAAAAATAAAATTATTTTTAAAAAACACCGGTCCTTGCACTGCCTGAACTGCCCAATTTAAATAGATAACGTGACCAAAGGCAGAGGGTTGGGCAGCTGGGCGGGGAAAAGGAGGGTCAAACGATAAGAGGCGCAAGAGCGGTGTGCGCAGAACGGCATTTCCGCCCCGCTAAAACGTGCTAGCAAGGGGCCTGTATCGACAGTATAGTAGGAGCGGATGTGAATACGAGATATAGCATATCCAAGGTGTGGACATTACATCTTACTTCATTTCGCCGATCCGAAATTTGGACTACGCAAAATGTGAGTAGCCAGTGTTACTATTGAAAATGTGACTTTGATTTTTAAGTGTCTTCTATTAGTAGGTGTCGGCAACCTAATGTTCTGCGCGGGTCCAACGCGATGAGAGTGCGATTTTTACCTGTTTTTCAACTCGCTCTGATGCAAATAATTTGACTTTGAAAGAAAAAAATTTATATTGTGATAATGTTTGTCTTTCCAAAGATATCATTAGTTTTGTTTTTAGTGCACTAAGTCATTTATATGGACGACAGTGAGTGTCGATGTGTTTTCGTCACGTGGCGTGCTTTTTGCGGGGCAGATAGCGTAGGTGTAATTTATGCTGAAACTCATACTTCTACGTCTGAGGGCGCCTCCGCAATTCAACCTTCAGATTTGGTATTTTCACCATTCTTGGCTTAAAGCAGCTCGTTGCCTTTGTTGAACACTTTAGTGATTCACAGCATATGGTTACGCTGCTGAACGTGCGTTTTTAGCAAACTTTCATGACCTTTTTCCGAATATCATAAAATCCGCTGAAAATAACACATAATATGTGAGAGCGGAGACGCCCTCCGCAGAAGAAAGCAGTCACTGCTCTGCGTCGTCTGACTTTTCAATAAAAGACATGTAGGCCTTCTTTTCAGGCGTGTCTAAAACTGATGTGGTCAGAAAATGAGAAAAACTGAAAAAGAATACAGTTTATTTTGTCTCCTTTTGTTCGGCAAGCTATAGGTCATCAAAACGAGGCAGTGAGTTTACGCGATTTTGTTTTCTTTCTTATGTTTGTTTGTTTGTTTTTGTTGTTGTTGTTGTTGTTGTTGTTGTTGTTGTTTTTGTTTGTTTTTTTCACGTTTCGATTTTTTCCCGGTCCGATCACGGCCGATAGTATGTTCATCCCTCTATCTATGGCCTAGGGCGTCTCCGCTGGTCAGTCTACAAATCTGGTTTTGGAATCCATTCGAAAGATCAGATTCTTGGCTATAAGCAGCGTGTTGCCATAAAAACAAAACCATAGCCATTCATGAGATATTCTGCAAGAAATGCGTTTATAGAATTTGTTTCTGACTTTTGATGATCATCATAAAATCTGGAAAACAATATGCGTTCGGTGTTCCAATAAATTGCCATTCAGTTTCCAGTAGGACTGTCTATATTGCATGGATCTAGAAAAAATGACGTAAACGTTCTCTGCAAAAAAAAAAAAAAAAAAAAAAAAAAAAAAAAAAAAAAAAAAAAAAACCACCCAGTCACTGTGCTGTACGTCGTCTGACTCAACAGTATGAAAAAGTCGCGTCAGTCTTCTGGCGTGTCTGTAATGTCTCATGAAAATTAAAATAAATCTGTTTTTTTTTCGTTTTTGTATCTTCGCCTCTTTTTAATGATGTTATTGTTTTTGTTGGCTCACGTGCGAAGCAAAGTTAGTCTATGTTCTGGGCCATCGTCCGGGGTAAATTTAATGTTGGCATTTTCCCTTTTTTTCTTTTTTCAACCAACAGTCTTCACACTTCCCCCAAGGACACTTTCTGGCAAGACCTTTCTAAAATGCCAGTTTCAGTAACCTGTCTCAAATGTCAAGGTCATAGGGGATCAGGAAATAGGTCCAAAACAGACATATTTTGACAAAATTAGTTTTTGTTTGTTTGTTTTTTTTTTTTTACTGAACTATTCACAACTCCAAAACAAACGTGGTACAAAAATACCTTAGTGATGGTAAGACCTTTCTATGCATACTAATTTGGTTGACTCATTGGAAAGGTTCAGGGTCACAATAGATAAGGAAATAGGTTAAAATAGCCATATTTTAAATACTAAAAATAATAATACCGGTTATTATGTAGGCGCTTTACCCAATTCTGCGAATCGGCTCAAAGCGCCGCGAACTGAGCACAACACGCACGCTCACGTGAAACACACGCATTCACTCTGAAGACAAAGACAGTACAAGACTAAATCATGACATTCACATGGTGCGAAGAGTCAGCTCAGCTACTGAGGTTTCGGAAATTTTGATCGCTTTTATTTGAAATTTATAAAGTGGCCTGAAACCGGTACCGAAGTGGAGGGGGAGGAAAAGCCGGAGTATCCGGAGAAAGAACCCCCGACGGTCCGCCCGAATTAACGTGACACTTAGTAGAGGAGAAAAGTCCAACGCCGGAACCCGGTATCGAACCTCGCACATCTAGCATTGGTATCAGGCGCCTTTACCACTGTACCACGGACCGCCCCATATTTGGACAAAAGATTTTTTCCCCCTCAAATACTATTCACAACTTCAAACCCAAACTTGGTACAGAGATACCTGACGGTAAGACCTTCCTATGCATACTAATTTGGATGACCGATCGGAAAGGTCAAGGATAAAAAAAGATCAGAAAATAAGTAACAAATGGCCATTTGTTTTACTTTTTTCTTCTTCTCGAATACTGTTTACAACTTACATGCTAAGCCTGATGGTAAGACCTTCCTATGAATGCTAAAGGGTCACAAGAGATCGCAAACGATGTGAAACATGTGTATTTTTGTTTAAAATTTAGTTTTAATCAGCATTTTGGCACAACTGTTCAACCAAATTTGGCAGAAAGGTAGCTGATTTAAAGACTTTTTTATGCAAACTAATTTGGTTCACTACTTGCAAAGGTCAATGGTCACGCGAGGTAGTCAAAGTGTGACTGAAAGTGCAACTCTGAACATTTTTGAGAAAACATGGATTTCGCATGTACAAATGCCATCCTGTTACTTATGTTAGAACACTTGAACAATGACTTATTTCAGTCACCTGTCGGAAAGGTCTAGGTCACACAGGTTAGCGGATTACTTATGTGGATCGGCCATGCACGTGAGCCTTGAGGACTTTGCCATTCTTGTTCTGCACGCTACGCGTAATCGGAATGAGTGTGTGCAAGACAGTAAGTGTCCGCGTATTCTTTTTCGCGTCACGTAGTGGCGCTGTTCAGGGCCAGTACACACGCTGAAAAAAACATCTCTCTACTTCATTGTATGGCTAGGGCGTGTCATCTATTCAACCTACATAACCGGTATTAGAACCACCTGCAGTTCGCTGCATTTTCTTTTAAAACTTTAGTGATTTAAGAGCCGTGATGCAGAACGTGCGTGTTTTCTTTTTCTCATTTTTTACAGACCGTCACAAAATCCGGTGAAAATTACACATGAGTTATTCTCCCCCGCTGATGACTAAAAAGTGGAAACGGAAGTACACATTAAAATGTTGCCTGATCTGTACAGAAATATACATACATTATGTCATAAAGTGAACATCTAAAGATACTTTACATTAAAAGCAATAGGACCAACTCAATACGTTCTGGGGCTCAAATGTCATGTCATTCAATTTCCAGTAGATTGTGTCATCTAAGATAGATGACTGTTAAGCGCATAGCGGAACTGGTACCCTATGCGTTTAAAACAGCCTCTTTCTCTGGACGTTGTTTAATTCAATAGCATAAGGGAGGGGGGGAGGGGGGGGGGGGCGAAGGGGACGGGTGACGTGGACTAAATTCGTGTTGCGCGATTGGCGTTTTATTGTTTCTCGTGATTGCAATTTTTTTTTATCCTCTTGATCCGTGAAGACTGAAGGATTCGTCGTGAAACGCAAAAACAAAACAAAAAAAAAAAAAAACAAAAAAAAAAAAGACTAAGATCTTCATGAATTATGATCCGTAAAAACGTCCTGGTTCTTTCTTGGAACGTGAAAAGTCTACGGACTGTAAAGTTTAAGAAGGTTGTGAAAACTAAGTCTGTGTATCATGAACATCTAGTCCCACAGTCCCAGTCCTCCTCAACACCGCCCCCCTCCCCCTCCCCCTTCTTATTTCAGATAATTATAAATAAAATTTAAAATTCGGACCAAATCGATCATGCGTTTACAGGCTTACAACAAATATTGAAGCGATAGTTATCTAGCCTCAAAAAACATCAGCCATAAAATCAAACTATTATTTTGTTTTCTTCTTCGCCAGAAAAATTGGGGGAACCAGGGGATACTCTTGGGGCAGGGGTGGGGGTGGAGGGTGGGGGTGGGGAGGGCACTTCCTACACCCCCATTCCACCCCCCCCCCCCCCCACACACACACACCGCCCGGCCACGCGCCGGTTCCTACGCCACTGCATTTCATGCATATACCACCGCTACCTCAAGGCGCGAATCTGGAGGGGAGGGGTACAGGGGTTCCGGACCCCCCCCCCCCCCTCCCACACCTACCTTTTAAAAAATGCTATAACAAAGTCCCTTTTTGGGGTGTTGTTCCCCCCCCTCCCCCACGTGTAAAATTTTGGCGCGTTTTCACACACGCACCCCCCGCCCCCCCCCCCCCCCCCGCCCCCTTCCCTCTTTTTACGATTTTCCGGCCTCTGGAAGCAAGGTCTAGCGTCGGGGAGGCCTTTTGTATCAGGTTCCAAACAAAAAGTTGGACCCCCCCCCCCAGTCGAGGTAACTGATCCGCCCCTGCAATGAATAAATCAACTGAAAATACATAAACAATAAAACACACAACTAACTAAATAATAATTAACAAATGTGGCGAGTGCTTTTGGCGCATTTTTCAAACTTCTTGACATTATGTTTTTCATTTCATCATTTTTCAGGAGCTCTAGGTCGACTCGCGCTAGGAGCAAGAATCCTCTGGTGTTTTTTGATTTAGAGACGACAGGACTCATTCAGTCTGATGAACCGCTGCCTGACATTATACAAATCGCGGCTATTTATGGAGATGACATTTTTGACAGGTAAGGATCATGTTTACATGCACAAATTATGCGTATCGATACACTATCGTGTCAGCACTTGCTTTCGTGGTATTATCGGTATTACCGTTAATATCGCAATAGCTGGTTCCGAAACCAAACATGCTCAGTAAAAGGGTGGGAGTTTTATCCAGTGAGGCTACATGCACAACTTCCTCGCCATTCCCATTGTAACAGTCAATGAAATAAGTGTGATTTCAATCGTTTCTTCCCAGTGCACAAAGGCCATCGGCCGGGCCGGCGCGGGCCAACGGCGGCCGATGTCAGCCAGATGGACTTTTGCGCATTGGGTTGTCATTTATTGAACAAGTAAAGACACATTTGAACTCAAAATGGCGACTGACATTTTTTTTTCAATAATAGTATTTGTATTTGTATTTGCAGAACACGGGAGGTTGTCAAAGTGTGAAAAGTACTTACATTTTTGAGAAAACATGGATTTCGCATGTACAAATGCCATCCCGTTACTTATGTTAGAACACTTGAACAATGACTTATTTCAGTCACCTGTCGGAAAGGTCTAGGTCACACAGGTTATATTACTTATGTGGATCGGCCATGCCATAGGGACTTTGCCATTCTTGTTCTGCACGCTACACTTGATCGGAATGAGTGTGTGCAAGACAGTAAGTGTCCGCGTATTCTTTTTCGCGTCACGTGGCGCTGTTCAGGGCCAGTACACACGCTAGGTGTGTAAGAAATAAATGCAACATGGCTAGCTAGCCAATATCATATGTATTGGCTAGTCAGATGTGCTTAAAAAAGTCTCCCACTTAATTCAAATCAATGGTAGTCCTGATTTCTGCTTTCCTTTGATAAAACCAATACAGGTCAGCTAAAGTGTATAAGATACCCGAGAGCCACGTCACGGACTCCCAGTAAGCAAAATGTCCTCGGGTTGCTGTTAGCCTCTTCTGGCCCTTCACAGCCTTTTGCTCATCTAGTATCCTCTTGGAAATTAGACATATTCCGAGGCTGTTAGAAGATCATCATCCATAGGGCTATCGATGCGTAGGACAATCGACCAACAACGTCAAGTTTCTCATTGCGTATGACTATCCCCAATGCGCAAAAGGCCATCGCACCGACGACGGACGACGTTGGTCCGCGCACAGCCGTGCGCGGGCTGACGTCGGCCCGATGGCCTTGCGCACTGGGTATATATAATGTATGACTATTGATACGTAGGACTTTCGACACACACACACCCTAAGTCGACGAAGGAATTGTGGCCCTGTTATATCCAATTCCGCGATAAACTGGTGCGTGCAATACTGAGGATAAGTGGTGTCTATGCGGCGTAGTGAAACAGTAGCTCCATGTTACTATCAGCGTGTCCTTTCTTCTTTTCGCGGGAATCAGTATTCGTGTTCCGGGTTTGAGTAGCATCTGCCATTCAACTTCTGCTTGTACGTTTGTCACTTCTTTTCGTTGAAAGCTGGACTCACTTTTGTTTTGTCTTATAACTTTCATAGGAACAGGAGCCAAATAACCATTGTTCGGAAATCAGACGTAGGTAAAAATAGCACGTGTTCCGGACAAACGCAACACTATGCGATACCGCATGTTTGTCCGGGCATCGCATGTTTGTCCGGGCGTTTAATCTACTGTTAGGATCAAAAGACGCGCAGACTTTACCTAGTTTTGATTTCCGGAAATCGTCTATTCCGTGAGTGAGCTTAATTAGCCCTGCGCCAAACACTAAGCAAGGTGATGCGCTCGAGACGTACTGCATTCGGATACGAGGCTTTATGCGCGTCTCGAATAATACGACTGAAATACCCACGTTTTGGAGTTGTCCAATGAGGACTGCAGTATAATTAAGGAGACAGATCGACCATGATAGTTCAATTGTGGTGCCAGAATAGCTTGGCGCCTATAGGCGCCAAGCTATTCTGGCACCACAATTGAACTATCATGGTCGATCTATATCTTGCTGGGAGTGTCGGGATTGAATGAGTTAACACGTGGTCCAACTCCTAGTTTCTGTTTCTGTTTCTTCTCAGTGAAACAACGCAAACCAAAAATGAAAGCTGGTCTACTTAGGGTTTGTAGTAAGGGTAAAAAGGGCCCCAAATGCGCGCACGTGCGCGGGCCAACGGCGTCTGACGTCGGCCCGATGACCTGGTGCGTATTGGGGCAGGCTTTTCATCGAATGTGTAGCTATAATGTAAACAAGTAACTAAAAGTGAAAATACATCGAATTCGTTGAAAATGTATTTTCTTTTCAACACGGCAACACTAAAATCGTTTTCTATCGAGTCATAACAGTTCTCACTCTCTCTCTCACTCTCTCTCTCACTCTCTCTCTCACTCTCTCTCTCTCACACTCTCTCTCACACTCTCTCTCACTCTCTCTCTCTCTCTCTCTCTCTCTCACTCTCTCTCTCTCTCACACACTCTCTCTCTCACACTCTCACTCTCACACTCTCACTCTCACTCACACTCTCTCACTCTCACTCACACTCTCTCACTCACACTCACTCTCTCACTCTCACTCTCACTCTCTCACTCTCTCTCTCTCTCTTTAAACACTTTAATAAAGACGAATTTCTGTGGGACCTGCACAATGCTTCGTTTACTGAGGTTTATGATCACCAATCTCCTGACAGTGCCTTGTCGTGCTGGATGGATCTGTTTCTCAGTGTACTCAATAAACATGCGCCAATACGTGAAAAACGAGTTAAACATTCCACCATACCACCGTGGTTAACAGCGGATATCAAGCAGCCATGTCATTTAGAGACAAACTGAAAAAAAGAGCAAAAGTACGAAGAATACAAAAAACAACGCAATCGTGTCAAATATTTAGTTAGAGCGTCTAAGAAGTCTTTTTTCCAACAAATGATTCGAGACAAAAAGGACACGGCATCTGTTTGGAAAGCTCTGAACGTCATAACAAAGGGTAAATCAGCACCCGAAATCCCATCTCATATGTCAGCTGATATATTAAATAACCATTTCTTAACGACAGCCGAAATATTGGCATTGTCAGCTGCAAATAATAGTAAACCGTATGAAGTGCCGAGTTCTCTCAGAGAACACTTTAAAAAAAAACAACTATATCAAATACTTTCACCATCCCTGATATTACAGTTGCGGAAGTCGGCAGATATATTTTTAGCATGCCCAACAAAAAGTCTGCTGGCATTGATGGTATTGATAATGAAACCCTAAAAATCTCATTACCGTATACAGTACAATCACTAACATATATTTTCAATCTCTGCATAAAGCAAAGTACATTTCCAACCATTCTTAAAGAAGCAAAGGTAATCCCAATCCCTAAATCAAAAGATCTTGAAGATATTAATAACTATCGTCCAATCTCCCTTCTGTCAGCTTTGTCAAAACCCCTTGAAAAGCATATTCAAAAACATCTCCTTGATTTTCTGGAAAAAGGTAAATTACTTAATATTCACCAGTCTGGTTTTAGACCGAAACATTCTTGTCAGTCAGCACCGACACATATTGTAGACAGCTGGCTGGAATCAATCAATAAAAGCCTGATGTCAGGAGCAGTTTTCTTAGACCTTAAAAAGGCGTTTGACCTTGTGGACCATGACATTCTCCTAAATAAGCTAACAGTTTATCACTTGGACGCAACCGCTATAGCATTCTTCCGATCATATCTCGAAGACAGAAAACAAATGGTGTACGCCCATGGAAGATACTGTAAGCAAGGAAATGTAAAATACGGCGTCCCCCAGGGATCTATTTTGGGCCCTCTTCTATTCATACTATTTATTAATGATCTACCGTTGCATATCACTAATTCTGACGTTAATTGTAATCTATTTGCTGACGATACGAGTCTTCATGTTTCTGGCAAAAAAACGACGGACATTAGCCATAGTTTACAATGCAGTCTCAATGAGGTATCTGACTGGTGTAGACAGAACCATATGGTTCTTCACCCAGCAAAAACAAAGAGTATCTTAATCGCCACGCGGCAAAAACATCAACGCCGACTACAGCCATTACAATTACAATTAAACGCTGAACCTGTTGAACAAGTCACTGAGCGTAAATTCTTAGGAATACATGTTGATGATCAACTGTGCTGGGAGACCCATATAAATGCTGTTTGTAAGACCATTGCTAAAAACACTTTCTTATTGTCCCAGCTTAGACAAGTAACGGATACAAATACCCGTAAATTGTTTTTTCATGCTCATATAAAGTCCCATGTTGATTATGTCTCCACAGTGTGGGACGGCTGCAGTGATGTCCACATGAAGAGATTAAACTCCATATACAAAAGAGCTGTAAAAATGATAGATAGACGCCCCATCCCTACCACAGACAAATTTAGATATTTAAACATTCTCGGTCTGCGTCAGCAACTTATGTTAAACAAATGCGTCTATATGCATAAGATACTGAATAATATGACACCCCAGTATCTAACCACTAAATTTATTTCTCACCAAGAACGTGAACGGACCTCAAGAAACAATACCTTACCCCTACCACTGCCAAGAATTGACCTTTTTCAAACTAGTATGTCATTCTCTGGTCCGTTTGCTAGGAATTCCATCCCTGCACATTTGAAAACTATTACCTCACCAGGAAGTTTTAAAACAAAACTTTTTGATTACCTAATGAGTCAGACTTAGTACGTTTCTCAGGTACTGTAATATTTTCTGTACCTCACGTATTTCATACAGATGGTTTTTATATGTGTGTGCGCGTGTGTGTGTGTGCTCGTGTTTGTTTGTGCGTGTGGGTGTATGTGTGAGCGGCGCGCGTGCGTGCGTGTGTGCATGTGTGTGTGATGAGTATTATTATTTTTTCTGTATATAATGATGCTATTGGGTTTTGTATGTACATATATATTTTATAGTTTCCCTTCTTTTTTATCCTGTAGATGTTAGCAACGGCAAGTTTGTAAAATGACGATTTGTTTTCTGTCAAAACTTTTTACCGTTGAAAAATAAAGTATAATCATCATCATCATCTCTCTCGAGACAATCTTATTCAAGACAGATTACACCTGTTGGGGACAGGTTAACCGTCTTTTTTTTAAGTCAGGCTCCTCCCTGCGAGTCAGACTGACGGGGGTTTGACTGTTAATTCCTGTGCACTTTCTAAAGTGGTGTTTAGGCGAGGGATGGTTGGTTAGTTCAGGGTTTAACGTCCACGGCACCAAAGTGATAATGGACGGCCCTCACGGGCGGGTTTATGGGGGACAGAGAAATCTATTTCCTATGGAGTACGGCCTGAACACTGATCAATTCAGGTGCACTGCAACTGTGGCACTTTGATTTACTAGGACCTTTCAACGGACATGCTATGGAACAAGCCCGTCCTGTTTTCCTGGATTTTAGGCGAGGGATGAGTGATAAACATATTTTAAACGGAGGGAGAGAAGACTGAATGCGTGGGTGGAGGGCGACGGTGTCCGGGGGTAGCCAAAGTACTGTATATGACTAGGAGGGGGAATTCCCGACTGTGGAATGCTATGATGAGAGAGAGAGAGAGAGAACGTTGAGAGAGAGATAGAGTGCGGGAAAGTCTGGAAGGTGTGAGAATGCGTAGGCGAGAATGAGAGATTGGGTGGGAGGACTGAGAGTAGGGGAGGTAGATGAGTGCGCGGTACAGGGATGATTAAGAAATGGTACCGAGAAGTACACCAGTCATTTTGCTAGGGCAGCAGCCTCAAGCGACAGCTACACTTTGAAATGGCTCCCAAATCTGCAAGAAAGAAGGCCTTACTGGAAAATAGTGAGATGGAATATATTTTCAGTGACTGAGGCCTCGAGGAAGAGGTGCAGAGTGCGCTGATACTCAGGGAAAAGTTCATCTCCAGGCAGACACTGTTACTAATGTCTGTGTAACGCATGCAGACTTGCCCCAGTCACACGTACAGACTCTCGCACAACAGACGCATACACCTCACTGACTCAGTCGGGTGCATTCACGCGGTAAAACTCAACACACTAGCTCTCTTTCTTATGTGGGCCTTTATAAAAAGATAAACCAAAAAAGAATACTCAAAAAATATGAAAACTATGTACAACAAACACCTCTTCTCACTACAAGCACATCACCACCACATACACATACACAATGTAAACGCCAAGCTAGGTAATTGTCTCTCACAATCCAACCTGTTTGCTGGTGTTCTCGCTTGGTAACGTTCTGTCCTTTCACGTCTAGGCGTGCAAGTCCTTTGTCGTACGCTCCCGAGTCGTATCGTCTCTCGTACCGTGGACGTCCTTGTAACTCGCTCTGTAGCGCAGTCCTTGATGTGACCCGGGTGTCTCGGGACCCGTCGCTCACTCTCTGAGTGAAGAGATGGAGAGATGACCTCGCAATAGGTCCCTGGTGACTAACGTCTCGGCGTCCATCGCTCTAATGTCCGACAAGCACTCTGAATAAATAATAAGGTCCCAAATCATAACACTTGCTAAACACACACATATTGGATATGAGATACATTATGTAACCTGGCTGATAAAATAACTCACACGTTCATTCACACACACACGTGCTTCATAACCCGACTACTTTCGTAACGCCCCATGTCTGTGTCACTATTTTGAAACAGACTATAACCTAGCACTCTCGCTATACGTTCTTTCATACACTGGGAGTCGTCCCGTTTCTCGTACCGTGGACATCCTCTTAAACTCACTCTGTAGCGCAGTCCTTGCTGACCCAGGTGTCTCGGCACAGGTCGCTCACTCCCTGAGTGAAGAGATGAAGAGATGACCTCACAATAGGCCCCTCGGCGGTAGCCTCTGGTGACTGACGTCTTGGCGTCCGTCGCTCCGCCCTCGACAAGCACTCTGAATAATAAAGTCCTAAATCATAACACTTGCTAAACACACATATTGGATGATATGAGATACATTATGTAACCTGGCTGATAACATAACTCTCGCACGTTATTCACAGACACGCGAACTTCATAACCCGAACTACTTTCGTAACACCCCATAACTCTATCACTACCTTGAAACAGATTATAACCTAACACTCGCCATACATTATCCCATACACTGGAAAAGACTATACTTAACCACGTACTACTTTCATAACGACATAGGCATATACACCTCACATTCTTTAGTTATCCATCTCGATAAATAACCACATATGAGAAAACCAGACCTACACAACTGAACCAAACCAGTCAACGCTACACAACCGAATTACCTCTTACTAACGCATACTTTCTTTAACTCAGTAGCTGTTAATACATACAAAAACATACCTGAATTCTAGGTTTCAGAGTCTTGGAATACGGCTAGTGTATCTGACATACATCCGTTCTTACTGACAGTCTAGCCCGCACTGACGTTCCTACAGCTCTGTTAGCCTGAACTGACTCTCACTAAAAACCCCGTGCACAACGTTTCCTTACGACTGATTTCACGTGGGACTCGTGCCCACACGGAATAACTGTCATAAGGCAAACTGCTGACAAAACCGTACCATACAAAACCCTCTGTGTGAACCCTATGCGTGAGCATAGAGTTTCATCACAGTCTGACGAAGACATGGACGCTCTGGCGCTGAAACGTGGGGTGAAACGCTGAAAAGCAGTGCTCTGTGCAGCGGTGGCTAAATTCCAGGTTGACAACGGGGGTGGCCCACTGTGCGATGGACTGGGAGTGGTAGCAGACAACAGCGGCAGTAAAGCGCCACAGAGCCTGCAGGACGCCCTATACAGTACACACCACCGGCGGTGCCGGACTGGCTAAACTGTTGCGCGACACCCAGGCTGTGCGTCAGTGGCAACAATAGCGTGGGTATTGCGGCAGCAAAAGGTGGGCCCCACTTACGTATAGTAGACTTTCTGCCTTCAGCAGCAGTGACAGAGGAAGAAGTGGCACTTGGGGGAGGTGTCACTATAAAGGTGAACAGCAAACCCAAGTTGGACAGTCTCCCCCGCCCACTGGATATTGACAAACAGCCGTATTTTTTATGGTGGCCCTTATGGACAAACCCACACCGGGTTTCACGCCGCACGCCTACCTCGAGTACTCGGCGATGGTGGGGGAGCTGGCGGCCAGATACACCTGGCAAAGTGTCCTGGTATTCGACGATGAATATCGCCAGCGGCAACTTGAGCAGCCGAAGGATTCCAGTGGGGCACAGACGCCCACACCTGTCCACGGTGGTGCTGCGCAGCCGTTGTGCGCAATCGGTGATGCCCACTGGCTCACCTGCTCGCAGAACAGGAGGAGGGACAGCCGGACCGCGCCCACAACGCCCCATTCTCCCCTCTGGCGGGGAAGTGTGCCTGCAGTACAACAGAGGCTACTGCACCTACGGCGCACGCTGCCAGCTGGACCATGTGTGTGCCACCTGCGGCCGGAAGAGATCACCCGGCGCGGGAACATCGTGACACACCTGCAGCAGCGGAAGGTGGCAAACACGAGACAGCCTAGGACACAGCGCAGCAGGTTGCACAAGGCGAGGTAGGCCCCACCCATTCTAGCACTTCTTATCAGTATAGCCCATATGCCTTATCCTGCACTAACTTAATAGTCCATACTACTGTCAACTTTTAGGTTCTGGAGCGTCCATTAGTTCAAATCTTTTAGTGTGGCATGACGAATTAGTTTCTGATAAAGACAAAACGTTCTCCTTGAAGGTATCGAACATGGTTTTTATATCAGGGACAAACATTACCAGTAGAGCAGAAAAATCACACATCTGCCTTAAAAAGCCGAGTAGCAGTAGAAAAGGAGCTCATCGATCAGGTACACACAGGTCATTATATTGTAGCATCTCAAAAACCAACCGTATTTAGTGCTTTTGCAGCGATCCCTAAAAGACGACAATAGTATACGCCTGATACATGACGGCAGCAAGCCTGTAGGCCGCCATGCAATGAACGATTACTCAGTCCCTGAGACAACTTATGATAAAATTCCAGACGCTAGCGGACGCGTGCGGACTAGCCAAGTCCGGCTGCTGGTGCGCGAAGTTTGACCTTAAGGCGGCATACCAATTTGTGTGTATCCATCCAGAAAATTATCAAGTCACAGGCTTAAAATGGATGTTTACGGGCGAGCAGAAGCCTACATACTTGTTCGATTGTAGACTACCCTTTGGTAGTAACGTGGGCCCTTCGCACTTTCAGTCACAGACTCTCTCAAGGCAGTTCGCAGATGTATGATACGGCGCGGCATGACAGGGATAATAGCGTATATTGACGATTTCTTCATAATATCAGCCAAGTCTAAAGAGGAATGCACTCGAATGATGATGACGCTCATTACCCTTTTACGTAGATTAGGGTTCAATATTAGCTGGCCTAAGGTGGTGGGGCCTACACAAACCATTACATTGCTCGGGATCCAGATCTGCACTCGCACAAGCACCTTGTCATTAGGCTACAAGTTACAGCAACTTCACCAACGCTTGCAGCAGTTTCAAGGTAAAACACGCGCGACAAAGCAAAGCTTGCAGTCACTAGCATGGTCCCTTAACTGGGCATGTCAAGCCGTCAAGGGAGGCCAATTTTTTTCTCAGGTGGATTCTTGATATGATTAAACCCCTTCAGCAGCAAAGGCATAAAGCGAGACTCTCACGGGAGTTTCATGCAGACTTACAGTGGTGGTTATCTTACATGCATGTTTTTAATGGCACTGTGTATCAATGACTCACAAAGCAAAGAACATGTCCATGTTGATGCATGCAACCTGGCGGCAGGCGCGTTCTGGAAAGGAGATTGGAATTGTACACTGTTCTCTTCAGACATGCCGGCAGCCAAGGACTTGCATATTAATTATAAAGAGGTGTGCGCGGTGGTGCAGGCAGTCAGCCGGTGGGCCCCCTCATGGCGAGGGAAACAGGTGGTCATTCATACGGACAGCACGGTGACAAAGGCTTTTATTAACAAAGGGCGCTCAAAAGGCCGCTATGTCAATAGTCTGTTGAGGAAGATGGCATGGGAGTATGTGAGAATAAACTGCAGTGTGTCAGCGATGCACGTGGCTGGCAGTGTGGATGTGTTTGCCGATACTATTTCCCGCCTGCACGACTGAAGGACGGCTGGGCATGCTAGGACAATTGCTAACAAATTGGCACCGAGGCCGACCTCTTGACCTTCTGAATCATGTCACAGCCAGCTCTTGCTTTTGTGCGGGTCTAGGCTGAGACACCAGCTACTGCAGGAAGTGGCGGGATATCGTGCCAGTCCCTTTGCCGACAACACCAAGAAAACATCAGACTCACTTGCGCACTTATCTCAGTTTTGTGACCAAATGAACATCGAGCCGGTACCGGTGTGTGAGAGAACAGTGGCGCAGGAGGTACGCGCCTTCTTGGCCAGGACACTTCAGCCAAGCTCCGTGGCACAATACCTCAACATTGTCACAAGTCAGTTCGCCTTTTGCATTTAGAATGCGGGGTACCGCACTCATACCAAGACTCGTGGATGGTGAAAAGCGCATTGCGGGGAACTGAGCGAACAAAACGCGGCGCCCCTAACCGCAAGACGCCGATGACCCCGCAACTTCTTCAGTATAAACAAAAACTTGATTTGCGCAGCTCTAGGGACTGTGTCTTCTGGGGAGCGATAGTGGTTATGTTCTTCGGACTGCTTCGGCGATCCAATCTTTTCCAAGATGGTGCAGGCTTCGATCCTGGAAGGCAACTCACTAGAGACTGCTTTGTTGTTAGTGACAGCAGTAGTGTCAAGATGCTGGTTAGGTGGAGTAAGACAATTCAGAAATGCGAAAAAACTCTAGTGATCGCACTACCGGTCATGTTGTGTCTGCCTCTGTGCCCGGTGACGGCAGTGATCAATATGTTTAGAGCGCTCAAAGCCCAGCGCCGCCTAAGGCTCCGGCCTTCGCCATGCGGGGATCAGAGTTCAACAAACGGTTGCGAGAACTGACTGACCTCTGCTGCTGAAGGGGTTTATACAAGCCATGGCTTGAGGCGTGGCGGGGGTACCTGGGCCCTGTCTTGTGGAGTGCCTGGCCAAGTGGTGAAGTGCTTGTGGGATTGGAAAAGCACTGCATACCTATGATAATTGGACCAAAAATCTCAAAATATTCAAGCCGGATTTCTACAGAAGTGTACTTATTCAGAAAATACCGACACCTTGACCCTCAACTTTTCTCTCAATTCAACTGGGTGAAAAACTGGCGTTTTCTCGAGATGTTTGGGCAGGAAACAACCAGTAAACCTACTGGTTGGGTTAGATGTTGTCTTACATGTTTGACAAGTGAGAGTCAAAGGCCGGAATAAAACGGCTCGTTATTTTGCCCAACTGACAGAAAAAATGTTGGTTCAGTGTATCGGCGTCAGAAAGTAGTGTGGAGTTGAGATTGAGGTGTGATAGTGAGAGCGTGTGGGTGGACGCAGAGCCGGAGCAGTGAGAATTGTTCTGACCAATCCTAGTCCAAGTTCTGGTCCGGAACGCTGGCCAGCCATTAAATTGGCCGAGAGGGGCGATGATGTCAGAACAAGGGCGCGCCGGTGGAAAGGAGAGAGTGAGGTCGGGGAAAGGGGGGGGGGGCGGGGGAGGGGCGTGTGATAGTGACTGGAGTTCAAGTGGTGTTTAGGCGAGGGATGAGTGATAAACATATTTTAAACGGAGGGAGAGAAGACTGAATTCCTGGGTGGGGGACGGTGTCCGGTGGTAACCGAAGTACTGTGTATGACTAGGAGGGGGAATTCCCGACTGTGGAATGCTATGATGAGAGGTGGAGATTGAGAGAGAAAGAGATAGAGGGTGGGGAAATCTGGAAGGAGTGAGAATGCGTAGCCGAGGATGAGAGATTGGGTGGGAGGAACGGGAGTAGGAGAGGTAGATGCGTAAGCGGTACATGGGTGACTAAGAAACGTTACCGAGAAGTACTGACACCAGTCATTCTGCTAGGGCAGCAGCCGCAAGCGACTGCTAGAATTTAAAAGCCCACCATCCAACCCCAAGCAACCACCTTGTAATCTGCTGCATATAAAGTGTCTCAAATTCTTTTTTGGCATGCATGTTCTTTGTAGCACATTATAAGTCTCGCAACTAACTGTTCATTTGTGTTGTTGTATTATTGTGAGATAGTACTATACATTAGTGGTGTCTGGAGTATTAAAGGAAGTGGTTTACCTGTAATGGGGGGACAAGTCGTCTCTCGAAGGTTAGAGAGTAGTCCACCAGTATAGGTCCCCACTTCAACACTCAACTCTCACTCGTGGCTCCACGTAGCTGCAGCATGCGCAGCGGCCACACCACGGGCAACAGCTTCGACTGGATGGCTAAACCAAGTGAGGCAGGACTTGCTCGTCCTAACATGCAAAGTCTGTCACCGGCCGACTGGGCGGAGGAAACTCAATCTATGGTTCAACGGCCAAGAGGGCGGGACAGCAGTGCACTGTGGAGTGTAAAGGGCATGTTTGAGCTCTGTTTACGTCGCCATTTTGCCTCGCTCGTGTGTTGCGCTCCCAGTGTTGTGATTAGCGCTTTTCGTTGGATGTATTGTGTTTATGTGTGCTGAATGTATGCTGAGTATCGCATAAAAGTGTGCTGATGAGGATTGTATGCTTGCTTTCCGTCGGATCTGCTTGCTGCTGATTTGGTATCGTATTGAATAGTGTCTATCGTTTGAACTTTGTTTACGTCGCCATTTTGCCTCCCTCGTGTGTTGTGCTCCCAGTGTTGTGATTAGCGCTTTTCGTTGGATGTACTGTGTTTATGTGTGCTGAAAGTATGCTGAGTATCGCATAAAGAGTGTGCTGATGAGGATTGTATGCTTGTTTTCCGTCGGATCTGCTTGCTGCTGATTTGGTATCGTATTGAATAGTGTCTATCGTTTGAACTTTGTTTACGTCGCCATTTCTGCCCTTTCAGTGTTGGTTTTGCGTACGATCAGAGTCGCTCCCCCACCACACTCACACACACACACATACACACACACATACACACACACACACACACACACACACACACACACACACACACACACACACACACACACACACACACCCTACTGCACCCTCGTCCCGTCTTTCTTTTTCCTGTCCTCACAAACAATCATGCCCATCAGATACACACGCCAACAACTGCTATCTCTACGTTGCCACGCCACCCACTGCGCAGCCAGTTCCGCCGACAGTGTTGCAAATAACCTACATGACATCCGATCGCGAAAGAGAGGCTGTAAGGGGATTAGCAGAAGGCACGACTCGCCATCACACCCGCAACCACACATTTCTTCACTTTTCCTATGTCCTTCCACCCTTTCCCCTCCCCCCGTCTCCCCGTCTTCCCCCCATCCCTTCCTTCTTATCCCATTTTTACTCCTCTCTTCTTCATCTACCGCTCCCGGCTCTCCTCGGCCTCCTCCCCCACCCTCCTCTCCCACCTTCCCTTCACCCCCTCTTCCTTCGCCTGCTTTTTCCTCCTCGTCCCCACCCCACCCTTTCTCCTCCCCTTCACCCTCCCCTTCCTCATCTTTTCCCACTTTACTTCCTCCCCTTTTCCCCTCACCCCCTCACCCTCCTCTCGCATCCTCTTTCTTGCCCAGTTCTCCTTCCCCGTCCCTTCCTCCTCCCCCCTCTTTCCCTCCCTCATCTTTCCCCCCTTCATCCTCTTTCCCCCCTCCCCACCCTCCTCCTCCTTTGTCCTCTTCTTCGCCCGTCTCTTCTTCCTCCTCCTCTTCTGTCTCACCCAACCTAAAACTGTGTCTGTTTAATGCACAGTCTGTCTGCAAAGATGGCAAAACAGACGTGATCTCAGATTTCATTCTAGACAACGACCTAGACGTTGTCGTGATCACCGAAACGTGGCTCCGCTTAGTTGGCGATGAACCCATCATTGCCAGCGTCACTCCGAGTGGCTACCGCCTTGCCTCCTTCCCGCGTGCCTCCAGAGGAGGTGGCATTGCCTTCATCTACAGGGACTGTCTTTCCGCTCACCTCTCCTTCTCTCAGTCTCTCCCTTTTGCTCATCCCTCCTTTGAATCTGTCGAGGCCGTAGCAACATTCCCTGGCCAGTCCCTCATCTTCTGATGTATCTACCGCCCCCCTCCAAGCCCTCAAAACAAACTCACAAACTCCATGTTCCTCACCGAGTTTGACCTCCTCCTCGACCACTACAGCACACGACCCGGAAAACATATCCTTCTTGGCGACTTTAACTTCCACTTCGACAAACCCGACCACCCTGACACAAGACGCCTTTGCACATCACTTTCGAACCACAATCTTACACAACACATCACCAAACCCACCCACCGACTCGGCCACACCCTCGACTGGATCATCACCCGCACCTCCGATCAACTCTTTCTCGACTCTGACACCTCCTCTGTGCTTCCCTCTGACCACCTCGCCATTCTCGTCTCCCTCAACCTACCTCCCCCGAAAAAAGCCAAGCTCCTTGTCATTCGCCGCAAACTGAAATCTGTCAACCGAGAGAGCTTCTTCGATGAAGCTGTCGACCTTCTCTTGGACCCCGCCTCGTCTCCTGATCTTGCATCCCATTTTGACTCCTCCCTTCGAAAACTTCTTAACACCCATGCACCTGTCATCACCTGCTCCATACCCAACCGACCCCCTCCCCCTGGCTCACTAACGACATAGCTGAGGCCAAGCGCGAGCGCCGACAAGCGGAACGCCTCTGGCGCTCATCTGACCTCACCGTTCACAGACAGATCTTCCAAGCAACTAGATCCAAAGTCTGCAGAATGATCTCCGACTCCAAACGTAAACACCTTCAAAACAAAATCCTGGAATCTACTTCTTCCAAAACCCTCTACGCTACCATGAACACACTCCTAGGCACTCCTCTCCCCAACACACACAGCAGAGAAGAACTCCCGTCCGCTTTTTCCACCTACTTTTCCGACAACATTCAAACTCTGCGCAACACACTCGACTCTCTGCCTTCCCCTCCTTGCCCTCCCGACACCCCCTTTTCCGGCACCCCCCTCTCGTCCTTCCGCCCCCTCTCAAAAGAAGAAGTCCTCAAGACCATAAAGTCCATGCCTCTCAAAACCTGCGAACTAGACCCCCTCCCAGCTTCTCTCTACCGGGACGACCTTCCAAAACTTCTGCCCTTCATTACCGACATCATCAACACATCTCTAGAGAACGGTTCAGTCCCTGATATCTTCAAGTCCGCCATCGTCCGTCCTCTTCTCAAAAAACACAACCTCGACCCAAACGAACTCAAAAACTATCGCCCAGTCTCCAATCTCTCTTTCCTGTCCAAGCTTCTTGAGAAGGTTGTTCTCAACCAGCTCAACCTCCACCTTGCCGACAACAACCTCCTCAGTCCCTTCCAGTCTGCCTATCGCAAACACCACAGCACTGAAACAGCCCTTCTACACATCTTAAACGACCTGCTTCTCTCCACCGATTCGGGCAACATCTCCCTTCTTACGCTACTCGACCTTTCTGCCGCCTTCGACACCATAGACCACTCTATCCTCCTCCACCGCCTTCGTCACTCCTTTGGCATCACTGACTCTGCTCACTCCTGGTTTCTCTCCTACCTCTCCGACAGACAGCAGTCCGTCACCATTGACGGCGTCTCCTCCAGTCACGCTCTCCTGCGAAGTACCACAGGGGTCCGTCCTGGGCCCGGTCCTTTTCACACTCTACACCTCTCCCCTGTCCAACATCATACAGTCTCACCACATACGCCACAACCTCTACGCTGACGACTCACAACTACTAGACAAAGACAAACTCGACAACACTCAGTCACTACTGACTCGCACGACTGACTGCTATGAAGACGTGAAAAACTGGATGACAGCAAACAAGCTTAAACTGAACGACGACAAAACGGAAGCCATGCTGGTAAGCACTCGCCAGAAACTTTCCCAGCTCCCTCCCTCCCTCCCTCCACCTTCAACTCGACAGCACCCCCATCCCCATCTCCCTCAGTGACTCGGCCAAAAACCTTGGCGTTATCCTTGATTCCTCTCTTACCATGACCGCCACTGCCCAGGCATGCTACTTCCACCTCCGCCGCATCAGTCAGATCAGAAAATACCTCACCACCGAAGCTGCCACCAAACTTGCTGTCTCTCTCATCCTATCTCGCATCGACTACTGCAACTCTCTCCTTTCCGGCCTCCCTCACTCCACCACTTCCACTCTCCAGCGCGTCCAGAACAATGCTGCCCGCCTCGTCCTCAGAAAGAAAAAATCCGACCACATCACACCCCTGCTCAAACTCCTTCACTGGCTTCCCATCCCACAACGCATCCAATATAAGATTCTGTCTCTCTGCTACAAATCCCTGAACAACTGCGCTCCTGCCTATCTCTCCAACTTACTTCACCCCTACACTCCTTCCCGCTCCCTCCGCTCCGCCTCCGACCCTCTCCGTCTCCACATCCCCCGCACCAAACTCAGCACTTTCGGCCCTCGCTCCTTCTCAGTTTATGGTCCATCCACCTGGAACACTCTCCCACTCTCTCTCCGTCAGAAAGACTCTCCTCCTTTCAGTCCGCCCTCAAAACTCACCTCTTTCAACAGTTCTAGCACTATATCACCACACTCCCCACAAAAGCTGACTGTCGCAATGTATTTCACCATTTGTTGTATGTGAGTCGTTGACTAAAGCGTGCGCATGCGTGCGCGAGTTGTGAGTGCGCGCTTAGAGTTATCATTATTATAAGATAAGCGCATTATAAATACCGTAATTATTTATTTATTTATTATAAAAGAAGACATGGCCATCCACTGCAGCCAAAGAAGTTACCATTTGGGAATGGACAAACCGACAGGTAGAATTTACTACTGTGAGTCGTAGCTCCGAACGTGCACGTAGGCGGCCTGTGGACCAGTGGTCGCTCTTCCCTGTACCAGGGGCAGCAGGGAAGTTCGGCAGCATCCCAAGCGACTGAGCAGCCCTCTTCAGGACAGCACTGCTCACCCTAGTAAGGGAGGGAACTAGAAAAGGTGTTCCAAACATTGCCTGCCCTACACCAAACCGGCCAGCTTACCGCGCTGGCGGTTTAACCCTTTTATGCGGTCGGGAAAAAAACAAAGAAAGAAACTGATTCTCGGTACGTAGAACGTACGAACCCTGTTGGACAGAGATCAGACGCAGAGACCGCACAGAAAAACAGCCCTCATAGCCAGGGAGCTGGCGAGATATAAGATCGAAATTGCGGCTCTTAGTGAGACCAGATTTGCTGAGGGAAGCGCGATCTGTGAACCTGAGGGTGGGTACACCTTTTTCTGGAAGGGCAAAGCTGAGAACGAGGACAGGATACACGGAGTTGGTTTCGCCATCCGTACCAAGCTCCTCCGACAGCTGCCTTCATTCCCACCGGCATCAGCGAACGAGTGTTTCCCCATCTCCCACACCCGACATGTCACTATCATCAGCGCCTATGCTCCG
Source organism: Semisulcospira habei (assembly GCA_036245525.1). Classification (NCBI taxonomy): domain Eukaryota; kingdom Metazoa; phylum Mollusca; class Gastropoda; family Semisulcospiridae; genus Semisulcospira; species Semisulcospira habei. Next base: position 302,943,989 of record BTPG01000001.1, on the reverse strand, counting down.
ACACTCACCAGCACCGATGACAAGGAGACGTTCTATGAGAGCTTCGACTCCCTCCTGAAGTTCACTCTTGCAAGTAACAAACCCATCGTGCTTGGTCTCTCTCTCTCTCTCTCTCTCTCTCTCTCTCTCTCTCTCTCTCTCTCTCTCTCTCTCTCTCTCTCTCTCTCTCTCTCTCGCTTTCTCTCTCTCTCTCTCTCTCTCTCTCTTTTCTGTTGTGCTCCATTTGCCTATGCTGTGGCAAGCTCAGTCAGCTGGCTGTTAGCTAGCTGGTTCCCGAGAAATGCTGTCTGAGTGAGAATATAGCGTTCCTCAGAAATCAGCCCTGTCGATCTCTCAAAATACACTTGTGGTGTTAGGTTGAGACAGGGTTTTGTTTGAGTGATGGTGATGATTAAAATAGCTTTTTTTAAAGGCATCGACTCCGCATAATTTTATAGGTGGTTTTTGAAATGTCATTCTCTCTCTCTCTCTCTCTCTCTCTCTCTCTCTCTCTCTCTCTCTCTCTCTCTCTCTCTCTCTCTCTCTCTCTCTCTCTCTCTCTCTCTCTCTCTCTCTCCCCACACACACTTTGTGCCGCTTCATCCCCCCTCCCCGCTTCCCCCCTCCCTCAACCCCGTGAGGTAACTGATCCGCGCCTGAACAAACACGCGAGAAAACGAACATATAAATTATTCTCAGCATACTCTGCATAACAACAAACTCGGTTGAACTGCAATCAATATTTCTTTCTTTCTTTCTTTTTTTTATATCACGATGACACAATAGCAGATTAAAGACGGAATGCCTCAAACAAAACAAACAAACAAATAAACACATCACCCCCCCCCCCCAAAAAAAAAAAAATCGTCTTCATATCCAATTTATCAACTTGTTTTCTTCAGATACATCCTGCCAGACAAGGCCATGACCCCGGGTGCGCAAGAGGTCACGGGCATATGTGTGAAGGGTGACACTCTGCAACGTGACGGGAAACGCTTGCCTACTGTGCGCCTGCGCCACGCCATGCGCGACTTCCTCTACTGGCTCGCGGAGGTATCAGAGGACGCAGGGAAAACTCCCGTCCTATTGGCCTACAACGGCTACAAATATGACGTGCCTATCCTCCAGGACGCCTTCGGGAAATGCGGGTTTGTTGACATATCCGAAGTTTGTTAACTCATTCGAGACGTACCGCTTCCGGATACGCGGCTTATGCCGCGTATCCGGAGTCGGCACGTCTTGAACGAGTTAAAAGAGAAGTGATTTATATGGGAATTTAGTCAGTATTGTTTCTCATAATCCCCCGCAGATGTTTCTCGGTCTCTCCCCCCTCCCCACCTCCCTTCCCCACCCCAACCTCCCCCCCCCCCCCACCACCCCGCACCCCGCCCTGCCGATAATGAATACATGACATTCATTTTCTAACAACTTTATTTTCACATCAGACTTGAGTCCAAAGCCGAGAAAGCTGTAGCGGGCTATGCTGATCCCTTGAAAATGGCGAGGGACTTGATTCCCAAGGATGAGGTCGATGACTATCGCCTCGTCACCTTGGTCAAGAAGTACTGCCAGATTCCCCACGATGCCCACAACGCCGTGGGAGACAGTAAGGCGCTCAAGGAAGTGTACTACTCGGCCGAGCTTTGGAGAGCTGGCCTCAGCAGCTACATTTTTCAGCCTTGACACAGTACAGTATGGATCGACAAGAATACTTCAAGGGTGGTGCCAGAATAGTTTGGCGCCCATAGACGCCAAGCTACTCTGGCACCACCCTTCAACTAAATGTATCATAAACGTGCGAAGCTAATCTTTATGATGGGTCAGGGTAGATTTAGCCATGTTTTATCTTTAAGCTGTGCAACTGTGATTTTTGGGACAATTTTTTAAAAGTGTTTTGTCTCGATTCATTTTTGTTATAGCTGAGCTAAATAATGAGCTTTCATTTTAGATTTTTTAAAAATTTGTATTTCTATAAGTGAGAATAAAGACACACGTTTTCAGAATAATGTGAATATCGATCTTTTTTTTTACTACCTCTCTCTAACAAACGCTCACTCGCTCACGCACGCACGCACGCACACACGCAAAAATGAAGCGGCGAATAAAATGAAGTTTGACCGAAGCAGAAATAAAACAAAGTTAAAACTCTTTTGAGATGCCAGACACGATGGCTGATCAACCACTACGTAATATTGTCATGTCGGATAGCAGCTATTATAAACAAATGCTGGAAACGTTTGAAATCACAACATATGTTCAGCCACAAACCCTACATCTTCCCGCACTACAGTTATGTCGTCTACAGAAATTTAGTAACCTAGGAACCAACACTGTATAAAGAAATACACTTGTTTTCAGGTGCATGGTTAATTATGCAACACGAAAGCTGTGGCGACAGCGACAAACATCGAGAACATAGAGTGTTTCCATGAGCGCAACAAAAATCTCGCTTTTCACAAAAAATTGACTTGCTGTCCTTGACCTTCAGGGGGCAAAATTCTTTCACCCCAAAGATATAATGGCGAACTTTTTAGTGGTGACAAACAGGAAAGGAAAGTCATGTATTTTGGTCTCGATAAGTGGAATTCAACTGACAATGTCACTGAAGGTGTGACAGGCGGTATATTTTGAGTATGGTGTTGCTTTAAAACTGGCTAGTGCCACGTCAAACATGACTAAAGGCCTCGCCACACTTGCCGGTTGTGCCCCGATTTTGAAGCCGATTCCGATCCGATTGCGATCGGATACCGTCATATATCCGATCCGATCGCAATCGGCTGGGAATCGGGTGTTTAGAAACTGCTCTATTTTTCCGATCCGAATCGGCCCCGATTGTAAGCTTCAACCAATCAGAGCGCGTCTCGCAAAGCACGCCGTTTCAGTTTGCAAATGGCGGAAGATCAGTCAACCACCTTCGTTGCCGATGTTTCGCCCGCCTCAGTCTTCCCGAATATGATGTAAAACTGCTGATAATGCAAGCATCATCACTGTCCAAACTAGCAGCTATTTCGCTGAACAGGTACGACCTTGATCTTCGGTTCAAACCGGTCGGCTACTAGTCGGGGAATGTGTGGCAGTGCACACGTTTTTGCAGTCCGGTCCGATCACACTCCGATTCGAAACTGCCCAAGAATCGGCCTCAAAATCGGGCATGTGTGGCGGGGCCTAAACACATTGGCCGCCGTATAGATTAGTCCTTACCGATACAAAACAGCAGGACGAATTATGGTCAAATGCCGATACGAATGGCCTTACGCCATTATCATGCAGATTGACAGACCCAAAACATCCAAATGAAACACCTCCAGTGCCACCAACAGACCACCAGAGTCTGCCTACGGACTGGACACTACCTACTGCGGGCACACCTTGGACTGTCATACACTGAAGACTGCCCATGTGAAACTGGCTTACAGTATATACTGCATTACTGTCCAAGATGCCAGGGCTCAGTTGCATGAGTGAGCTTAGTCCTGTACACCTTGCCTAGTGGCTTGCGTAGGACTAAGCTCACTCATGCAACTGAGCCCAGGATAGAGCACTGGCCACATGGAGCGACGCGCAGAGAAAGTCTGAGCTCCCTTCAAGACTTACCCCAGACCACCGACTTTATATCTCCACAACCAACCTTGACATCCGAGGGTGTCGAGAGCACACAGGTAGACCTATGGACAGAAGAAACGCACGAGCCAGATACATAGAAATCTTTTACGTGACAAAATGTTAGTCTTATGATATATTGGGGGCGGGGGGGGGGGGATGGGGGGGCGGGGATGGGGGTGGGGGTGGGGGAGGAGGGGGATAATAGCTGCATGATATTACAAAAAGGAAAGGGTACAATTTTATTTCTCATTTTTTGTCTGCACCTGCACAGACATGACAAAGCAAATCGAAATTCTGTGCCGGTCTCCTTATTATCATACAAAAGAATATATTGATACATTGACATTTCGACGTCATGTAATGTTCTGAATATGCAATTTTGAGACTCCTAATACTTTTGTTTTATAGTGCAGAATTGTGTGAGAGGGGGGGGGGGGGGGAATAATAGCTGCATGAGATTACAAAAGGAAAGGGTACAATTTCATTTCTCATTTTCTTTTTGTTTGCACCTGACAAAACAAATAAAAATTCTGTGCCGGTGTCATAATTATCATACAGAAGAATCGTTACTGTCTAAGTACATTTGACAGTCGTTTTTCTGCGCCTTCGATCTTTTTCAAGTATTGTATGCATACCAAGGGGAACGACTCAGCGCTGGACAGACAAACAGTTAGATCCCCTGCCCCCACCTATCAGGCACCCAATCGCCAGCCCACAGAGAAATACGCAGGTATAAGACAAGACAATTCATACATGCATACAATTCTGCCAGCGCTAGCCTCACCTATTCTGGTTTGTGAATATACTTTTTCAAGTAGCATTGAATGCCCGCTTTTTGTCGCCATGTTGCATACAATCTGCTGTCATCATCTTGTGGCGGAAGGCAATGACAGCGTCAAGAATTTCTATGCAACCTTTCCACGATGACGGCATGAATTTTGTTCTGCGAAGTTTGTGTACTTTTTTTGTCTACCGTATACGGTAGACTTTGAAATGGGGCTGGGTCGGAGCGCATTCCGGAGCATGCACATGACGTTTTTGGCGTGCGGCGCAGAAATTCTGGCAAAGAAGAAACACGACAAAAATGACGTCACGTCTAGCTACTCAAACCTTGCTAGAGAACGTCCTTTTGGCGCCAAGCGCCGTGTGTGTGTGTGTGTGTGTGTGTGTGTGTGTGTGTGTGTGTGTGTGTGTGTGTGTGTGTGTGTGTGTGTGTGTGTTTGTGTGTGTGTGTGTGTGTGTGTGTGTGTGAGACAGCGACTAGAGCCCGCGTTTGAGGACGGACAAGATTGAAATTTTAGGATATTGTCTCTAAAAGAATTATCTCGGGTTATTTTTTTTTTTTCCGACTTTTTGATTAATATACTCATTGGCGAGAATATGGCCGTTTCACAAAAACCGGTTGATCCACACTGGAGTCCGTAATTTGTCTTATTTTTACTAGGTATTTTGCGTATAGCTAGATAAAAGGGAGATATTGAATGAGTTTATTAACCAGCATTGTACCTCTAGAACGTTTTGAGTGATAATTAATTTTTTTAAAAATATATTTTCACGTTTTGGGGACTAATTTCACGAGCTATAAGGGTTAATCTTAAAACAATTGAATCTTTTTTTCTAAAAAAAAACCCCAATCTTATTTTTAATCGCATGATTTTTCGTATACGGTATTTACATAAGCCTACAGTTTGGCTCGGCTCTCGGGTACGATTAAGGTCAATCGTGACCTGTGTGCCCTAGGTGTTTAAATCAGACAATGTTCTGCACCACTTTTTAGGAGTCATTTGTAAAACAGCTAACATAACTTTAATTTGTCTTTTACGAAAAAAACTATCTTCTCATTAATACCCGCATGATTTTTTATAAACAGTGTTTGCATAAGCCTGCTGTTTGTCCCGACCCTGGGGTAAGATTAGGTCAAATTGTGACCTGTAAGCCCTAGGCGTCAAAATCAGCAAGAAAATTGCAAAGTTGATTCTCTGATACGTCAAATGTTAGTACCGCGATGAGTGACGTATAACAACGAGTCGTCACTATGAACACAGCTTCGTGGACTAATGATACCATGACGTAAAGCTTGAAGTGACGTCATTTTGATGCTCGTGCTATTCTTCTTCTTCAGAATAGCTATGCTACGCCAGACCACGGAGCTTACGAATGGCGGGAATCGCCATGTGTCCGTCTTTATTTCTGTGTGCCAGTGTGTGTGGATCTGAGGGTGGGTTAGAGTAGAAGGAGATGGATTCCTGTCACTACACGAGCCCACAGAGCGTACTAATGGCGGGAAGAGCCGTGTGTCCGTCTTTATTTGTGTGCGCCGACGTGTGTGTTGATCAGGGATTGGCTTAGGAGGGAAATGGATCATCATAATAAGCCTAAAAATATGAACAACCCTGAATGTTCCTAAAAGATAAACGCATTTGAACTCCAAACAATACGGTAGACTTTGTGATGAAATCCTACTCTTGTTTTGCGTCACTACGGAACCTTCAAGCTAGGACGATCGAACATAATGCGCCCACTAAAGTTACAACATATGTTACTAAATGAGTTGCACATGGGTTACATACTTAGAATAAACCTAATGTTTAGGTGTAACAACTGCACACAGCCTGCAATGTCACATACAGTAGAGTAGTTTATTACAACGATTAAATCCCATAGTTGAACAACTATGTAGGCCTACATTACGAAATAGGAAGCAATGGAAATCAAGACGGAGTAACACAGTGGCGTAGGAACAATGTTAGAAGAGGTGAAGAGATGTTAACCCTTTTAGCGCCAAGGTCCGATTTCTCAAATTGTGGAGATGTTGCCTAAAGACTATGTACCAGGTGCAGGAGAAGGCGCCAAGCTAATCTGGCACTACCCTTGAATTATCATGGTCAAGCCATCTCGGCTAAAAGGGTTAATCTTAGATTCCTGCATGTCAAGCGGTAGTAGGATAGCCGAGCAGCACGATGCATTCTGCGTTGACAGAGTTAACACAATACGGACATATCCTGTTAACCCTTATCATTCAGAATACACCAGTGTGTGAAATAAGTTTGACTAAAATAGTTCAAGGGTGGTACCAGAATAGCTTGGCGCCTCTAGGCGCCAAGCTATTCTGGCACTAACCTTGAACTAAAACCATTAGTCTAATCTTTTTCTGTAAGTACTATAATGTATCTTGCAGTGTACACATTTAAAGCTTTTAGCCTCAGTATGATATGGGTTAAAACAGGGTTGGAACTCTTTCGTCAATAGTGAGTCACGTTTACGCCGAAAGACTCCCAACAACAAACGAGAGCGAAGTTACGGCAGATACCCAGCTTCAACCACGAGCACATCTCCAAGAGGCACAGATCCTCATTAACCCGGAGGGTTCGTGAGGATGTGTGCCTCTTGGGTATGTTTGGAACGTTGTCTATGCTTATTCTAAGCAGGTTATGCGCCGTGACTTCGCTCTCGTTCGTCGGTGGCATTCGTTCGTTGCAAACGAAGCCTCGCTATTGACGAAAGAGTGACTGGTGGCCCTGTTTTAACTCATTCTACCCCATCACCGAAATCCCCAAATTTTGCCCTTGTCCTCTGAAGACTGCATTAGCAGTGCAGGACACAGATCGACCATGATAGTTCAAGGGTGATGCCAGAATAGCTTGGCGCCCATAGGCGCCAAGCTATTCTGGCATCACCTTTGAACTATCATGGTCGATCCTTATCTTGCTGTGGTGTGTCTGGGGTAGAATGAGTTAATTAACCCAGACGCAGTCTGCGTTTTAGGACGCAAACTGTGATTTGCAATCTGTTGTGAATATAATCTCAAAGATTTTCATCCGCCGGGACAAAGTGGTTTCAGCAAGAGTCATAGATTCTCATGCGCCCCCGCAACTGTTGGGGCGCATGAGGATCTATACCTCTTGCAGATGTGTGGTGCCCAAATTTTCTCGTCAGTTATGGGGTCAACTGACAGGATGATGCGGACACGGCTGACTAGAAACCGCCTACATTAACTTCTTTCTGTCGTAAATATACCACATGTACTTTACGAAAGCAAAATCACACTGCAAAAGAAATTTCTTCGAAATATAATATGACGAGAGTGCCAAAAATAAGCTGTTTCTGTTGCGGCCAAGCTACCCGTACTTTACGAAAAAGAAAGCAAGAGACAAAATCAGACGGCCAACGATCATTCTTCAAAAACATGATCGTTTAAGGCTACTACTCAAGGCTGAATATTAACCCCCTGAAGATAACATGGCAACTCCATTTACACACAAAACAAAACAAAAAAAACTAGTGTAGCCAACGGTCTAACTAGTAAAGTGCAGGATGTCTCCTCCCCCTTTCCCCCCACCCCATTCCTCATTATCCAATGCGCAAAGGGCCATCGGGCCGACGTCGGCCGCCGATGGCCCGCGCACGGCCGTGCGCGGGACAACGTCGGTCCGATGGCGTTTTGCGCATTGGGTATATGGAAGATATCCCTGCCTGTGAATATAAATACACTAACAAGAGACATCGATCGCCATTAGGACCCGAGGTTCCGGAGACACATGAGGCTCTATGCCTCTTGCATTCTCTCAAGGTGAAGCGGTACTTTCAATTATTTTCGTTTTAAAGAGACCTTACTCCAGGCATTAAATGTTTAATAGTGCGCTATATCTTTTTCTTTTTTTACATATGTTCTTAGTAAACTCTGCTCCACAAAACAGCTGACTTAAAAGCCCACTAACTTCGTAACTGTTCAAAGAAACACTTCTGTCACAGATGGTTACGAAACGCTACATTTTGCTCCAGCGCTACGGTTTACTTTGACACAGGTGAATCTTGTCTAACACACGTCGTCTTTTTTTATCCAGTAATTCAGACAATGAGTCCGCTTCGTTCTAGAAATGCAACGTTATCTGTACAAACAGCGGCTAAAAATAGATCTGATGTGCTAACGGATGCACAGAATAAACAACTGTAATTACTTCATCGGCGTTTGCAGTGCATCCAAGACAATGACGGAGTTCATTTGAGTGCTGACAGCGTGTAACATACACACATGGTGTTGAAATTTGTCTTCAGATTTACACGTAATGATACTTTACATTACGAAGTTTGAATGTGGTAAAATAAAGACATTCCTGTTCTTCTTTCCTTTGTTCACAGGAGAGTTTCTTCCGTCACGCTCAAAAGGCAGTGGGGAAATCTCTCGTTCGCGTGCCTACTCACATCGACTGCGAAAAGAAGGGTAGAAATGTCTTAGTCGAAGCAAGACAACATTGATAACTCTTTGCATCGGCGAGTTTTAGCAATCACAGTCTGCCATGGAGCTGATCGCTTAAAACATGCTGCCTGTATTTTAAGAGAAAAGAAAGCAAAATTAATTAGAAATAAACGACAAAATCTTCTTAGAAAACATGACGAGATGTCTAAATTAATCCCTTATTGCAAGAGTCCTTTCTCTGAAAACGTCGCTGACTGCTGACTGCTGACAACTCTGTATGAGGCACCAGGCTATAGACAAGGCCAGCAAGAGGCATAGATTCTCATAAACCCCAGCAAATTTGGGGGCTTATAAAGATCTATGCCTCTTGCATTTGTGTGTTGGTCTGTCTTCTGAATGAATACGCCATTATATATTATAAGTACCCGAACGAAAATGCTACCCGAATTTTCCGGAAAAAGAAAGCAAAATCAAATTTAGTTGCACGATCCGCGACCAACGAACATTTCTCGAAACCATTACGAAATCCCAAATTTAGTTCTCTTCGCTCTTTGAAACTACCCTACATGGTCATTCAGTGTTTTTTTGTGGACAGTGTATGCTATATATAGGAGCGAAAATTAATACACGTTTCTGCCTTTCCAGGAGGTGAACATAGACTTCCCTCACCGATCCGAAATTTGGACTACGCAAAATGTAAGTAAATTACTTTTACTACTGGAATATCCTTTTACCGATACATGCCATATATTTCGATTTCATCATCTGTTTGGTGGTATTTTCTGCTGATCTGGTTTCGAAATAACATGAATCTTGCCAATGGTTAAAATATAAAGAGGCACACGCACGGCGTGTACCTCTTTATATTTTAACCATCGGCAGGATTCATGTTGCCGGTTTAGAAACCACATCAGCAGAAAATTTTCTTCAAGATAATTTCTTCAGTTTTTAATTTTTGTAATTTTAATTTTTGTAACTGAAGTGATGTACAGTTAACGTTTGTTCGGCGAAAATATACCTAGTGGTTGCGGAGTTATCGGCATTTAATTACAATGTGGCGAACATGGAGATTTGCAGCAGAACTTTTTTACTTTCAACAGAATTTGTTTATTTTGATCTTTAATAAACGTATAGTCTGTTTTTCTGAATGCGCAGTTTAGAATAAGCCTGACAGAGATGGTGTTGGACTATAAGAATTTGAAGTTAGATTTCAAAAACATCTTGTAGTTTAGTAGTTAATGGAGAACTATTACTGTCTGACACAAATTTCACGTTCGCTATCGATTTGGCTTGTGCTTTGAAACCCCTCAAAGCACACATATTTATCCGATTTTGTTGCAAATATTTGTGAAATTCTACACGGGAAGGATGAAAGTTTAATTTGTAGTTGAAAAATTAAGAAAATTGGGTATATCAGTTGTACGAGTTATTGTGAGTATATTCAAGTGTAACAAATCTCATGTTCGCCGATTTCGGTAAGTTTTCGTCGCCAGTACTGTGCACTGTGCCCATCCTGCCGCCGGATGTGCTCACTCAAACACTAGATGGACCCAGGGGTCAATTGGCACGTTGCCAGTGCGCAAAGGCCTTCGGGGCGATGTCGGCCGCCGCTGGCCCGCGCACGGCTGTGCGCGGGCCAGCGGCGGCCGACGTCGGCCCGATGGCCTTTTACACCTTTTGGGCTTTCGGTTGCGGTTTGTGTGGTGATAATTTCTATTGGAATCACTGTGACAAAAAAAAAAAAAAAAAAAAAAAAAAACCACACACACACACACACAAACCCCAGACAGATGGCCAATAGGTTAAAGTGATTTGTGTCATTGCTCAAATCTTTTTTTTTTGTTTTTTGTTTTTTGTTTTTTTTTGTTTGCTAAAGCTTCGTGCTCCAAAATACATTTTGTCTCCGCTTTTTTTTTTTTTTTTTTTTTTTTTTTAAAACTCTTTGTGAGTGCTTCCTGTTCACTTCTTTACTGCCAGTGGGACTCGGACTGTGTTTTGAAAATCATTGTAAATTCAACGCCAAAAGATCCCCATCCATCAAAGGAACACGGTTAGAACTGAAGTGATTTTGGCAAGAGGCATAGATCCTCATGAACCACCGCTACTGCGGGGCCACATTTCATTACCTCTTGCAAGTTTGGGCGATGTTCAGTTTTTCTCGGCAGTAAAGGTGTTTAGGTAATTGTATTTAATTATTAATTATTTTGTCATACTTTTATGATATGCCCTTTCGATAAGATACATTGTTTTCCTCCCTACGTCACACGACCAGTCACGTTAGCGCAAACCGTACCATGTGACCGTGATATAAAAACCTCTGTAGCGAAAAATGGCGGACGTTTTGTAGCCCTCTCGATGACGCATCTCAGTGGATGCCAGTTTTGTTCTATAAACTAAAAGAGCGCCAAACGTTCTAAAGTACAAAGTTACGTAGTGTTGTTCGAAACAACAAGCACACTCAGTACTGGAGACGGCAACGTCATGACATATTTTAAATTACGTCATAAGTCTATTATGTATAAATGTATATTTCTTTGGCGTCAGTCATGTCTGGCGTGATCCAGGTCGCAAGATGTCTTCTTGATTTCTTTTACGAAAATAGTGGAGGAATGAAAACAAATACGTTATTGGTCGGAGGGGTTCGCTGCACGGACCCTTGTAGGTCTTCGGGAGGTCAAAGGAATCATTGTACCCCTCAGGCCTTCGGCCTTTGGGGTACAATGATTCCTTTGACCTCCCTCAGGCCTACAAAGGTCCGTGTAGCCAACCCCTCCGACCAATAACTTATATTATTTTTTTTCTAATCGACAATGGGGCCATGTCAGTAAACGATAGTTGTGGCGCCGTTTCATCCTTTGGATTTTGGGTAGGCATCCACTGCAGGATCGATCGTTACAGTAAAAGCTGAGTGCACTCGAGATCATAGGGAAGAAAGGGGAGGAGGGAAGGTAGGGGAACAGATCTGCGTGCGACAAGTCCAACCTCCGAAAAATCAAATAATAGGAGTAGTCATCCAGCCTCGAGAAAAATCAACAATAAAAATAAAAATCTATGATTTTTATCTCTAAAAAAAACAAAAACGTTTTCTCCCAACATTTCTTGATCGTCAGAAAAATTGAGGGGACCGGGAGATATGACTCTGCCCCTCCCCCCCCCCCCACCAACCCCCGTACATGTTTCAGGTCCTCCACCCCCCCCCCCTCCCCTCCCCAGCCCAACCGGTTCCAACACCACTGAGTACCAATCCAGCACCAATACCTCAATGAACTAATCAAACTGTTAATTAATTAATCATTTTATTTATTTTTTAATTTATTTTAATTAATTAATTAATTAATTAATTATAGAAACAAACACGACCAGCATGCTTGTGGCACATTTTTCAAACTTCATGACATTTTTTGTTATTTCATCATTTTTCAGGAGCTCCAGGTCGGCTCGCGCTGGAAGCATGAATCCTCTGGTGTTTTTTGACATAGAGGGGACAGGACTCATTCAGTTTGGTGCACTGCCTGACATCATTCAACTCGCGGCTGTGTATGAAGATGACGACATTTTTGACAGGTAATGATATCAGTGCACATGTACGAGCCACAAACAGACTTGTGCTATCAGTAATTTGAGTTTTTTTTTTTTTTAATTTTTTTTTTGTAGGGCTGGGTTTAGTTCGCAGTCGTGCGTCTAGATACACTATCGCATTGGGACCACCCACTAAGCAAAGGTCATCGGGCCCAAGACGACTGCAGTGGGCCCGCGCACGGCTGTGCGCGGGCCCACTGCAGTCGTCCTGGGCCCGAAGACGTTTTTGCTGCTGGGCAGCTATCGCGTTACAATGGGCTCTATGGACCAAACATCCTCATTGAACGCATGGAAGTTCATCCCGTAAAACTACATGCATGTAATTTCCTTGACATTCACACTGTAACAGTCAATGAAATAAAACCGATTTCCTTGGTTTCTTGTCATTTATCCGATTACATCCTGAGGCTGATTTTTTTTGTAAAGTGAGATTTGCTTATTGCCCTTTGAAGGCTACATTACAGATTATGATATAGATCAGCCATTTTAGTTCGAGGGTGGTGCCAGAATAGCTTGGCGCCTGAGGCGCCAATCTATTCTGGCAGCACCCTTGAACTATCATAGTCAAACTAATTTCTAGCAGTTTCAGTCAAAGCGCCAGAATGTCGGCCCACCTCTAATATTCTGATGTGTATGTGCAGAACAAAATTTTAACTTATTCGTGGCATGCCGCATACGAAATACGCGGCTTTTTGCCGCGTATCCGTATGTGGCATGTCTCGAATGAGCTAAAGCATACACTTCCACGCGCGAAAAATAGTTAGCCCTGAACAGATTCTACTGCCTTAACAACAGAATCTGGGGCCAGTTGCATGAGTGGGTTTAGTCACTAAGTAAGGTGTATCGCTATAGCGAAGCATCTTGCTTTGTGTCTGGCGTAGGACTAAGCTCACTCATGCAACTAACTGCTGTACATCCACTTACCTTAACCCTCTTAACCCAAAGGCCACCGTTCCAAAATTTTGGAGGCGTTGTATAAGACTGTGTACCAGTTGTAGGAGATGGATTGATCACGATAGTTCAAGGGTAGTGCCAGATGAGCTTGGCGCCTGAAGTCGCCAAGCTCATCTGGTTGAATTATCATAATCAATCCATTTCCTGCTGGAGGGCCCCGGGCCTAAATGAGTTAACTCATAAATCTTAGTCCGGGCAGGTTATGCTGTAAATAAACTTCACTTGTCTAACTAGGCAACCGGTAGGCTTATAATTTTAGCTGTTAATCTGTACTGCAAGAATTCTTCTACTTAACGGACGGAACTCTCCTGCGTACATAGGAGAATGTGCTGTGTGTGTGTGTGTGTGTGTGTGTGTGTGTGTGTGTGTGTGTGTGTGTGTGTGTGTGTGTGTGTGTGTGTGTGTGTGTGTGTGTGTGTGTGTGTACATTATCGAGCCATATTCCTATTACCCACGACAAATTGCAATAAAGAGCGTTATCAGTATCTTTATCGTTATGTAAGAATATATAACGATACTGATAACGTATATACATATATCCGATTCCGCGATAAACTGGTGCGTGCAATACTGAGGCTTACCTGTATTTATGTGGCGCAGTGAAACACTGAGTAGTCCCATGTCACTGCCATGTCCTTTCGTTTCACAGGAATATTCGTGTTCCGGGTTTGAGTAGCAAATGCCATTCAAGTTCCGTTTAGTTGTACGTTTGTGAATTTCATTTCGCTGAAAACAGTTGGACTTACTTCTGTTTTCTGTTCGCACTTTTACAGGAATAGGGACCAGTTGCCTGAGTGAGCTTAGCCTTGCGCCAGCGGCGCAGGGCTAAGTTAATCAACTGACTCCAAGCCTGTTTCTGTTACAGTGAAGAAAGGTTCTATTAACTCATTCTACCCCAGACACACCACAGCAAGATAAGGGTCGACCATGATAGTTCAAGGGTGATGCCAGAATAGCTTGGCGCCTATGGGCGCCAAGCTATTCTGGCATCACCCTTGAACTATCATGGTCGATCTGTGTCCTGCACTGCAACGCAGTCTTCAGAGGACGACTTCAAAATATGGGGATTTCGGTCTTGGGGTAGAATGAGTTAACACATTCAAGACGAAGTGCATTAGGATACGCGGCATTATGTAGTCGCATTCCTCTTTTTAGTTTGCGCTTTCGTATTCCACGGGTGAGTTAACATGTAGTCCAACACTTAGTTTCTGTTTCTATTTCTTAGAAGTGACGTTTTTTTGCCTCAGTGACACAATGAAAAAACCAACAACAACAAACAAACACGAAAGCTGGTCTAGGTAGGCACTGCAGGAGGCATAAAAAGGGCTGCAGTTTCATGGAATATGTAACTATTATGTGGAAAAGTAACTGAAAGTGAAAACAAATGGATTTAGTTGAAAATCTATTCTCTTTTACACTAATTCAACCCCGACACACCACAGCAAGACATGGATGTAGCGTGATAGTTCAAGGGTGGTGCCAGAATAGCTTGACGCCCATAAGCGCCAAGCTATTCTGGCGTCTCACTTGAATTATTACGCTCGATCTGTCTCTAGAAGTGCAATACGGTCTCCAGAGGGCAATTTCAACATTTGGGGATTTCGGTCCTGGGGCAGATTGTGTTAACACGGCAACAGTAAGAGTTCCCATCTCAAGTCATACTTATAATATTTTTTCTCTGAGAAAGTGACCGAATAAAAGGAAGATTGACTGGCTGACACAAAGTAATTAACGAACAAGGAAACAAACAAACACAGCAAAACAACTTACTCACACGTTGATATATTTCATTATTGTTTCTGACTGTGCCAAAATACGAGGATAAAAACGAAATGTTTCAAACAAACAACAACAACAATAAAAGTAAAGAAATATTTCAAACTGATTACCTCTTCAGGTACGTCCTGCCAGAAAAGGCCATGACCCCGAGTGCGCGCCAGGTCACGGGCATATGTGTGGAAGGTGACAGTCTGCTACGTCACGGGAAACGCTTGCCTACTGTGCGACTGCACGACGCCATGCGCGACTTCTTGTCCTGGCTGGCGGAGGTATCGGAGGACGCAGGGAAGAAACCCATCCTACTGGCCTACAACGGCTACAAATATGACGTGCCTGTCCTCCGCAACGCCTTCAGGAAATGCGGGTTAGTGAATGGCTATTTGGATCCTAAGTTTGTTTTTATATCCGAAGATTGTTAACCCTTTGCGTGTTGGTAGCGGTTTCCTGCAGAAATCATCGTGACTAAAACCACTACCGACACCTAAATGGTTAAAAGAGAAGCGATCTACATAGATTGCAAGAGGGGAGGGGGGGGGGGGGGGGGCTGCCCTAAAATCGTGACTCGTGACTGGAGTTTTTTCGTTTTTTCGTGATTACATTTTTTCAGCCTCATGATCCGTTAAAGAAAGGGTCGTCGTGAAAAGTGAAATCGAAAATAAGACTTTCACGATCCGTGAAAATGCTCTGGATATTTCGTGAAACTTGAAAGCCTATTGTCAGACTGTAAATTTTAGTCATAAATCTCACGGCCATCCTTCCCCCGTTGTTACACATATCCAAACCTTGGAATTGCTTTTGGACTGGGTTTATGTTTTCACGCCTTATGATGACCCGCAACATTTTAAAATCAGCCATTTTTTGAAGACGATCCTCTGCAAGAGACATAGATCCTCATGAGCCCCCGCGACTGCGGGGCTCATGAGGATCTAAGTCTCTTGCAGAGACCAGTTCCGTCCATGTTTTTTGGACGGTTTTGGCCTTTGGGTGTTGAATGAACCAAGATTTCATAAACGAACATGTACGTACAGTGGCAGGGAAGGAGTTAAGGCCGCCGTGCATCATCGATGAGAGA
This sequence comes from Semisulcospira habei, assembly GCA_036245525.1. Taxonomy (NCBI): domain Eukaryota; kingdom Metazoa; phylum Mollusca; class Gastropoda; family Semisulcospiridae; genus Semisulcospira; species Semisulcospira habei. Next base: position 302,927,826 of record BTPG01000001.1, on the reverse strand, counting down.
TGTGTTTGCTGTATTTGTTCAAGAGTAGTGCCGGATTTGTTTCTCGACTTTGTGTGATAATTTGATGTATATCTGACTATAACTTTAAAATAACAAACGCTTTGTTTTCACACCAGGCTTGAGTCCGAAGCCAAGAAAGCTATAGCGGGCTATGCTGATCCTTTTAAAATGGCGATGGACTTGATTCCCAAATATGAGGTCGGGAACTATCGCCTTGACACCTTGACCCGGAAGTTCTGTCGGATTCCCCACGATGCCCACAACGCCGTAGGAGACTGCAAGGCGCTCAAGGGAGTGTACTACGCCAAGCTTCGGGGAGCTAACCTCAGCACCTACACTTTTCCGTTTTAGCGCGTTCAGTCTTGACACGCTACAACGGAACAGTTCAAAGGTGGTGTCAGAATAGCTTGGTGCTTAGAAGCGCCAAGCTATTCTGGCACCGCCCTTGAACAGGAAGGTCGCGTCGGAAGCTAATTTTTGTGATAGCCATGTTTGATCTTTAGGCTGTGCAACTGTGAGTTGATTTTTGTGGAATTCTTTTTTATATATCGGTAACGTCTCTACAGTACTCATCTTCTTTTTTGTTTAAATAACAGTCTGCGTAATGAGCTTTCATTTTAGAAACATTTGTTGTTGTTGTAAATTTGTATTTATGTAAGTGAAAATAAAGACATACGTTTTTAAGAATGAGCTGACTATGGATCTCATTCAAAATCTCTCTCTCTCTCTCTCTCTCCCGCGCGGCTCTCCGCGCCGCACGGCCGTTTACATCGTGGGCATTAGTTCACCCTATTTCCATGGACTAACAAAAGTTTGTTAAGTGATATTTGGTGTGTGACTTCATGAGTGAACGAGGATTTTGGTGGTGTGTTTTTTGTGAAAATTGGACAGACTGAACACGTGAGTGACTATATTTTCTCAACTGACAATGCTCATCAGCGCTGCGAACTGTGATGGCGGCCATGGCGTGGCAGCCGTGTAGCCCCCACCCTCCTCGCCCACTATAGCCTCTACCCACCCCCCCACCCCTCCCTCGGGGCTGCAGTCTGTCACGTTCACCCCTTACTGATTGTACCACCCTCATCCCCCACGGCTATTCAAGGCCTCCCTCCATTTAGTTTTGAGGCGCGCGCGCGTGCGGGCCGAAAGATAAGGAGCCGCGCGTGTAGCCTCCTTCGATACCGGCCACTGACAGCACAGAGCTGAGCGCAATGTTTTACGCCGCGAGCACGCGATGTGTGTGCCACAGCGGCTGGCCGTGTACCACTTGACTTGCCAGTGGAACTATAATTATTTTCTCCACAAGACGGCACCACTTGACTTGCCAGTGATTACCTGTGTCCGAAATGAACATCCAGAAGCACGTTACTTTCCATAGCCCATGAAGCTCCATCCGCGTCTCTACTAATCTGCCCCTGAACCCCCCCCCCCCCCCCACACACACACACACACACACCCTCGTGCAACCGTACTCTTCCCTTCCCCCTCACACCCCAACTATCATGGCGTATTCATCTCCCGTCTTGTTACGCCAGCCCATCTTACAGTCCCACGCCCCCTCCCAGTCTCCTAATTCCAGTGATCCTATTGTAAAAGACACTCTTGACGACAAGCAGAAAGTTTTCAATGATACAAATATCGACGTCCTAAAGCGCTGGAGGAAGGCACTGTCCATCCGCTACGTCGATCTATTAAACTCAGCCAACTGTGGATACGAGGTAGTGTGGATAGACACAGACTTTGATAATAAAACAGTAACTCGGACTGACTTCAGCGTTCGCACCCGTGCAGCCGGAATCCCCGACACCCTTGCCAAGACCTTTGTGCAAGTAAGAAGAGAGGGTGTCAACTGCATCACGGTCAGCCTATACTATAAACTCAACCGTAGTCTTGGCGGAACCTGTCTGATTCAGGGGGTACGTGCCGAGGAGTGGGTGCAGACTGAGTTCCGCCAGCTGTGCGCCCTGGTCAGGTCACTGCAGAATATACAGTTTGATGAGAGTGATGTACCCCCACCCATCTTCAGTCACCTACCCCTGTGTGACGCCAGTCACCACCCTGATCTATCCCTGTCCTCCAGCTTGCCGAGTGAGGAACGTGACGATGACCAGGGGATTAATGGCCTGGTCACGCCCCGTCGCCCTAGCCTGGCGCTCCCGGCTCCTGAGCCCCGCTCACTGCATTACTCTGTTCCTTCTCCGGGGGTCGAGTGCGGGGCATCAACCACTACTGTTCACAGCCGGCCAGCCTCTATGTCACTCATCCCCGTGACTGACCACTCTAGTGAAACAAACATAACGTCGTGCGCTGGCGTAGATGAAATCCCTGATGTGGACAATATCTCTCCCTTCCACCCTCCCTCCACCCGTGATACTTCAAGCTCCGCACTCCTCACCGTCCACCATCCCTCTTCCTCAGATGCAGCAAACACCCCACCCGCTCCTATTAACCCTACCTTCATCCCTGAGTTAGATAACTCCACACTCTCTCTCGTCAGCCCTCCGGCCACGCCCATCACGTGTCCTCAGTCGTGCGTGGCCAAGTCGCATCCCGCTCGCTGTTCGCCTGAGGTCACCACTTGCAGTGTTAGATATACAGCATCCGTGAGTGACCTCGTCACAGGATACGTGTCCTCGTTACGAACCGCGGTCGCTTGCACTCAAGTGGACACTGCTGGCAGTCAGCTCGTGGTCTCTGGTATCAGCGACACAAAGCCAACCATCTTCACTCAGCTCCAAGCCCAACTTGCTTCTGTTGAATCTCTACGCCAGGAGCTGTTTCAGAACAAAGTGGAGATGCGACAAAGACTGGAGCAGCTAGAGTGCCAGGTGCGTGAGACAGGTGTGCTGGTGACCAACGATCTGCAGATGTCTGAGTCCTGCGTGCGTGGCAAACTATCCCAGTTCCAGGACCAGCTGACCGACATGTCAGACTTGCACTGTCAGCTATCCGATAAATTGCAGGGCCTCCAATGCGCACGTGACAATGACAGCCAACTCATTCATGACCTGTACTGTCAAGTGGCGAGGTTAGATGCACCCGTCAATAATTACGTCATCACACAGTCAACAGGGCCCGAGGCATCACCCTACCCTCCCACCATCTCTGGAGCTGATGAGATTACTCACAGTGGCAGAGTAAACCCTCATACCGCTTGCTGTGACACGATCCCTGTGCGAATTACCCCACCTAAGCTCATCAGGTCAAGTACACTACGGGATCAGGTTTCTGGCGGCACACTTATAACGGTCCACGCGCCTCCGTCCGAAACCAAGAAACAAGGGGAAATCTGCGGTGCAGGCGAACGGGAACAAAGTGAGAGGGGCCGTAATCAACTACCCCATAAATGTCCTTCTCCCAACGAGGAGAATTTTGATCATCGAGTCCACGCCGGCACCACCACCATAGTCATTGGAGACTCCGCTTTGCAAAACGTCAAGGGCGAGAAAATGACTATGTACCAAGGTGAGAGAGTGCAGGTCACTTCAGTGTCCGGTCTGCAAACTTCTCACCTAACTGATTGGTGCATGAAGCAGCCTCAATCACCCCACGTCCAACTTGTCACCTTCCACGTGGGGGTCAATGATTGCAAGCAGCGGGAGATCACCAGCCAGCAGTGGGAAACGCTGATCGCAGCGTGCAAAAGGGCGTTCCCCAAAGCGCGCATCCAGGCTTCCTCCATCTTGCCAGCTGCTCAGGGAAGAAACTCTGTACTAAATCAGCGCATCTTCCCCTCTAATGCCAACATGTGCCACGCGGCCAAGAAGCTTGGCGCTACCTTTGTTGACAACACGGCTGTTTTCAGAGCCCCAAGCGGTCTTCCACGCAAGGCGCTGTACCGCGTGGATCACAAAGGCCGCCCTGACCCCATCCACCCGTCCCACGTGGGGACTCGCAGGCTGGCCGGTAATATTAAGTACGGCGGGGAAGATGGCCACCGGAAAACCAGTCAACGGGCCGACAGTTCTAGCGATGAGACTACTGCTAATCACCTCTACTCGGACGTTGCTGCGGGGCGTGCGCCTTTAGCTGCGCATCAAATAGAGGAAAATCAACGTCAATATCAGCAGGGCGAACTGCAGCAAAATCAAACAGAACCGCAGCAGCAACTACAGCAACAAGAACCACAACACCAGCAGGAAGAGACAATGTCAGAGCCTCAGAAACTACAGAATACGCCAGTTGCTTTTGTTGACTGGCAACATAGTCACCACCAACAACAGCAACTGATGTATCCGCCTACAGCTCTGTGGCAACAGAAACTTAATCCCCCTGATGGTGTTCAGTGGTACTACCCTTCACCGTACGGACTCCCGCACCCGGGCAGTGGCATGTGTGCTCCATACTTTCCGGCCTTCCCCATGCCGGCTATTATTAATGGCGGACACTGGTCTCAGAGTATCAATCCAACACATGCTTACTGAGTCGTTTTGGGTGCGATCAACTATATTAGCCACGGCTAAGCGAATTGGTTCTTTTCATTCAGCATTTGTATTTGACAACGAAAAACAGTGTTTTCATTATTTCGGTATTCATAATACCTCATTTGTGTGGTATGAACTAAATTTCGTGTGCGTTAGTTGTGTACCGCCAAGAACTACCAGCAGCTACTACTCGTGCTTGCAGTACTATTAGTGTCCCTTACTGACACGCCTGACGTGCGATAGCTGAAGCGGTGTGCACATATAGTACGACTCTACTGTGCACCATTGACACTTATAGAGTGTACTTCCTCTATTTCCTTTTTTTAAGTATTATTTTATTTCGTTAACGTAAAAAAAAAAATCATATTAGTTTCTAGTGCGCTGCAGTTTAGGGTTGCTTTCGTTAATGAAAATGAAGCACCCAGCAAAGAAGCAGTGCAACCTAAAAATCGGTCATCTGAATATCTACCACCTCTTCAATAAGGTGTCCGATTTAAACGTTTACTTAAACGCACCTGAACCGTTCCACTTGTTTGGTTTAAGTGAAACACGTTTAAACCCTGATATGAGTAACGATGCCATCAGTATTCCCAACTTTAGTATTGTTCGGCGAGACCCCTGTATGCCTGGTCGGACTGGTATTGCCGTTTACATACATAACTCTATCCAAACACTCGTTCGTCGACGTGAAGACTTAGAAACCCCTGACGTAGAGTGTATCTGGCTTGAGCTCAAAGGCCCTAAAACCAGACCAGTCATTATAGGTTTTTTTCTATCGTAACCCGTCTGCCTCGTATGAATGGTATGACGACTTCCTGCAATCCATTGAACATGCTGATTTGTCTAATAGCGATGTCTTATTGCTAGGCGACTTCAATATTGATATGCTTAAATCTCACGCAGCATGGGATTGTGTTACGACACAGCTTGGTCTAAAACAACTAGTTTCTTCCCCTACTAGAATTACTCCCACATCAGCAACACTCATAGATCACATTTACTCTAACCGTCCCCAAAACGTATATAACGTTAGTGTTGCTGACCTCAGTATCAGTGACCACTATCCCACTGTATGTTTATGGTCATCAAAACTACCAGCGCAGCCTAAGCTTGGACACACCACCATCTCTTATCGCTCCTTTAAACACTTCTGTGAGTCGGCCTTTCTAGCTGATCTTAACCAAACACAATTTGACATTGTACACAATGAAGACAATCCTGACACTGCTTTGGATCTCTGGTATAATCTTTTCAACAGTGTGCTTAATAAGCATGCCCCTTTACGAAAAAAGAGAGTAAAAAATCATACGTTACCGACTTGGTTAACACAAGATATTATCCAAGCGATGGAACTTCGTAATAACTTAAGAAAACAAAAACAGTTTTCTGAGTACAAACGCCAACGAAACCGTGTCAAATCAATGGTGCGAAGGGCTCAAAAAACTCTGTTCGAACGAATGGTAAGGGAGAACAGAGAAACATCTTCTCTCTGGCGAGCGCTTAATCTTATCACCAGAGGCAACAGTAGAAGATCATCCGCTATCCCCTCTCAGCTCAACGCAGACACTTTTAACAAACACTTTCTGTCGGTTGCCCAGTCAGTAAACTCCTCATCCAAAACGTCAAGTACATATTCGTGTCCTGAGGCTCTACTTAACTTTTGTTCGCAAAGGACAGTGGATAAGTCATCCTTTTGTATTCCCCCTTTAGCAGTGCACGAGGTTGGCAAGCTTATAAATTCACTAAAAAACAAGAAATCGTCCGGACCTGATGAGATTAGCCCCAAAATACTTAAACTTTCCCTTCCTTACACAATTGAATCACTAACCTACATCTATAATTTGTGTATTCAACACAACACGTTTCCTACTGAGCTTAAACATGCTAAAGTAATACCCCTGCCCAAATCTAAAGATCTTACGGACGTGAATAACTACAGACCTATATCCCTTTTGTCTTCCTTGTCAAAACCACTTGAAAGACATGTTCACAAACATCTCTACCAGTACCTTGATACCTGTAATCTTCTACATACCCATCAGTCAGGCTTTAGACCAAAACATTCGTGCCATACGGCATTAACAAGACTTGTTGACACCTGGTTAACTTCTATAAATCAATGTCAAATGATTGGGACAGTCTATCTCGATTTCAAAAAAGCCTTTGATCTTGTAGACCACAACATCCTTTTGTCTAAACTTCAAGCATATTTATGCAATGCAGATGCCGTATCGTTTTTTAATTCCTACCTCAGCGGTAGGAGGCAAAGAGTTTTTTTAAATGGTAACTACTCGTCCCACGGTATTGTCACGAGCGGCGTGCCTCAAGGCTCTGTCCTCGGGCCATTGCTCTTCTGTGTATTCATAAATGATCTACCACTGCACCTGAGTAGTAACCAAACCTCGTGTGATTTGTTTGCGGATGACGCAACTCTTCATACGCCTGATCATAGTGTTAATGCGATTAATACACGTCTGCAAAAAAGCATGCAGGAGGTTTCTCACTGGTGCGATTCTAATTCAATGGTTCTTAATCCATCTAAAACAGAATGCATGGTGATAGCCACACGTCAAAGACATCAGCTGCGCCCACTTTCTCTTGATCTAACAGTAAACGGCAAACCAGTCCAACAGGTATCTCAACACCGTCTCCTTGGGGTCACGGTAGATGATCAACTTAAGTGGAAAACTCACATTAGCAGCGTATGTAAACGTGTCTCAAAAAACCTTTATATGCTATCAAAGTTGAAATTCATTACCGATGTAGAGACGCGTACAATTTTCTATAACGCCCATGTAAAGTCGCACATAGACTACGCATCAACAGTGTGGGATGGTTCAAGTGAAGTGCATTTAAAGAGGCTGAATACTTTACACAGGAGGGCTGCTAAACTTATCCTACCGGATCCTCAAATAGCAACGGAAAAAAAACTTGAAGTTCTTGGTATGCTTCCCCTGAAGCAGCACCTTATATGTAACAAAGCCATTTTTATGTATAAGCTGTGTAAACAAAAAGGGCCCCGTTATCTTGACCCATTTTTTTCAGTAATTTCCTCACGACATCCCAGACTGGGGCGGCACTATCAGGTTCCGCGGCCTCGCATTGACATCTTTAAATCTAGCTTAACATACTCAGGTAGTACTCTCTGGAATTCGATTCCATGTAACCTTAGAAGTATGTCCCTGCCCTCCTTTAAAGACGGCCTCTTCAAATATCTAAAATAATCCAGCTTTACATGCGGAAAACTGCATGTTCTTAGAATACATATATCGGCATGTGCATTGACTCCATGTCTGACAAGTAATACCTGCCTTGATGTACTGGCACGCGTATGGCGTGCGTATGTTTGTGCGTATGTGTGTGTGTGTATGTGTGGCTGTGTGCATTCGTGCGTATGGGTGTGTGATCGTGTGTGTGTGTGTGTGTGTGTGTGTGTGTGTGTGTGTGTGTGTGTGTGTGTGTGGGTGCGTGCGTCTGTGTGCGTGTGTGCGTTCATGCGTGTGGTCACGTTATGTGATCGTGTGCGTGTGTGCGTGGTCTGTCATAATGTGGCAGATTGCACACGCGTACGCGCACGCACGCACGCATGAGCGCAAGCACGCGCACACCATGTGCGTGATTTATGCAATTTATATGTTGGAATTTTTTATTCATAATGTTTTTTAAATTATCTTTAAAGGTTTTTTAACACATTTTCTTTCTTTTCTATCGCGCTATATTCATCAGTATTTTGTTTGCTAGCACATAATTGAATTCCTTAGAGTAGTGTGTGTGTGTGTTTGCGAGTGAACATGCGTGCGTGTGTATGTGTTTGACCTAGTTATGTTTTAGACCATTGTTTTGTTTATGAAAACGTTGATAAG
>BTPG01000001.1:302907039-302914539 GCA_036245525.1 Semisulcospira habei | reverse complement strand
GTGACAATGTAACAGCTGTGACAATGTCACAATGTAACAATTGTCACAAAGATGGCGGACACTCTTTGCAGCCTTTCTGACAATAGAGCCGATTCCCAGAAACCAATAAGTAGGTCACGATTGCACGTCGTGTTTCGACGAAAACAGTGTAAATGCCCACATAAACATGCGATACCGCGTGTTTGTCCCGGTTTTTTATTCCCCGTTTCATTAAAACACTTGCAATTTTGCCATGTTTCTGATTTCCTGCCAACATCTATTTGCTATAAACCTCGTGGGGTACATGTATGTGGAAGACTTCTGGGTCAATGTATAGGGAAACTCCTATCAAATTTAATGGGTCACATGATCGAGTTGCCTACCAAAAAATAAAACAAATGAATGATCTGTTGTCAGGTCCAAATTCACACAAGATACTCGCTTCGGAAATCGTCTGCAAACAGTCCAAGGAAACATGGCGGCGATCAGCATCGGCCATCTTGTTTTGGAGGACATGGGATACTACACTCTGAACGTCAGCGTACAGACCAAGGAGAAGATGTCTGGAGCCTTTCAGGATCACTTCTACACTGCAAGTGCTTACCTCACGGTTGGAGGTACATTTGGCTAGCATTTCTTAGACATTGCTTTGGTATTGGTAGAGACGGGTGCGGGTAACCTTTTTTTTTTTGGCGGGGGGGAGGGAGGGGGGTGCCGGGGGGGGGATATCATATGGGTTATATGGTTGTCAGCATCCACACGAAGAATATCAACCCTTCACTGCTACCGACGATACTGCTTGGCGGAAAAGACGCGTGTACGCCACCAGTTAGAAAGCAAAAGATCTTCGAGCCGACGTCAGCCTTAGCTGGCCCGCGCACGGCGCGGGCCAGCTAAGGCTGATGTCGACACGAGGACCTTTTGCATCCCGGGCAGCGGGAGCACCCCCCCCCCCCCCCCCTGTAAGCCAAAGACCTGTGTTTTTTGTTGTTGTTGTTGTTGTTGTTGGTTTTTTGTTATGCATCTGTTCAGAATTCAAGAGGAGTTGTTAATGCCATTTTCCCTTTGATTATACAGAGCCTCCGGAGGGTGAACTGCTTGCTCAGTACGAACCTTTTAGTGACGACACATGCGCCGCCCAGAGGCGTGTGACACTGAGTTGCGGGCCTTTGACAAAACTTGGGGTTCCCCCTGTGTCTGTTGAATGGATAGTAAGTGCCGGCAAATTAGATACTACCCCTGAGCTACAATGGTCGGTTCATCTCCAGCTGCAACCTTAATAAAATTGGGACTTTCGATTGCCTCAAACCTATGCTGAACACACACACACACACACACACACACACACACACACACAGACACACACACACACACACACACACAAACAAACAAAACAACAACAACAAAAACAACAACCAAACACCAACCACCCGATCAACAAACTAACCAATCAACCAGCCTACCAACCAAATTGCTTTGAGAAAAGACGAAAGAAGATGGTGTACCTCATCAGCCCCCGCAGATGAGGGGCCGGGGGTTGATGATGTTCTTTGCCTCTTGTTTGCTAATAGACGTTGTATGGAAACCAAAATTAGGTCAAATTTGCAAATTCGCATTTTTGTCCGGGCCATTAATGCACTGTTTGCGCCAAAAGACAAGCAGGTTTTTTTTTGTTTTTTTTTACCTACTTCTGAGTTTCGTGTATTTATTTTCGTGTGTATCAATCAGATAGTGTCATCGGCGGAGGTCTGTGGATATCATATCTAGTTAATAATAGTTAGCCCTTTTCATCTTGATACACAACTGCTTGAAATTAATTTGACTATGATAGTTCAGGGGTGGTGCCAGAATAGCTTGGCGCCTCAGGCGCCAAGCTATTCTGGCACCACCCTTGAACTAAAATGGTTGAACTACCTCCTAATCTGTAATGTAGCCTTCGTAAGACAATAAACAAATTTAACGAAATCAGCTTCAGGATGTAATGTTTTAAGAGGCTAACGCCTTCGCTGCAAGTATAACGAATTTCGCACACTGACCGACTTTTGCGCGATGTAAGTGGGACAGAAATGGGACTTTGCTTCTTCTCACTCACAAGATAAGTAGCAACCGAATTGTATAATTGTGTGTTTGTCTATTTAATAATAATAATACTAATAATAATAATAATAATAATAATAATAATAATAATAATAATAAAATGATAATAATATAACACTTATAGCGCAATAGCCCCACAAGAAAGGCTCAGAGTGCTTTACGTCTAGATAATCTAACTGAAATTAACTAAAGTACCAACAGCATACAAATCCACTCAGTCTTAAGTACAAATGTTCCGGAATGTATTATGTCTGTCATTTCTAGGCATGTTTCTTTCTCCGTTGGGTTCGCCTAGACATAAAGAACGTAGCGACTAACAAGAGACATAAATCCTCACTAGCCCCCGCGACTGCGGGGGCTAGTGAGGATTTATGTCTCTTCCAGCTGGGTAGCGTTCGCCTTGCCCCGGCAGTTCAGGGCATAAGATATCACACAAAAAAGTCTGATATGTCAAGAGTTGTTCATCTAATTCAGGACCCGGCAGGCCAGGTGCTTCAGAGTTCCGGCTACAGCGAGGAGAGTGGTCGCTTCTTCGTCGAGCTTCCGCGTCGTGCGTTGCCAGGCAACTACAGCTGTCGTCTGGCCGGCAAACAACACGTGCTGCAGTGTCTCCCTGTCCAATCAACGCTAAGGAAGGCCTCTCGGGTATTCGTGCCACGTGAGGTGACGTCACGAGAAGGATGCACAGACCCGGAGTTTGGTTGGTGGAAATAAAATATAATACTTAACTCGTTGAGTGGACACTTTCAAAACTTGAGTCAAGCAAGACTTAACCCTTTGGCTGTCGGTAGCGCTATTTGTCGCGATGACTCCTGCAGGTGAGTGCAGGAATCATCGCGACAAACAGCGCTACCGACAGAATGGGTATTAGAGGCGCCACACTATTCTCACACATTTCTGGGGCGGTCCTTGGCGCAGTGGTTAAGGCGCCTGCTACCAATGCCAAAGGTGCGAGGTTCGAAAACGGGTTCCGGCGTCGGACTTTTCTCCTCTGGTAAGTGTCACCGTTAATTCGGGCGGACTGCCGGGGGTTCTTTCTCCGGGTACTCCGGTTCTTCCACCCCCCCCCACCCACCCCCCTACCCCCCACACATTGGTACCGGTTTCAGGCCACTTTACAAATTTCAAATACAAGCGATCAAAAATCTCTGTAACTTCAGTAGCTGAACTGGCCCTTCGTCTGTCTTGTACTGTGTTTGTCTTAAATGGCGTAAATCCGTGTCTGTTACGTGAGTGTGTGTGTGTTGGGTTTCAGTTCGCGGCGCTTTGAGTCGATTTGCCCAAAAATTGAGACAAAGCGCCTATATAATAACGGTATTATTATTATTATTATTATTATTATTATTTCCGTTGAACTGTTATGGTCCATCTGCAGTCAGCTGTCATGGCTGAATCGGCTACTGAGACGTGTGCAAACTGAGTCGATTCGATCAACTAATTACAGAATTCCTACCAATTCCGACCAGCACTAATCTATCCGGACCCTACCTGACATGAAGCTGGGCTAAAACACGGGCATGTTCTATAGCATGTCCATTGAAACTTCCTGGCGAACAAAGTGGTACAGTTGCAGTGTGCCTGAACTGATCAGTATTTTGGTCATACTTCGACTCTATTATCACTATCTTGCCGTACTCCAAATCAACCAGCCTAACTAACCCATTGACCTATTGATCCTATTCCCACTTTATTCAGATTCAGATGTAGAAAACTTACTGTCCCGCATGCCAAGTTGACTAGGGAATTTTTGTTTCTAATAAACAATAACATATTCTGATCTATGCCGACCTAACCTGCCCCAAGCAAGTAAAAGGTCACTGGGATGACGTTGGCCGCTGTTGGCCGGCGCCGACCAACAGCGGCCAACTCGAGCCTGGCGATCTTGTACATACTGGGCAGCTTCAGACTCACTCGTCTTGCAGTTGAAGAAGAAGATCTCAGCGCCGTCGAAGCTCTGACACAGAACGTCACCAGTCTTCAGGCTTCTCTGGAACGTTTTCAAAACGAATGGGGGACCCTCCTTCAAGGCACACTGGCCGAGATGAAAAGTAATATGGTGACCCAAGGCGAACTCGAGACCCTGCAGAGCACCGTGGAGATTTTGGAAGCCAACTGCTCGACTGATGTGGTCGTCTTGAAACAGAGAAACGATGACAACTACATGTCTATACAGTATGTTCAACAGGAGATGAACAAGGTGTCCTCTGATGTGGTGCGCATTTTGGGAAACCTTACTGACGGTCACGAGGTGAGATCTTTAACTCCCACATGCGTTGGTTGAGAAACGAGTTTTTACGATTTGTGTCAATATTGCGCGTAATCTTTTGACATCCTTTTTGCACATTGAAACACATCGTGAAACTGCATATCTTTTTCCAAAACCTACGCGATAAATCCTGACACTGGCTAAAGTTTATGTTTAGACCTCAAAACAGTGAAATGATCGATGTTAATTATTTTTAGGCACAGCAGCAAGGCTTTGCTAACGTGTGGGCGACAGTCCGTGAATTGGAATCGAGCATTAAACAAACACTACAAACGCGCGGCACTACCCATGATGACAGCAACGAAGACCTTCAGAACATGAAACGACAGGCTAGTATCTTTATGTTTGAAGCTTCCAGAGGCATTACAGTGCCCCCCCCCCCTCCCCTCCACAAGAAAATAATAGAGGGAGGGGAGGGGGGTGTATCCCACCCTTACCCCCCCCCCTCCCCTCAAGTATTTTCTGAGAAAGCAAAGCATAAAATCTTTAATATTATGTTGGATTGTTTGCAAACCAGATCGACCTATTGCCTCGCTTTCCTCCTCCCACCTTTCGTTGTTTAATGGTCGATCAATATCTGATTATAGCATGTCAGTTCTCAGTGACTTAAATTAATCCCTTTGTGCATGCAGCCAAAGATACAGTACAGGTCGCTGCATGCACAAGTGGTCAGTGGCATGAGTGAGCTTAGTCCTGTGCCAGCCACTAAGGAAGGTGTTCCGCTACAGCAGAACACCTTCCTTAGTGGCTGGCACAGGACTAAGCTCACTCAAGGGACAGGTCTAAGAGGGCTAAACTATGCTGCTTCATATACACTGACACAGATGAAGGGCCTTCAAGAGAAAATATCCACCCTAGAAGCCCTGTTCCATCTGGACTCTTCTCAGCTACAATCTGATCTGAATCATCTGGAGAACGCCACCGTGGTCAACCTTCTGCGTGAGATGATGGAGCGCCTGGACTCCCTGGGTGACGATGTGGAAACACTGCGAGGAGGTCCGCCTTCTGATGGTAAGGACATATCTTTTTTTCAGCTGCGGCTAGAGATGAATCAGGACACGATGTCATTTAGGGAGGAAATAGTCCTGTTATGGCAGAGAACTGTGCAATATATACTGACGAGCAAAAGAAATGCGACATATATACTGACGACCAAAAGAAATGCGACATTTTTTAAATTAATTTTTCCGATTAAAAAAATGTCGCATTTCTTTTGCTCGTCAGTATAGATCGATAATCCTAGTTATTTTCCTATATACTTGGTACGTAATAAGCTGTGGCAGTCACCCATTTTGGTTTTGTTGATGGAAGTGAATTGACCATGATAATTCAATGTTAGTATCTGATTAATTAAGCAGAGTCCAGACCGAAAAAAGTGACTGCCAAGCGTGTCAGATGCAAAGGAAATCCCAAGACAAAAGTGCTTATAATAGACAAGTACAACTTGTCATTTCTGAGCGTGTTTCTTTCTTTGCTGGGATTTTCTTTATTAGATAATCTCCTTGAAACGGTGAGCATTAAAAACAAATGTCACGTTTTGTCATTTGTAACCCCATCATTTCCAGACGACGCAGATTGTGTTTCTGCGATCTTCGTTAACTCATTTGAGACGTGCCGCCTCCGGATACGCGGCATAAGCCGCGTATCCGGAGGCGGCACGTCTCGAATGAGTCAAGTTAACGTCACAGAGCCCCAGCCGTTTCAGGAACATGGATTCAAAGTGGTGTTGGCAAGAGGCATGGATCCTCATGAGCCCACGCAAATGCGGGGGCTCATGCGAATCTATGTCTCTTGCAGCCAGATCGTGTTCACTTTTTCTCGGCATTTAAGAGGTTGAACAACATATTATGACCTAAGCAGACTTGTAGATGAGTACCGATAAGATTTCACGCACTTCTTCAGATCCTCTGACAAAAACCCTTCGTCCTACTTGGACCATCACGTCACCCACAAGCGGGACACAGAGCACGCAGCTGACGACACTGACAGTCACTGACGATGGGGTGTTTGTGGCTGGGGAGAATGAGAGATGCGAGATCGTCACTGGTCATCCACAGAGAATTGCTGAGGCACGTGATGGAGATACAGTATTCATATCTGCAATGTTAAAGCAAAATGCAATAAGTCTACTTTTGTTAGGAGCGTCATTTTCATTGTATTACAATGTATTATGTTTATAGTATTACAATGCAAATATCGCTTTTCACAACAATTGGACTTACTCTTGTCTTGTGTCGTGTCGTGTCGGGGCGTGTCGCGTCGCGTCGTGTCGTGTCGTGGCAAAGCGTGTCGTGTCGTGTCGTGTCGTGTCGTGTCGTGTCGTGTCGTGGCGTGGCGTGGCGTTGCGTGGTGTGGCGATTCGTGGGGTGGCGTGGCGTGGCATGGCATGGCATGGCATGGCGTGGCGTGGCGTGACGTGGCGTGGCGTGGCGTGGCGTGGCGTGGCGTGACTTGCCTAGTCTTGTCTTGTTCTTATTTTTGTCTTATCTGATCCTATCTTAAAGGTCGCAGTGAGGGATTTGAAGAAGTTTGAGGCGGAGGTGCGCTCCGTCAGCTTGCTCCCGAGTGGAAAGGTCGCCGTCGTCGGTAAGTCGGCCCAGCAAGCAAGAGGTGTTTGGGCCGAGGTCAGATTTACTTCGTCCGAGCACGGATGTGCGCGGGCCAACTAAGGCCAACGCTGACCCCAAGACAGCTTGCTTACCGGCGATTTTTGTCGTTATTCAGTACTGTTTTTAATGGCCAATAATAATTTTTTTTTAAAAATACACTGAACGACCAAGATCACCATTAGCCCGTTCAGAGAGAGAGAGAGAAAGAAAAAAAAAAACCGTTTAGGGCTTAACGTCTTTTCTCCACCATCGAAAAGAGGTCTGTACAAATTTTGACCCCAGCTGGGTTCGAACCTACGACCTTTCGGACGAGAGTCGAACGATCTACCACTGAGCCACCCAGCTCCTTCATAGTCGATATTCCTTGTTTGATAACCTCTTCTGACTTTAGAAACACACCCAAAAGTGAGTGGAGCAAATACGATCATCATAAGTCCTTTTAAAGAGGATGAGTCTTTTTATGTACGTACATCATAGAGATAATTAATTCGCCATGCTTTCATCAAAAGTATATGGCCTTTAACACTTTCTACCCCAGGACCGAAATCC
>BTPG01000001.1:302882039-302902039 GCA_036245525.1 Semisulcospira habei | reverse complement strand
AATTCATTTCAAGCAAAGAAAAGGGATGAAAATGGTTACTTCGGACGTTAACGCGGCAGACTGCATTATGGTGACGCGAGCAGTATCACCCTTAAAGCTATCGCGCATACGCCATCCAAAGGGAGATAACGCTGTAAGTAAGACAACGGGGGCAAAGTTTGTCTGCCGGGACTGGCCGTGTCAACACCGTAGGCACACCGGACTGTAGTCAGACGTCCGACCACAAGGAACTCCCGACAGCCTGCAAACAGACGCGAATTTCACTGGCAAATATGACAGAAGTTCAGAGAGTGTCCGTTGATGTATCTTCAGATCAAACGCTGGCCTGGTCACACTTTGGCCACTTGTCATTCGACGACTTCGGCAGGTCTGGTAAGGGAAGTAACTGGCGTAATGAGGTTGGAGTATGTGCCTGTTCTGACAATGTCGTTCCCTTGTGGCCACACAGGGCAATTAAGTCATGCCCCCATTTCACACACTGTTCTCTATTAGCCTCTTGCAGCATAAAGCTATGAACGAAGTACCTTTCCTCCTCCACTTTGGTATCAGTTTCAGCCCACTTAATCAAATTTCAAATACAAACGATTCTGAATTTCCAAAACCTACAGTAGCTCGCTTGAGCTTGCCCTTAGCACCACGTGAATGTTCTGTGTTTATGTACAGTGTGTGAGTGAATGCGCGTGATTCACGTGAGCGTGCTTGTTGGGTTCAGTTCGCGGCGGCGCTCTGAGCCGAGTTTCAATTGGGATAAAGCGCCTATTTAATGCGATTATTATTATTATTATTATTACACACAAATTCCACGTGGAGCACATCGCAGGAGAAACATTTTCAGCAATTGTTTACAAAATTGTCTGTTAGCGTTTTACACAACACTCTAATGCATTAAGTACCCCATGACAAAACTGTAAACTCAGTGGAAGCCTGCGCCGCGCAACCGTGCACATGCCCCATACAGGCGCCTATGAACACACTATGTCAACTCAAATTACCCAAATTTTCCGCTTTTTCACACCACCTGTCATGTCGAGTGCTGCTCAAAACGCCCAAACATGATGTGCAAAAACGGGAACTTTTACACCCTGAAAAATTTGTAAAAAGAGAGGAAATTTTTCGAACTATGTCTCACGGAATTACTACATCAACCGGAAGCAATTGCCCCGTGTGGCCTGTATTAGAAATTCAGTGAGAATTACTCATCACAAAAAGTCAAGGATAGCTTGGGGAAACAACCAAACTCATGCAATGCTGTTCTGGAAAGGCATGCTCGTTTTTATAGCGGATTATGAGTCCTCATCCTCTTGGCTATCAGACACATACACTTTGCCATTTTGTTAAAGTTTTGGCGATTGTGCTTGGACGCCAAACATTTTTGCGCCAATTTTCGTCCGTCCCAGTGTTTGACAATCTTCGCAATTTACAATACAATAGCGGAGGAGGGGGAGATGAGTGATGGCCGTAATTTCGCAACTTGAAGAGAAAACAGTCATACAAATCTCTATCATTTATTCTCACTACCCCACTACCCCCAAAACAAAAAAATAAAATAAAATAAATAAATAAATAAATAATTTTTTTTTAAATAAAAAAATTACTGATAAAAAAATGGAGAGAAGTTTTTCTCCTAAAAGATTGCTGGGGGAGGGGGCGGGAAGGGGATAATGTCGCCCCGCCTCCCGCCCGTACATTTTCTTCGGGGGCCACTGAGGCTGCTCGGCGTTAAGCCTCAGTAACGAACTCACACTGGTTGTCTCATTCGATTCGTTACCGTTGATTAGCGGTAGCGAATGGAGGAGACAACCCGTTTGTAACGAATTAACTTCTTTTTCAGATTTAGTTAGCCATTGGAAAGTGACCAAAATAATGGAGGCCGGCCGTCTTTTCGGACTGCGGGCGGGGGTAGTTGACTATCCGACAATTGTCAACGATAAGTTCACCACGTTTGAACTGGGATCTGTTTACCAGTGCGACGATGCCCTATGGAGAATACCGTTAGAAACCCAGTTTCCGTACAAAGTAAGTTCGTAATTGTAAAGTTTTTAAAGTACCATTACCCGTAAATCTCAAAACAAATGTTATCACCGTTTGTATTTGCTGTGTCTTGTTGACACACTTAATGAACCTACTGCGGCAATTTGGACACGCAGGAAACGCACACTATAATCACACTTGTTTATTCTGCTCAGGCAAGTGTTAGCGCGTCAATCTATTTTTAGCTGTTGCTCGTACAAATAGCTTTGCATATAAGACGACCTGTGCTAAACTGAATTCTCCTTTGTCCAAATGAAGCATAGCTAGACCGGTATGGAGCGTTTCGTAACCATTTGTTGCAGAAGTTTTTCTTCAAACAGTTACGGCGGTAGTGAGTTTATAACCCATTTAGCCCCAAAACCCTACAGCAGGTGATGGATCGACCATGATAATTCACGGGTAGTGCCAGATTAGCTTGGCGACTGTAGGCGCCAGGTTAATCTGCAACTACCCTTGAATTATCATGGTCGATCATCTCCTGGAACTGGTACATAGTGGTCTAGTGACACCTCTAACATTTGGGGAAATGCGGCCTTGGGGTTAAATGGGTTAAGACATTCACTGACAGTGGACTCAAAATCACGATGTCTTTGAAAGCAGGGCAGTGGAACAGAGACTGTTTTCATCATTTATATTCAAGGAATACCCATTTTTAAGATCAGCAATGAGAAAAGACCATGGCCTTAGTTCTCCAAAATTTGGAGACGTCACCCAACGACCATATGCCAGTTGGCAGATTAACTTGGTGCCTGAAGGCGCCAAGCTAATCTGGCACTACCCTTGAATTATCATGTTCAATACATCTCCTGCTGTAGGGCGTCGGGGCTAAATGGGTAACTCTGCCATTGCCTGTTTCATGGATGGCAACGGGCAACTTAATAATGTTGTTTGTATTCAGATCAGCTTGGAGCTGGAAGATGTTGGTAAAACCTCTGTCACACTTTCGTCCCGACTGGTCAACAAACTGGACAACAAGACCCTAGTGCACCATAGGGGGAAAATTGTCTACGTTGACCGCTCGAGCCACAGGCCTTCATCCTTGCCAGATTGGGTGTTGGAAAAGTACAAGACAGTGCAAAGTAGAAACAAACAGCCACTTGCCTTGCCGAGAACATCGCCACAGGTATGTGAGGTCAAGCGTCAAAGCCAGAATAAGGATGATAATGATCAGGCGCGGATCAGTCACCTACGGATTTAGGGAGCGGGATGGGTGGGTGGGTCCAATTTTTGTTTGGGACCTTTAAACTAACCCGAAAGCCCCCAGACGCCAGACCTTGCTTCTCCCGAAACTGAAAAATAAAAAAGGAGGGGTTGGGGGGGGAGGGGTGGGGGGGGGGGGGGGGGGGGGAGCGGGACCCCAATTCCCCCAGATCCGCCCCGAATGATTATGACGATTGAGATGATTTGAATGAATTGCTGTTTAGTATGTCTATGTTGTGCATTACTGTCGAAGTGATAGGGGGCACTTTAACCCCTTTACTGCCTGTGGACGCAGATCGCGTCTTTGTGCACTCCAGTTGTGCATTCAGTCAATGTCACAATAGTACCAGACGTCAAAGGAACGTGCAAGGATACACAATTGTTTCAGAAAGAGGCATAGATCCCTATGAGCCCCCTGACTCATGAAAATCTGTACCTCTTGTAGTTGGGCGGTATTCAGTTTTTGGGGTGTTTGGACCCCCCCCCCCCCCCCCCCGCTCCCCCCCCCTTCCCCCCCTCCTCCTCCCCCGTTTTTTTCGGCCCCTGGAAGCTAGTGATAGTGCTGGGGAGGCCTTTTGTACCAGGTGGAAGCTCCCAAACAAAACGTTGGAACCCCCCCCCCCCCCACACCACCACCACCACCACCCCACCCCACCCCTCGAGGTAACTGATCCGCCCCTGTTGAAGATTTTTTAAATCGTCTTTCCCTATATAATGCAGTCTTGCTCATCTCAAACGTTTGGCAGGCAGGCTGCTGACAGGGTAAAGGCGGGCAAGGAGCCCACCTTAAGCAAGAATTCCAACCATTCCTCCATTTGAAGCCACAGACAGCTCCAAATAGGTGCGATCTATTGAGGTGGGCCTAGGCTATAACATATCACAAGCATACCGGGGTAGAATAAAAGAAAAAACACAACAGGTAAAAAAACAAAAAAAATATTTTTGGCCTTCTTGCCCTATGCCCTGGGCAAGAGGCCTATTGAGAGCGGGCAAATCGCCCACCATGGGCGTTTTGCCTTACAAGCGAGGGCGTCTTGCCTCTTCATATGCAGCACATCTACATTTTTAGTATTAAAGTTCATAACAAAGGATAAAAGTAACAAAATGTTGTATAAAAGTAACATTTGTTGAGTACACACTTGACTAGGGAAGTTATTGCAAATCCAGTGCATATTCAAAGTATGTTGAAGGTTCAAACCTGAACACTGTAGGCTATATACAGTACAAAAGTTAAAAATTGAAAACTTACTGAGTTATGCTCAACTAGAATAAACAGTCCAGTGCATAATGCAATTCAAAGTATGAAATGTTCCCTACTTAGGCCTCTACATGGGGCAGAATAACAACGAATTGTTGATTGTAGGGGAAAATTTGATGATGTCATGCACTAGACTAAAGGGGACATCTGAATTAGTAAACACGTAATGTAAATAAGCAAAAAGTAGGCCTAGGTCTCTTCTTATTCAGTCATTCTTCTTATTCAGAGTCATCAGAGTCACAATTTGGACAGATGAATTGAGCCGTCCCTTGGGTGCACTCCTCATGGGCCCAGAGGAGACAAACCTGGCACTGGACCCACACATCTCGGGGTCTGCTGTTGCGATAGGGCTCACAACAAATGAGACATGGCCAGTCCTCTTCTTCCTGGTCTGTTTCTTCTTCAGGTTCATGACGCTTCCTCTTCTTCTTTGACTTGCCTTGGCTTGCCTTCTTTTCCTGTTGCCTCTTTTTTCCTGTTGTCTGTTTTGAGCGCTTTTCTTCCAGCCTGGCTTTAAAGGGAGAAGAAGTCAACACTGTTGCAGATTCTGCCTTCCTTGATCTCGGTCTCTTGGACTGGATCTTTGGTAGTGGAGAAAATCCATGGATCAGTTCTGCAATCTCTTCTCTTCCTGAGGTTGAGGCCTCGGGGTCTGTCCTCTGATCTTGTGGGACAAATAAAGATGAGGGGTTAGGGTGTGTCTGCTGATCTGGGGTTGGGAAAGCAGTTGGGCGTTGAGGTGAGAATGAAGACGCCTCAGGGATCTCAGCTTGTGATGTAGGACCTTGAGGCTCGTCAATCCTCTTGTCTAACACACAATCGTAGTGGCCAACATCCTGGCCAATGTTCCTAAACTGGACGACCAGTCTGGGAAGGGTGTCTTCTCCGTAGGTTTGGATCACCTTGCTGTTGGCGCCCAAAACCACATTTTTTTTCCCCAGGACCTTGCTTGTCGCTGCGAGTTCAAGTTCACCAGGTAGTGATTTTGGCTCGGCCATGGTGACAATGCGTTCATCCATGGAACCAAAGCGAATCCAGTGCGGTAAATCTGCGTTGATTGTTTCAATATCAAGATCTTTGTTTTCGTCGTAATTCTCCCACATGAAAGAGATGACCTGTGCTCGGAGACTATCTGTCTTGCCAGTCTCTACGGCATGCAGAAGTGTGCTCAACAGTTTGCCATGCTCATCCCTTTGGGCAGTTTGAAGCCTTCTGTCCATACCTATCACTAGACTTCTAAACAGGCACCGGCTGTCTCCCGATGATGTAATGAGCTCAATGTCTGCCTGATGAGCTGGAGTCTCTACATTGGCAGTCTGTTGATCAGGGGTGCGGTCAGTTGGCTGCTTTCTGACTTCTGGAGGATCACCATTTGCATCTTCTTGCTGAGATCGAGTCTCATTGGCAGGGCTGCAGGCAGTTGGGGGTGTGACCTCTGGGGGATCTTCTTCAGTCATCAAGGCTGCCTCAAAGTCGACGTCAGTGAAGACGTTTGGGTCATATGGTCAGAGACCACATGTCCTGAATCCCTGGACTGCCCTGTCAGGAAGAGCTGTTCTCATGAAGGCCTTTCCTGACAGACCAGCAATGTCATGGATGGTGACTCGCTTGCCGGGATTTGCCACCATCCAGCTGTCCATCTCCGTGTTGAAAGCTGTTTTGAGAGGCTTGAAGTAGCTTCTGTCCAGAGGCTGCAGCTTGTGTGTGCTATGAGGCGGCAGTGTCAGAAGTTCTATGCCATTTTCTCTGCAAAAGTCAATAGCTCCCAGTGTTTTGTGGCTGTGATGCCCATCTAACAGAATGAGATGACGGTTGTCACATGAGGTGTTGGTAAACTTTGCAAAATGTTCCAGCCACCTCACAAAGAGGTCAGAATCTGTCCAGCCACTTGCACTTGCATAACCTACTGCTTGAGTTGGGGCGTCTTTCATGAGGGAGTCCACCATTCTCTTTCGAGGAAAGATGTACATGGGTGGTAAAAATATGCCAGCTGCGCTGCATGCACACACAAATGTTACCAAGTCCCACGCTCACCACTGGTCACCTTTCCAACTTGTCGAGCACCCTTTGGAGCCATGACCTTCCCAGGTTTATGCACAGTTGTGAGTCCCGATTCGTCCATATTCCAAATGCGTGAGGGTGGGTACTCATGCTTGTCCAGGAGTTCTTTGTATAGGCCAAAAAATTTCTGGACTTGCTCTTTATTGAACCCCACTGCACGGGAAATACTTGTTGCTTGTGGCTGCCGAATGCTAATGTTATGCCGATCGAGAAAGCTGTGGACCCAGGCAATCCCAGCCAATCTTGTTTCTTTATTGAAAGGATGACGAAGGCCTGTCTTTTAAGCGATTTCAAAGGCAAGGCACTGTAAATCCCTCACTCTGAGCCCATGCAGGCGTCTTTGCATACTAACAATATGCTCCTTCAGCTGGCACTCTATCTCAGTGGGAAGGGCCTTCCTGTATCGTCCGAAATTCAAAACCCCAGGTTCAAGCACCTTTTTGTCCCTGTGACGACGAAGTGTTCGTGCAGGCACACCATACTCTTTGCTGGCTCGTTAAAGGAACACCGTTGCTGACTGCCTTCAAGGCTTCAGACAAATTGCTATGTCCATATTTTCCCCTCTCTGTCTTTCTTTTGTACTTCGTCACCATATCTGAAAACAATAGCATAACAGTACTATTATAAAAGACCAGAAAGCATCTTTATACCAAGCAATTTAATAGCAATTTAGCCCTGTGCAGTACATAGGGGAAAAGTTTAAAAAAAAAAACCTAAATAGAGTTGGTGGTTTGGTGTCTATAGCCTATGTTCCTATTAGGGCATAAAAGCATGGTATAACTTGGGATTTTACTCTTGTGGAAAATCACAGTAAAGTAAAGGAAAATAGTGAAACCACTTCATATAAACAAGCGAGGCATAACGCCTAGTGTTTGAGGCAAAAAGCCCACCAGTAGGCCTTTTGCCTTGAACCCAGTATGGGCCTTTTGCCTTACTATGACTTAGTGAAGATGTTTGGCAATAGTGCGGGAACATGGCGACGTACACTGCATCAATTGGCAATGATTCCTCTAACACATAAATGCAAACATTTAAGAAATTCATCTATTGCTTGGGCAGTGTCACAAAACATTATCAAGACAAAAATTATAAAAATAGGGCCTAAATTTTCAAAATTCTATAAAAAACGTACCTTTTGCATGGAGGCTTCGAAACTTCGTGCTGCAGTTTCAGCGGGTAAAGGGAAGCTATAGAAATGCCCCGAGGTGGGTAATGTCCCTTGGGTTCTGAGAAGTCGAGGGTGGGCGTTTGACTTTGACTGGGCCTCTTGCCCGACCCTACCCTACGTCATAAATTGACGTCAGTGCGTACCGTTACCTCATATTATGACGTACTCCAGTAGGTATGGAGTACGTCATTATTAAGTTGTACGCAGATGTCATGTCAGCTTGTGGCGTATCACAGGCTGCCTGCGTCAGAAACAGTGCCGGTTACAATGCTGCCGCAATGCCTTCCTTATACTCTGTTGTTTTGTATGGGCAGGTGCCCGAGAATGCTTACGGGTATACAGTGACGGTTGCAGCTAGCGATACTGATTTTAACGGTCACACCAACCAGGGCAGTTACTTCAGGTATTGCTGTGATGCTTCTCAGGCTGCAGTTAAGGATGGAGAACTGAAGGAATTTAGCCCAGACATCAGTCGATATCCTCTTCAGGTACTTTTCATTGAAAACCCCATTCACTGCCAGTAGACTCGGATTGCGTTTTTGAGATCATCGTAAATTCAAGATCAGAGATACACATTCTCCTAACGCATATGAATACGCAGTGGTTTCAGCAAAGTGCATAGATATTTATGATCCATCGCAACTGCGGTGGCTTTTGAAGATATATTTCTCTTACAGTTAGATCGCCTTTACTTTTGATCTTACAGTTAGATCGCCTTTACTTTTGATCTTACAGTTAGATCGCCTTTACTTTTGATCTTAAAGTTAGATCGCTTTACTTTTGATCTTACAGTTAGATCGCCTTCACTTTTGATCTTACAGTTAGGTCGCCTTTACTTTTGATCTTACAGTTAGATCGCCTTTACTTTTGATCTTAAAGTTAGATCGCCTTTACTTTTGTTCTGCAGTGACGGGGTTCATTAGCCCTTTAACTGTCTGGGCAAGGCGCACGCTACCCAGTTGCAAGAGACATACATCTTTATGAGCCCCCGCAGTTGCGGGGGCTCATGAGGATTTATGTCTCTTGTTAGTCCTATGTTCTTTACGCCTATTTTAGTCCCAATTACACCTGTTTGTTTTTTCACGCGAATTTCGGTCAGCGTGAAGTCGTTTAAAAATACCATTCTTATCCTCTTTCAGGGCATAACGTCGGTGTTTCCTGGTGAGAGCGGACTTGGAGACACCTTGCGCGTGTCACTATGGCAACAGGATGGCCGACCAGAAGTTGTCCGTTACGTCATCGTCAGAGAGGAGGGACAGAAACCAGTGATTTTTCACGCCACGATGACGTACGGACTGACGCCAGTAACGTCATCTCGACTGTAGGAGAGGCATAGTTGGCCTTTCAACTTGAACATGGGAAATCCTAAGTTGAACATAATCAATAGACAGATTGCATGAAAAAAACAACTAGCTGATGTGATGGAAATCAGAATAATTTAACGGTATATTTTTAAATATGTGATCGGTGCTTGCTCGTTGATATACATGTATCTGGATCTTAAGTTTTCACTGCAGGAGCCAATAGACCGACCCACTCACTTGGCGGGAAGACCTAGGCTCCGCCCCTTTTGTCGGGGTGCGGCAAGCTTACCACCCGTGCTTCACGGAAAATAGCGCGAGTGTAGACTGCTAGTATAGTAAAGCGCGCTATTTGACGTTGAAATTTTAAACCATTTTTAGGATGGCATATCTTCTAAAGTATACCATTATAGGAGCTGTAAAAAAAAAAAATCGGTACAAACTAGGTATTGGGGATATTGTCAGTCTAGAGATTATGTAGTTATACGACCCTAAACTTAGCATTTTGTGAAATGCACAAATCGTCTCATTTTTGCCAATTTTTATAAACTAATAAAAGATGGAGCTTTGAAAGGTTTCGGGAATGGAAAAACTACACATGTGGATATCGATTCGGGTATCATCGGGAATATAAATTGCATTCCCCATAGCAAAAGTTATTTCTAGGCATCTCCAGTGCCGCCGAAATCGGCTAAAAGAACAGAAAATCCAGACGCGTCTAGCCGCAACGAATTCAGTTTGTTTTGCCGGAACTCGGCGTGGCATTCCGAAGCACATGGATCTACAGCGCGCTGATTGGTCGAGGGGCTGTAGCGCGCGCGTTTGAGTGACATTTCAGGCAAAAAGTGGATCGGTCTATACTGGCTTAGTCTCAGTGGGTAATGTGTTTTTAATTTGCAGATCACATGTGCCCAATGAATGATTCGGCGTTCAAAGAGCCCTAAAAAAAATATACTATGACATTCGTTCGTTCGTTCGTGTCCGGTTTGTTGCAAGAGGCATCCCCCGCGACTGCGGGGGGCTCATGAGAATCTATGCCTCTTCCGTTCGTTCGTTCGTTCGGACTGTGCAATTCAGGTGACGTTGCTCACTTGCAATGAAGTTTTGAAAGTCTGTGGTACGTGTTGCATTATAGTACATGAGTTTGGCTGTTTGGGGTTGATCGCTAACGGAACATTTTTGGGCCGTGTATCATGTACAGACTTGAAAGCTCTCAGTGCATAGTTGTGTTTATTTTCCACGGCGAAGTTTTCGTCAATGACTTAATTAATAGACCTAAGATGGAAGTCAAAGAAAAAAGTATATTACGCGGGCACACGCACGCACGCACACAAGGACTCGCGCACATACGCACGCACGCACGCACACACATATAACAGAGAGGCCGGAGCGTGTGGTTTAGGCAGGTGACTTTAACTCATGGCTGGTTTTAACCCATTTACTTACGGCCGTATGAAGGCTACATTACAGAATAAGAGATTAAAGCATTTTAGTTCAAGGGTGTTGCCAGAATAGGGCTCGGGAAGTCAAGCACTTTGCTAGGCGGGTCGGTTAGTGTGCCGCCATCTTTATAGGTTTCGCTCTCTCTGCGGCCATACTGCGACAGAGAGAAGTAGAGCAGTTGATTGTGAAACATGGATAAAGAATAGACCAAAGAAAAAGTTAAATACGTGGAGAAGCTGCTGCCAGATGCCAAGAAGCGTTACATCAAGAATTTGGAGGAGTTAAATGGCACAGACCCGTATAACATCGAAGGGAAGGAGTTTTCTTTCAACCCCGAGTCCCTGCCACCCCTGACGTACATCGACACTCGGCATAGCAAACTATTTGGTTCTCGGGATTAGCGCGTACACGATGCAGCAGTTCAAGGCGTACAAATCCTTGGCGGCCCATATTGCAGTTTACCAACGGCTGGGTGCATGATCTGCAAATGCTGAAACCAGCAGGCTGTGACAACACCGTCGTTCTAGCAAGGTATGTACCAAACCGGTCTAGTACCGAACAAGGTGCCATTGATTAATTGTTTTAATGCCTTAGGCTGCATAATATTTATGGGAGACAAATTCCATGATACAGTTGTGGCTGGTATGATAAAGCAAACGTTAAGATGTTTGAATCATTTTTGGAAAAGCAAAGGACCACAAGCTAAATCACAGTAAATGATGATGAATTCGCACATGCGTGAGTCAAAGTGAGTCGAGTGCATGACTTTCATTGACTTAGAAATGTGACCACTTGTTTTCGTAAATTCTATCAGTAATGTGAATGCAGATGTTCATGTACAGTGCAATTTGTGTGCTGTCAACTGTCCGCTGCCGCGAGAGAGCCACTGTGACGGGTGTATCTGTTTACTGGGTCATCCCAAGCAACGTGGACAAGATTCAGGCACAGGCTGGTGTATTGACTTTATTGGTTTCACCTTCTAGTGCAAGTAGTGCTTGTGTTGAGATGCAGCCCTACTCTGTGAGTGCCTATTTAACCCTTTGTCTTCATTTCCACATGCCCATTTGTCTTAAGTTCTAATATCATGCACGCTAAATTATAAATACATTTTTGTTGAACTACATACCTTGTTGGGATTTCTTTTACTCGCTTCAGTTATACATCCATTCATATCGATGTGACTGATCCAGCAAAAGGAATACAAGGTTTGTATGTTTCAGTTGAAGACAAAAGGAAAAACACAGTGCAATATACACACTGATGTTTTTTGCAGCTGCGCAGAAGCAGGCTCTCGACAAAGTTATTGACGGTGAGGGCGAAAATGGGCCTGGTCTCCGGGCACGCCATATCGGACGAATACACCCGCTACAACTGAAGAGGACTTTGCTACATTTTATGCGGACCTCCACAAGACAGGGGACAGAGCAGCCATCCTGAAAGTCCTGTCGACTTTTTGTGAGGTATTAAGAGACTAATTAGCGTTGGTGACCCTGCCAGGGTCACTCAGCCAGGTGCGTGACATCAGATTAGATGCAGTTGACCTGCAGAGGCACTGTGAGGATATTAATCCAAAGGCTTATGTCTCCACAGAGCAAACTGCCGCCAAGCTGAAGAGGTATACCAGGGAACAAGCCAGCTCTCCAGCCTGGTTTTCTGCTAGGTGTGGCTGAATAACTGCATGTAATCTGCATGCCGCAATGCACACAAATGTGGAGAAACCCGCTGTGAGCGTCCTGACAAAGATCTGCCGGCCTCAGCAACGTAAGAAGTACAAGTCCACAGCAATGCAGTGGGGCGTTGAACACGAGGAGGAAGCCCGAAAGGACTACACTGTCCCAGAGTGTGGATCACTTGGCACTCAGAGTTGACCGTTGTTGCTTTTTTGTCAATCCCAAATATCCATTTATGGGTGCTTCGCCAGATGGCATAGTTCAGTGTGCCTGCTGTGGGCGTGGCTGCCTGGCCGAGGTGAAATTCTCGCACAAACATAGAGGCAGTTCACTAGCTCAGGCGTGTGCAGACAATGACTTCTACCTTGGAATGACGGACCAAGGAGAATACGTCTTGAAGATTTCGCATCCGTTCTTTTCACAGGCCCAAGGACAGAGGGCAGGCAGAGGGTTACTGTCAGTGTTTGTTTGCCATGTCCCTAATTCAAAAGCTGATTTTTTTCTTTATTTTAACTCCTGTTAAATAAATTTAATAATTTTTTTAAAAATGTAAACAGAATTTCTTGTTTCTTTTTTTTTTTGTTGTTGGTTGGTTTAATGATATGAATGCTTTATTGTTAGGATGATTAAGAGTATGTAATCATTGACGAGATACTTGTGTTGGACATTTTGGTTACTATTGTTGACCATGACAACTTTAAATGTGCAGTCTGATTTATTAGATAAAGGCAATTTAACCCTTTGGCTGTCGCTAGCGCTTTTTGTTGAGGTGTTTCACGCAGGAATTACCTTGAAAAAGCAGTGCTGTCGACACCATAAGTGTTAAATGATATTTTCTTGCACCAGGCCTACATATATTGGGAAACTGCATGTTGCAAAGAAAACATCAGACCAGCTTATGTTCATTTTGTGAGCGCGAGTGCACGCATGCATGCGCGGTTTGTGTTTAGTGGACTATATATTTTGTATTACATGTACTGTGATTTAATTTCTCTGTTTATGCACATTTTGTACTTAGTTAACGGCAGTTATGAGAAATGACATTGTCACTGACCTTGTTGATATATTCATTGTTGTAAAAAAGCCTTTCGAAATAAAACAGATCAGTGGCTCGTTGTGGCGTAATGCTGATCATGTATTTCTGTGTGTGGCGGTGCTTGTAGTTGGAAAAAGTCTGAGCACGTGCTTTCAGGTTAGAAGGCCTTTCCATAAAAATTTCGAAACAGTCTACACTAACAGCAACACGTTTACCAAAAGTCTCCACAAACTGATGAGGCATACTGGCACGCAAGCTGTCTCTGTCGGGCCAGTATACACGTGGGCTTACACGTGCATGGAGCACACAGATGGTTTCGCAAAATGCTGCTGACACAGCTTTCCTGTCCACACGGAACAGATGGGCGATGTGCTGCATTAGCAAGTCCAGCCTCAGTCGCATAAATATTAGCAGATGCTGGAAGGGAGACATAATTTTCCAAGTACTGTGTGGAAGAAAAGTCACAATGTGGGTCAACAAAACGGTAAACGTGGTAAATCTCGTTAACCCAGTGTAGTATTTCACTTTGACATCGTCCTCCTTTAGAAACATTCTGTAAATCTCCTTTGCTTCAGCTCTTTTTTTCATGTTTCTGTTTTCCTCCATGAATCGGTTGATTTATGACTCTCGCAACTTACAAAAGTCGCATTCATTATCTATTTTGTCTGGCTTCCTCCTGTTGTTTCCTCAACAGCCTCTCCTTGTGCCCTCTCATCTCAGTCCTTCCATCAGTGCCTCTTCCCTCAGCTCTGCTTCCTTGTGTGCTCTCTCCTCTGCCTCCTTCTTCGCTTTCTCCTCAGCATTTCTTCTCATCTGCGCTCGGTCTTGCTGTCTGACAAACCTCACAGAGTTTGTTGCTTTCATTTCACGATGCCCCAGACAGATCGCTTCCAGTCAGGATGAGATTCCGTCATGTCATTTGACACAAAGCTTTATTTAGTATAAAGATTGATACATAAAAATTGGGATAGATGGGAGAGAAACGTACCAGTCAGACTGATAGGAATGCAATCGGGGAATACATACCCTAACATCCACTGATTTTACCACGTTTCAGCAACTATGGTATCGTAGCCTACCCGGCACCGGCCTCCACGTGGCGTAGGTGGGTAGTCCGCTAAGTCCCTGACTGAGTGGGCTAGCAGACGGGTGCCATCTTTGTCCAGGATTAGGACTTGATGTCAGCAGATATGTTGTTTAGCCTTTTCGCTGGTCCGGTTTTTAAGGAGCTGTGCTAACCTAGGTCGTACCATGTTGGATTGGTCCTTAAAAATACTCGTGACTTTTTGGTCCTTTGGATCCCAAGTGTTTGCCGTGCTTGGAGACCCGTGTCGGGGGAGAAGAGGATCCTGGTGGCTGAGGTTCCCTTTGGGCTGCGGCTCACTGGTGCCAACACTCCACTTTGGCCTTGACTTCTACCTAAACGGGAGGCTAGTCGTACCGGCCTAGTCAATCGGCTCTTGTCACGTTGAGCCCTATCCCACTGTTGACATGCGGGTTGATATACGGAGCACCATGCTATAGCTTCTGCTGCTGATTAGGTGCTTTACGCCAGTATTCCCCTGCATTCAACAGTGTGATAGAAGGCGGTGGCTCAAACGGTTCAATCGGGCTTACCCCCTTGAGTATATCTTTCGGGCAGTCTCCATTGTGCGTCGGCTGGAGACCCGCCGACATTTGCACTTTCCCTTGTTGGGCTCGGTGGCGGGCGGGGACCCCCGGGGGATGAATATCTCTACTAATATAATATGGAGAAAAAAAAAAAAAAAAAAAAAAACTTGCACAGAAGCGGCACATCGCCACCAACATTGAAAATGACAGTGACTCGGACTGTGAGGAAGCGACGCCTCAGGCGTCGGCCGTATGGCCTCGCTTCCTCATTGTCCATAGCAAGGTAAAGGAGAAACCAGTTACCAAGCTGCATCCTTTTCTGGTGGGGGAGACCCTCAGGAGCCGTGTTGGCAGGCCTGACGCCCAGCGCCTCAGGTCTGGTGACTTGCTGGTGGAGTGCCGTACCCGGGCACACTCCAGTGGGCTACTGAGGCTCTCTTCCATCGGAGACACTCCGGTGGAGGTCACACCCCACAAGACTATGAATTCGTCAAGAGGCGTAATCAAAGATCAAGCTTTGGCAGAACTGTCGGAAGATGACCTTGTACGGAACCTTAAGTCTCAGGGGGTGACTTACGTCAGGCGCTTCGCTTCCAAGCGAGGTGGTGGGGAGATCCGTCTCCCTACCATCATCCTGACGTTTGGCACCCCCACCCCTCCTACTACCATCTGGGGAGGTTACTACTCCCTGAGAGTGAAAAAGTACGTCCCTCTCCCCCTCCGGTGCTTTAAGTGCCAAAAGTATGGCCATGGGCAGAAGACATGCCGTCAGGCAGAGGCTTCATGCGCCCGTTGCACTAAGCCCGGGCACTCTGCTGAGTCCTGCACAGCCACCCCCCTGTGTGTGAATTGCCAGGGGGCGCATATGGCTTCGGATAAGAAATGCCCTCGTGGGATATCCGAGTGCAAGATTCAGCAGGTGCGTGTGGAGAAGGGACTGTCCTTTCTAGATGCCAAAAAACTGGTTGAAGGCTCTGGTGCAGCTGCGGCTGCCCCAACCTCTAACACCTCAGTATATACTTTCAGTGCAGCGGTGGTAGGCAAGCGCCCCACCAAAGACTTTTCATGTCAGACCCTAACTTCTTGGTTGGGGGCGGAGCCTCGGCTCATCTCGCCCCTGGAGAGTAACCCTCCTCCGGTGGTGACGAGGAGCCAGGGAACGCAGAGGGCGGACACTGCCGGTCCGGTTGTGCCGCCTTCTGTTGCCCCTAAGCCTCAGCCCCCACCCAAACCTGTTAGTCAGTCAACTCCAAAGGCTTCTGGCTCTGGTCAGCCTTCTAAGGCCGCTAACTCTAGCGGCAGGAACGCTGCCCAGGACCAGGGGTCTAAGAAATCTATGGGACCGCTGTGCGCACGGGCCCAGAAGGGGAACACTGATGTCCCCCTTCAAAACAAATATGCTGCACTGGAGGAGCGGATGGAGGGAGTGGAAGTTGTCGTTGCTGATTTTGCGGCAGCTCCACCCCCTTCATCTCCGAAGAACCTGAGGAGGCCCGGGAGCCGGCCCCCCTCTGTTTCTTCAACTCCTTCCAAGGTAAAGGAAAAAGGGGGGAAAAACTCTTTACCCCCAGATAAGACATAATCATGTACTCTATGCTTCAGTGGAATTGTCGTGGTTTTCAAGCTAACTTTGAGGAATTACGTCTTTTAGTCAAGTTCTATAACCCCTCAGTAATATCTCTTCAGGAGACTTACCTGAAGACTTCTGACCATGTATCCTTTAATGGTTTTAACGTTATACACAAAGGCTCTGATTCGGAGAGGCGCTCGGGTGGAGCGGCTCTTCTCATTAGTAGCCAAATTTTATGTAGCCCCGTTAGCATCGACACCTGTCTTCAGGCTGTCGCTGCTCGGGTTACCTTAAAAAAGACCATAACCATATGCAGTATTTACCTGCCATCATCACTGCGGGTCTGTAGCAATGATATTTTTAACTTAGTAGATCAACTGCCCCCTCCCTTTATTCTCATGGGGGATTTTAACGGTCATGCTCACCTTTGGGGTAGTGACCACTATGATGGCAGAGGTCAGATGTTAGAAGATGTTTTTTCTCAACTTAACCTATGTGTCTTTAACGATGGCTCACCTACATACTCTAACTCAGGTTCCGGATCTAGTTCTGTTCTAGACCTCACTGTGTGTGATCCTTCTCTCATGCTGGACTTTGACTGGAAGGTTCACGACGACCTGTGTGGTAGTGACCACTTCCCAGTAGTCCTGTCATCGGTCAGCTGTGAGGAGGATTCGCCGGTGGGGCGCTGGAATCTCAAGAAAGCTAACTGGTCTCTGTTCGCCTCTCTATGTCAGTCTCGTCTTACAGAGGAGGTGGTCATGTCAGCTGAAGAACCTGTTTCTTGTTTTACTTCTATTTTGTTGGAGGTTGCAGGTGAAACCATCCCTAGAACTTCCACATCACTCCCTCGGAAGCCGAGAGTACCATGGTTCAATGAAGAGTGCCGCAAGGCCCAAACAATGCGCAAATCTGCTCAGCGGCGTGCTTTTCGTAATCCGTCGCAAGCAAATATTTTAAGCTTTAAAAGACAGCGGGCGAAAGCCCGTTACATTTTTAAACGTGAACGCCGTGCTTCCTGGAGACGCTTCGTCTCATCTTTATCTTCTAGGACTCCGTCCCAAAAAGTCTGGAAGGCTGTTCGAAGAATTAGGGGCGGGGGTGGCTCGGCTTCTGTCGGCCATCTTAGAGATGGTGCCAGTGTGGTCACAGATAAAAAGGCTGTGGCCAATTTGCTTGCCTCCACCATTGCCCATAATTCTTCAACAGAGCATTATTCACCTTTTTTCCAGAGAGAGAAGGAGAAGCGAGAATCTTGTGCTTGTGATTTTATATCAGATAACTCGGAAGACTATAATGCCCCCTTTACGTTTTCAGAATTGCAGCAAGCCATGCAGAAATGTACTGACTCTGCTGCTGGATTAGATACCATCCATTATCAGCTCCTAACTCATCTGCCTGAGGATTCACTCGTTGTACTTCTCAAGGCCTTTAACCATATCTGGATAACTGGTCGTTTTCCGCCATCTTGGCGCCAGGCTGTGGTTGTGCCAATCCCCAAGCCGGGTAAGGATCCTTCCGACCCGGGCAAATACCGGCCAATAGCTTTGACATCATGTTTATGTAAGACTATGGAACGCTTGGTCAACGCCCGACTGGTGTGGCATCTTGAGTCACGTGGTCTCATCACAGACCTCCAGTGCGGTTTCCGGCGCTTCCGTAGTACAACTGACCATCTAGTTCGCTTTGAGTCTTTTATTCGAGATGCTTTTGTCAACAAGCAGCATGTCTATGCAATTTTCTTTGATCTTGAAAAGGCATATGACACTACCTGGAAGTATGGTATAATGTCTGATTTGTCGGACATGGGTTTTAAAGGGCACCTGCCTGTTTTTATTCACAATTTTTTGTCTAACAGGTCGTTCCATGTCCGTGTGGGCTCCACCCTCTCCGACTCCTTTGAACAGGAGATGGGTGTCCCGCAGGGCAGCATTCTATCTCCTGTTTTATTTAGCATTAAAATAAATAACATTGTAAAGGCCGTCAAGGATGATTCTGAATGCTCTTTGTTTGTGGACGACTTTGCTTTGTGTGCACGAGGTCGAGGACTTACGTCCCTTGAGAGGCGCTTGCAGCTGTGCGTTGATCGCATCCAGGGGTGGGTGTCTCTCAACGGATTCAGGTTCTCGCCCTCCAAGACAGTCTGTGTGCATTTTACTAACCAGACGAAATTTTTTTCCAAAACCTACCCTGAACCCCACCCGGGTCTGCCCTGGGGGACTTGGGTGGGGTTAGGTATTTTTTAGTTCCCAGGGTCACCCTGGTCAGCCCCACAGGGTGGGTTTTTCTCTCTATTCTGGGGCATGTGTTTCTGTCTACCCTTTGTCCATTCACCTGTATTTGCCTTTTTAAAACTCTCCCTACTGTCTGCACTGCCTGTAGCTCTTGATATTGGATGTGTGTTGCTAAATGGTCTTAGCTTTATTTAGGCCCATGTGTTAGGTTTATTTAACGTATTTGACCGGCTGGCGACATACATTCAATGTTCTGTTTCTTTTTTATTTTTTCACAAGCAGTGCAGGCACGTCCTGAGAAAGCCTTGTTGCTGTCGGGACGTTAAGCAATGTACAATCAATCAACCAAAACCTACCCTGAGCATTGCTGGAGTGCCAATTCAGGTGGCCGAAGAGGCAAAGTTTCTGGGGGTCATCTTTGACAAAAGATTGACCTTCTGCAACCATGTTAACTACCTTAGAACCTCTTGTCGGAAGGCCCTCGACATTCTTCGTGTCGTTGGTCGTACTGACTGGGGTGCAGACCGCATTGTCTTACTTCGACTGTACCGGGCCCTTGTTCGGTCCAAACTGGATTACGGCTCTGTGGTATATGGCTCGGCTTCAAAGTCTGTTCTACAGCGTCTGAACACAATTCACCATCAAGGTCTGCGCATATGTCTGGGAGCCTTCAGGACATCTCCAGTTCCTAGTCTGTATGCAGAGGCAGGAGAGCCTTCTCTCGGGCTCCGCCGCATCCGCCTCATGCTCAGCTACGTTCTGAGGCTGAAGGCCCATCCAGACAATCCTGCCTATGATTGTGTTTTTAACCCGTCGTTTGCAGAGATTTACGATGCCCATCCGGGAGCTGTCCGTCCACTTTCCTTCCGTGTCCGACCTCATCTGCAGGCGGCCGGAGTGGACCTGGACAAAGTTTCGGAATCTCTGCAACACGTCACTCCACCCTGGCTACTACCAGTTCCTGACATCTTGCTGGACTTGACCGCCCACAAGAAGGATTGTACTCCACCAGCCATATACCAACAGAGCCTCAATGAACTCCTTTCAATTTTTCCTGGCTATTGTCGTCTTTATACGGATGGGTCCAAGTCTGAGGATGGGAGGGTGGCTGCGGCTGCAGTGTCCTCTCGCCATCCTAAACGCCCATTTAAGCTCCGTCTCCCTGACCATTCCTCTGTATTTAGTGCAGAACTGCAGGCCATTCTGCTGGCACTCAAGCATGTCTATCAGTCTCGGGAAAGGAACTTCCTGATTCTGTCTGACTCTCTTTCTGCCCTGCAGGCCCTTCAGGGCGCGGGAACAGACCATCCACTGCTGGTGCAGATTAGAGAGCTTTACGCAGACTTGATGAAGGAATATTATGACATCATTTTTATTTGGGTCCCAGGCCATGTGGGCATCGAAGGCAACAGAATCG